>OY747715.1:6480238-6860238 GCA_963556495.2 Valencia hispanica | reverse complement strand
TGCAATAATTTTATCTTTAATTTTTCTAATCCATTTAAAATAATGCTAACGTTTGCAAACTAACTCGAATGCAAGTATTTCCTCTAACGCTAACATTAGAAAAACATTAGGATTTTAAGACTTGCTAAAAAAATGGCCAATATATGTTTAATGTCTCGAGTTCAAAGTGGCTTCTCTTGTCATCAGTACAAGCTAAAGGATTTTAGTAAACAGTCAGACTTATGTACAAACTGTGATTACCATTTACATGAAAGTTGATGTTCCCCACACTGATGCTAATGTTAAATTGCTTCAAATATGAACATGCTTTCTACGTCGATATCAACAGAATAGTCTTTGGAGTTTTACAATCATTTGAAATATCAAGAAGTTCTCAATGTCTCAACTTCTTGTGAGAGGTAAAGTTGTAAGATATTTTTCATAAATAAATCCTTTCTAGTAAAATCTCAACATTACACGGGCATAGCTGTTCGCATACTTAGTAGCATAAACATTAAAGCGAAAGTCAGCGTGCTACTGCTAATGTTACTATTCTTGCAATCTTAGCATGTGAACGCTAAAATCCACAATCTGCTGATTTTCAGAATGCCTGAAAATGCCCAAACACACAAATCGTCACTTACAGTATCTCTTGATCAATACAAGCCACAGGATTTAAGACCGACGTTGGTTTTAGGTTGTAGATATTCGTCGCTGTTCATAGCAGAGAGTTTTTAATGTTTCAACCAAGTTGTGACACCGGTGTGATCATCTCTCGGGGTTGCTGCTGATCACAGCCGTTCGCTTAGGGACAGACTATAAACAGCTTTCACTTCATGTTCCCTGGTCACCCCAGGATTATTCTACTAGACTATACAGATAACCTTTCAGATTTAATGTTATGTTGATGGAAAATTTGCAGAATTTTATTTAAATAGCTCTCACATCATGACACTTAGTCATATTTTTTTTTGACATTTTACTTTTAGATGGTGTTCTCGCTCTTTATTGTGAAAGATTACAGGCTTTAACATCTGTCCACATCTGCACTATACAGTTGTTGCTCTGCTAATTCATCAAACAGGACATGTTTGATGCTGGATTATTCTTTAAAGTGTTTCCTTAATAGTTTAGAAACTTAATTTTGAGCTTACATTTTTTTTTGTAAAGTTACTTTGATGGGCTGTAGTGGAAATTAGAGAAGGGTGCAAAGAAGTGTTGTTAGATGTGGGCATGAAGGTGTATCAATGCCGGCTTCCACATAATAGCATTGGGAATATTGCTGATTGTACATAGAGAAACCTGTATAGGCTGCAGGTAAAATATGGACTGACACAGAAGAATGCTATAGCTACCATTATGTAACATTTCATACCGTTATTTAACCCGCTGCAAGTTGCAAAGGATGGGAGAGCTATTTTTTTTCATGTCCCCGCAAAAAATTACTCTTTGAAATAGATTTTCGCTCCTGGTTAGCATTAGCAAGCTAATATTTTGAAATTAATGCTAATATTAGCATGCTCACAATCTTAGGTTGCTGACACTAGCATTAACAAAGTCCTGATTTTCATGCACAAACATTTACTATTTGGTCAAATTGCCCTAGGAACAGCTTTTCTCTTTTTCAATTAAAGCTGTGGACGTTTAATTTCTTCTTCTTTTTAAAAAAAGGGTGGTAAAACAGTAATTTGAATTGTTCTCTTCAAATCTTAACAGTAAAGATATTTTACTACATGCTATCATTAGCATGCTAATACTAAAACATGCTTATCATGTTTGGTCTGTTAATGCGTACATCCAGCGCTGATCATTGTGATTTCTCAGGCTTTTAGGAAATGCTCAAACACAAGAAACTCCTTGGCTCATCAATCTGTTAAAGATTACTGGAAAAATGTGAAAAAGACTTAAAAGAAACATGGTTAGACGATAAAAGGCAAGCCATGTTGCGAGTATTTAAAGCTCATTTGTATAAGTTATTTAACAGTCTTATGTTTGGATATTGTTGAACAACCAAAAATATCGAGGTAAGTCACAAATTGATGCAATTCAAGGTTAGTGCCATCATGACAGATTATATTGAATATGACGATGTTTTGTCGAAATCGCAAAACTATTCTGAACGCCCGGTCAGATTCAGGCATGTATTCTGAGGTATCCTGCTAATATTTATGTAGCATGTAACTGGGAATACTCTCCATAATTATTATAAAGTGTTGTGGCACTCAAGTAGTGCTTGAACCGCCATCCATTGTTTGGTCCTCAAGTGAAAATGTTATGTGGACTGAGTGAACATGTCAAACACAGCTCTAAATACATTCTGACTGAGCAAAGCCTCCTCTGAACTCCAAAGAAATGTGAAACACCCTTAAAGAAGGTCACTGAATATATTATTGATTTTGTTTCATCATTTACATCACAGCCATTTCATGCTCTCTCATCCTTTTAAGACGCATCATGTTATATATGAATTCCATGTTTTATTAATCAGTTCCAATAAACTTGGAGTAAATAAACTAGAGTTTTCAAAGTTGCCCCAAACTAAACAATTTGAGCAGGACCAAAGTCGATTTAAGGCACAGTGGGACAAGGATAAAGAAAAGAAAATGTTGCTGCCGGCTGTGTGAACCGTGTGGGCGTAGTTCACGGATGAGCCAGAGCAGCAGAAATCAAGCCATCCACTTTAGTTGTGTTAATCATTGCCTTTTAAAATGTACCAGACACTGAACATGAGTATTAGAGGATTAAAGAATTTTAGAAACTGAGATTTCAAACAGAATACCAGAAACTAGCCAGACATATTTAATTTGTGGTAGTGTTTTATATTGTTTTTGGGTTTTGTTTTTTTCAGTGAATAAATCTAGATGACTTTTGAAGGTTAATGTTGTTTTAACTCTGATCTCACATGAAACATTCTCTACTAGGGGACTAATGAGACAACCACGAGATCAAAAATTACCTTCTAGGACGGTTCCTCTAATTCCCTACTCTGGATTTTAAGGGCTTTGATTTCTCCTTTATACCAGCTCACTGTTTTTGGCTTACAAAAGTCCCTTTTATAATCAAAATCTTATCTGCTTTTCATCCTCCGCATTCTTAAATTAGAAACAGTCCAGAAATATTATGCAAAAACATGTTTGACAGGAGAGAAAACCACTGAAATAAAGACATATTTTTAAATTTACGAACTTGATATTTACCAGTCGACTGTGTGGCAGTTAAATGGTGGAATTGTTTTAACAATGTAAATATTGAAGCAAAACTGGCTTTTATTTATCTCAACATGAGCTGCAGTCAGTAAACTGTGACTTTAGCTTGTCTACATGTACATAGACCCACAGTTGATATCCATAAATCCTGGATTGGGTTTACTGTATTTGGTTTATTGCATGCCCTCTTTATGTTTTTGTGTGAGAAAAATGAATGACCTAATTCCGGTTGCAAAAAATTTTTTGTTTTGATTGCAAAGTGAAACATTACTTTTGACTGTCTAAAGATGCGTTTCAACTGCAAACCTTTTTCTAGAAGCTTGGATGTTCTCTCAACTTTTGCTCGGGGTAAGTTTCAAGAGAAATTTAAAAAAGGAAAACAGCCCCTGTGGTTAGGTAGTGGTTTTAAGATTATGGTGAAATTCAAAGTGGGGGAATGTCTTGCTAATTTCTGCCACATTGTTGCCACAGACAACAAGCAAGTTAGTGTCAATAGATTCATTTTTATAACTGTTTATTGTATCGCTCCTGTAAAATCTAAGTAAAAGTTTCATAGCTGAAATATACACCATTGTAATCCATTTGTGGGACTATCTTTTTGATCCCCATTTACCAGAAGTGTAACAGTACATGAGTTTTTGGTACAGCCATGCCAGTTCGGTACCGAACGATTACAGCTGTTTCTACCTGAACACATGCAGAATGTTTATTGATGGAACTCATAGTGCGGCATTTCGCAGCGCAACTTTAAAAAGTGACACCAAAACAGAAAGGACTCCCAGCTATCACTAAACTTTGCTGTTTGGGAACATTAATGGTTTATCATGCAGCTACAGTAGAAAAAGAAAGATGGACCGAACCAGAACCTTGTCAGCGAACGCATCTTTCAACAGCAAACCCGATCGGCACTGAACTGAATGACTCACCTGAAACAATGTGAAGCTGAATGTAAACATCACTGATACTAAAGACAAAACAGCTGACGTCCAACATGGCTACCAGTAGCATCCAATCAGTCCAAACTCCTTTTGTATAAAACGCAAGTCCCGAGAAGGGATTTTCCCAAAAGCTGCATTCAAGTACAGCTGGGAGGCTAGGCTGTCAAAATATCAAAAGAACTCCAAAGTGATTTGAGCATCTTTTATTCTCAAATATAGGCAAAGTAGTATTTAAGCATTTCTAAACATTCACACTGACTATTTTCAAGTGGTTACATAGTCTTCTACTCTGGCTATGTCTGCTTGTACTATTTCATTTATTTTTATCAAATCTATACAAATTAGTTCTACATTTTTAACTTTTTAAAGTTATTTCGGATTATAAAATCAAATTAATTTCGGAATCGAAGGAATTCAGGAAAGTTTTTTTTTTGTTTAATGCTGATCAAAGTAAAAAGCAAAAGTTATATGCACATTTGTATTTGTTTTTCTTGATTAAAGTGTACAGAGAACGTACCAAACCAAGATTTTTGTGTATTGTTACACCTCTATTATTTACACATGGAGATTTTGCCTATTTTTATACAAACACTGTGAAAGAATCAGGTTAAGTATCAGTGGTGTCAAAAAAACACCAGTTTCTAATCCAGAGAGCTGCGGTTTTCTTTTCACAGCCAAAGTACGTAAATGAGACATCTGTCATTAGAATCAATTTCAAAACCATTTGTCACACATTTTTATTAGGTTTGTTTTTTTCCTCTGTTTTAATGTAAAAGCTGTGAAAGACCAAGGGTTTACCACCTCAGTGCTATAGAGCTCTACAATCTTCTTTTTGTTTTCTGTTTCACATGTCTAGGAAGTTTGTGAATGGATTATATTTTAGGATGTAGACACCAGGAAACAATCTGAGAATAAGACTTGATTGGTGTGCAACACTGCAGCTGTGCAAAACCGAGGGGAAAAAACCAACTCGTCAGCCATCTTAATTTGCTGAAAATATACCTAGACCTTAGAGGGGGAAACAAAACAAGAAACCAGGGCTGATATTTACCTGGAAGGTTGTAAAAGATAACTTCTGCAGGATAAAAGTTGAGGGTAATTACAGTCGAAACGCATCTTAAGTTTACTCTTCAACCACAGCATCAAGTTCATCTATCAATTTGACAGTGCAAGATGTTTTTTTTATTTCTAAATATCTCAGGATGAATGTAGACTTCCCAATCAAAACTGGCAGTTTCTGTGTTAAACGTAACTATGGTAAGCCTAAACTGGTGACCGCTAAAACACTGAGAAGTGGAAAGTATTGAATAGCATCTTAAGTCAGAGTTTTCCTGACTTGTCCACACATATATTAATCATCGACCAGTTAAATTTTTTTTCTCTTCGTGCATTTTGTCTGTTTTTTCTTTCTTTTTTTTGTACCTTGTTCCTGATTTTGTGTGTGAAACGAGCTGCTATCAGAGACTCCTTACAGTATGTAAATGAGAATTTTGAATTTTATTCCCCACCCTCCACCCACAACACACAGTGAACTGTGCACGACATTCACAGCCCCGGTTTTTCCTGGGCCAAGTAACCACCACATTGACTATAATATTGTAATGTACAGAGCACTGTTAAATTTCCTGTATCCTCCTGAAAACGGACCCTTGTATTTTCCTGTTAAATGTAAAGTACTAAAGAAAATCCAATACACAAGTGAAACGGTGTCTGTTTGACTCAATGTTGCAAAACACCCACAAAAACAAGGTTGTGTTTCTGCTGTTTTTTGGGGGGTTTTTTGTAACTGGAGAGGTAACCTCTTGTGAGACCCATTTGTTCGTTTTTCTCCGCCTGGTTTGATAATTTCCAGGCTGACGTCCTGCCAGTTTTTGAAGCACATATATCTTTGCTTTTCACCCCTCGATGTGCACAGTTTGAAGACCCTCCAACAATTCCAGCTGCAGTGGGAAGACTCCTTGTGTGGCGCTCCCATGCACAAAATCCATACTAGGTGTCATCTTCTTGAACTCCGGAGTCTTTGGTCCTCTAGGTCACTTCATTGTTCCCTTTTAAATAAAAAATATTTTGCTGTTAATCTGTCTGAAAAAATGACCAAACCATTTGTACTGTGCAGAAGTACAAGATTTAGCCAATAGGCTCATTTTAATCTATATTCCTGAGCAGGTAATAGTATAACAAGAGAAACAATAAAATACAACAGGAAAAATTTGACCCCACAAGACAAAGTGAAGAAATACACACAAAAAATCTTAAATATTCATTTATTTGTTTGTTTAGAAGTCATTTAAGTTTTAAAGATAGAATTAGAAGACTCATGTAAAGCTATATTTTTGTGTTTTACAACCTTTAATCAACAAGACTGGTCCTCCAAATGTCTATATCAGCCCCAACTAGTGGTAGCCTCCGAAGTCATGGCTTTCACAGGGTTTATAGAGGAATCCTAGAGTTGAATTTACTACCTTTTTGACTACCTCTCCATAATTTTTACTACCCTTACAACATTGAGCAGCGGCCTCTTTTGGGGGCCATCTGTGATGATGGTCCATCCCTGACCCAAAACTAAATGTTATTCCACTTCAAAGTATAAATGTGATGACGTCTTGACTAATATATAATCATTTTTAGAAGACTAGAATAAATAGAATATAAACGAAATGCATGACCCTCACAAGAAAATGTTTTATCCGCAATAGAATAATGAGGCAAATCATCAAACTAAACAACTGAAACAGTTTAACACTAAACTAAATGAAGTTAAATTAAACAAACTGCCATGCAAAATATCACATGGGAGTGTGACATGCCCCGAAATAAAAAAAATTGATTGATATTGTACTTGAAGGTGGAGCGCTCTGTGTAGTGCCGCCAAAAAAAGAGATGGACCCAACTGCAATTACAATGGCCGACAAGGGTGCAGCCATATAAAAAAAATAATTAATAAAAGCATCTCTATAGATTGTTTTTTTAAGTTGTTTATCAAAATAGTATAACTAACGAGTTAATTAACTCCGCAAGTTTACACTAAACTCAGAAGTAAGAAGCCTACACTAATCACTAAGTTGTAAAGTTAACTTTTTATGGATATAACTTTAATATCAACGTTATAAACACAAATGTAAATATTACGCTTCTGTGGTTGGGGAAGGGGGGGGCGTTCACTTACACACGCATGTGCGCACACACTCAATAGGACTTACACAAACATTATGTAAGAGTAAAATATGTTCTCACAATTGGCTATATATGATTGCCTGTGTGTGCGTATACCTGTGTCTGTGTGTGTGTGTGTGTGTGTGTGTGTGCGTGTGTCTGTGTGTGTGCGTGTGTGTGTGTGTGTGTGTGTGTGTGCGTGCGTGCGGAGGTGGTGGGGGGTCTGTTGGCGAAGTCCGTATAAGCCTTAATTTGAAGTCATTTAATTTACTACCCCGCGGCAACCCTGCTTTCAGAATATTTCAAGATCAATTTAATGAGATGCAGCAAGTCATTGCCAAAACTTGCATCCAACAAAGTAATTAAAATTTATCGAACTTCAAACCACGATTCTATTCTTTAAAGATGAATTTCTAAGCGGTACAAACACCTTTTATTTTATTTGAATAAGATTTAGCAACTTTTCAGCAAGATCACCCTCACATTGAAATCCTATTGAAATATATATAGAACTCAGAAAACCATTGAATTTAACACAGTTTCCAGTTGTTTAGCAACCATCATACTTTGTTTATTTCCGGGTGGGGGGGGGGGGGCATATTCAATATAATCTAAAAAGCCAGTTTTGATTTGGAGCTGTTGAGAATCTGGTGTGTAAAAATCAAGGCGTCGTCTGCATACTGCATCATCTGAATCATTGCTTCATGTACACAAAATCCAAGAACTGAGCCTTGTGGAAAGTGTGATCCCACTTGGATAAATCAGGGTATCCGCAGGGTCTTGAAAAGTATTAAAAGTTTATGAATTCATTTAAGGAAACTCAAGACCCTTAAGTATTAAAAAGTCTTCAATCGATTTTTTAAGGTCTTAAATGAGCTGTTTGTAAGATTGTGGCCAAAACTGCTACTGCAATCACTTTCAAAATACTGTAGAGCGGTGTATCACCTCCCGACTCGAGGTTGCCAGATAGGCTGCAGGATCCAGCAGGAACGTAGGCTGCTACAAGAAGCTTCCAATGGCAAATGACGAGTCCTACACTATTTTTATCTGTTAATTATGCTTAATTATAATTACAGAGAAACCGGCTCTGATAATGTATCGCTAATGTTAGCAATGACGACACGCCGTTTTTTATTTCCAAACAATTCCTTAGTTTTTCAATTTGATGATCCTCCTCCTCCATATGCGCTAACGTATTTTGCACGAACATGCATAACTTTGTTTGACCGTCATGAATATTTGAAATGTCCATTTACATGAAGTAGCCTACAAGTTAGCCAAACAGATGAATCTTACGTGTCCAGGAGAAAATCGCGTCTGTCTTCAAATTCTTCTCTGTTTTCAGCCGTCTCCATCTTGCAAAGGCATCTCCTACACAAATCCTTGTTTTATTTCGGACTTTGTCACAACATATTTCTGAATGATAATAAGGTCTTTTAGGTGAAGTAATGTTAGACATTTTTTATCCGAAACACTTTTGTAGCTGCAGCTGCAGTAACTAGAGCAGAGCTGGCAACCCTGATGCCGTAAACACTACTGACTTCCTGATTGGTATATAGGTGGAGGGTGGAGCTTCAGACCAAAACACAAGATGACATCATCAACATCAGTTGAGGGTTTCAACTTCACTTTTTAAAGGACAATATCCTGGCCGTACTACTGTTGTCAGTGATATATGTAATTGAAATTAACATGATTTCTTAATGTCTAGTGACATATCAGAGCCATTTTATGATTAATTGAAATACATTTCTTACATACAGCTCCTTTAAATATGGTAAGTATTGACATGTTTGTAACATAAGTTTGTCTATCAAAAATAGATGTGCATAAACTAACAAAATCTAATGTTTCGTTCTTTTATGCCCATTGTTAGCTCAGGTTTTCCGTACCATGTGACTTTACATACTATCGCTACACACGTGCCAACGTGACGTATCCTGTTAATTTATAGGGAAGTGTAGCTAAGCAAACATGGGGACGTGTAAATTATCTAATTCTTAGCTAAACATTGAGGATTTTAAACAGTGGCTGAAGCCTGTGCATTCTGTAAAATGATTAGTGTTGTCTGTGGGCATCAACATGAATGGAGCTAGCCACATATCTTCTGCCATTAGCCGCCGTGAAAATGCTTAGCGATCAATCACCAGTTTTTGTTCAAAAGCTCCTACTTCGACAGCGGGATCAACTGATGCACCTTGGCACCCATGATTACCCTACTCCTCAACGCGACCACCTCCACAGCAATGACTTCGGCCCCCGTCGTCTGCCGCATCTCACCTCAAGTTGGCGCTAGCGGGAAGAGCAACGCAGCGGGCCGAAGTAATATGTGGTTAAATACCACTCACTGAACTCTTAACAAGGGTCCCTCGTTACTGGGGCAAAATGGATTTCTTCTAATTTTAATAACAAAATATGAGTGTTTTAATAGTTAATTAGTGCATTACGTTAAAGTCTTAATTTCATTTTAGAAGGTCGTAAAGTCTCAAAGATTTTTTTAATTAATTTGAGATCCCTGCGTGTTTACCCTGTAAATGCATCACTTTCTGTGCTTTTTCTCAATGCAGTTTTAAAGATCGATGACCAAGATGCTTCAGTGAACGATGGCCGAGACTAATTATACCATTCAGGTAAAAAATGTATAATCAGCTGCAGTTGCGTAGCCAAAAATTGCTTTTTAGCTGGGCCTAACAAAAAATGGTCGAGCCATATAATTATTGAAATTAAGTTTATTTATAAGTTCCACTGTTGCTTTGACAGATGTGTCTGCATCCATCAGAAACTAACCAACAGCTTAGAACAAAGCATCCAGGCCAAATAAAACATATTAAAGCTGTAGGCAAACAGCCTGCTGCCTACAGATTTTGAGAAAAAATGTATTTACCCAAACATCGGTAAAGGTGAAAATTACTGTCAGGGGTTGTTGTTTTTTTACGTGTCCTGTCTGGCAGTGTGGCACTCAGAAGTGGTGTCTGAGTCAGTATCAAGTCTCAAGCCCAACAGATTTACTTTCACAAGAAGAGCATTATGGTTTTTGCTATACTGTAGTTCTCCACTTGCTATATAGTATTCTTATACACTGAGATGGAACATAAAGGGGGAAAAAGAAAGAAGATGAAGAGAGGTAGGAGAAAAAGTTGAAGGAAAGGATGAGTTCAAGATTCAAGAGAGGAAGGGGAACAAAGAAAACATCCCAGTCCGCCTCTACATCCGCAGGACGGCAGAGAGAGAGGAGAAAAAAACAAAACAATGATAAAACAAACCAAACAATGCAAACTCAGAACCCCACAACCCACAAATAGATATATAAACAAAACAGCCTCACTGAAAAGCTTATGGTCCAGATTATTACAAGATATAGTTGTGGTAACCTCAGCCCAAGAATGTATCTGTAAACGCCAGAATCCCCACGCCTGTGTTTGTGTGTATGACCATGCTGGTGCATATTAGGTTTCACCATATGAGTGTTCAATAGCTGGTGTGAGGTTTGATCGATCCGCCTCCCAGGAATTGACACAGGCACGAAGGAGATCGGAGCCATAGACGCCCAATGACCCCAGAGCACAGGAGCCCCAGGCGGACCAACGCAGGGCTGACTGCAGCGCACCCCCAAGAGAGGAGCAGAGGAGAGCCCTGGGGGAACACCCACTATCCAGTAACATTCATGTATAAATGCACCATCCTGTTTTTAAAAAGATGCAGATCGTACATAAACCATGTCGCAACTTCAAATTGGTCAGAGTGCCTTACAAAAGTATCCCCATCCCTTGAACTTTATCACATTTTGAGGGGATTTTAAGCAGAAAGTAGCACATTAATGTAGAAACTTGGTTTTCAGATTTATCTATAAGAAAAATATTTAAAGTGTGGTGTGTTTTTTTGGTGGGGGGGGGGATCCAGTGCAGCCAGCTGCCTACAGATTTTGAGAAAAATTTATTTACCCAAGCCTTGGTAAAGGATAAAAATTACTGTCAAGTTCATTAGGAATTCTGTGAAGAGAGCAAAAAAACCGTAAGAAAGGCTTCCACATCAAAAACAGTCTGCCAAACGGTCAACATGTGTGTTTGGGGTTTTTTTAGCCAAGGGCAGAAGTGCCAAAAAAATTCACAAGACAGACTGTGGGAAGTAGCTTCTCAATAGTCTGCTGTGAGAACTGACTTCTTTATCTATAACTCGCAGACCTGGCGCCAGAAGAATTTAGCTTATTCTGGAGTGGCCCAGTAAGCAGTCTTTTTATTCTACCCCTTTACCGTTTTTACATCCCGTTGGTGGTACATTACATACTTCCGGGTCAAATCTACCTTTTTTTGCGACACCCTTTCCTATGTACATATTAGACATCATTAGAAAGCTGAGTCTTGTGATTACAATGATGTATGCCAATCAAGGATACAATCATAACTGTAGTCACAGCAAACGCTTTTGTCAAACCACTCAAAGAAAAATAATGTGCAACTCCCTGTTCGAAGCCACATATCATTGACAGAACAGTGCCATCTCAAACAAAAAGTATTTTTATGTCCACAAGGGTCTAGTTAATGTCCTCCAAAAAAGATAGCTAGTCCACAACAACTCTTACGTCCACAATCCAACCTAATCTGTCCTTGATAATTCCTTTCTTTGTGTGTATTTCTCACATTTTCATCATAACTATCGTTAGCATGCTTGTTTAGTCTAAAAATAACACACCTTTCTTCTTCTTTGTGATGTTTAATAGCAGCTGGCAAACAACAAATTGGTGCATTACCGCCACCGACTGGTATGAAGTGTGGACCAGAATGTCACTCAAGGTTGCGCTTGCCTCTCTATGACGGGTACTGTATTAGCATCATCCCTGCTTGTGCTAGCTTTGCTCTTGTTTTTATTAAGCCAAGCTCCTAACGTCGATTTTGGCATACAACAGTATCAAAGTATCTTTACTGTCTCCAAAAGTCCCAAGTAATAGCCTACACCACCATCTGCTGGTTGTGTTGGGTCAATGCATTGCATGGTTGCAATTCAAATTTACATGGGTGTTGTAATCTATTTTGGGCAGTCCCGATATCTCATTGGCGCCGGGCCTGCCTATATAGAAGATGAAGAATTACATTTTATACCTCAAATCCCACTGGGATGTGGTTAACTACATATATAAAGGCTTTTTGCTAGCATACAAGGTTACTGTTTGTGTACTGCATCGGTTTTTGAAAGAATGTGGACAGCCCTTATTAAAGGCTGTGGAGAAATTTTCTGTCATGCATTTAAAATGCGATATGGAGGGAGTTTAAGATGAAATGCATTCAGCAGCTTTGATGCAGCAATGTTGCACACTGGATAACTAAAAAATTTTTTCAAAGCTTTACATCCATTACATCTAGTAGCTGAGGTTTAGTGAGCACTCGCCAAACCTCGTGTCCTCCTGCTGCTTTGCTGCCTGCAAAAATTCAGCATGTTCATAACTTTTTTTCCCCTTCTGGACTAGAAAGGATGTCTTTTTCTGTAACAACATAGCCTTGTCAAAAAAGGACAGCAAAAGCGTTATTCATCATGTTGAGGAAGACAGCTTTTTAAAGTTTCATCGAGGCTCAAGGTATGCCTTCGTCAGCATGTTGTGCTTTCAGCTGCTCCATGTTTGAGCCTTGAAAGCTGAAGGGAAGACGAGCTTTACTTTGGGAAAGGATTCTAGTGATAAGTTGTCTGCTTGCCAACGTCCTCAGAGACGTTGTGGGTTTTTCTTACTGGCGGTCTTTCTGCCTGAACGATGTTGACGATATGCTCAGGGTATTTGTCATAAGCCTAATTCTGGATAATTAAGTCCAGTCCTGGAGAACTATGATCCTGCAACCTTCAGATGCTGCTAAGCTAAAAAGGTCTGATTACACCATGGGTGTCCAACTCCATGCTTTAAGGGCTGGTGTCCTGCGCCAAACCGTCCAACGCAGCTTGTTCAAATGGCCCAACTACCTCCTCAGCATGTCCTAAAGTTCTGCAGAAGCGTGCAGGTGAACAAACATTTGAGTCAGGTGTGTTGGACCAGGGAAAGATCTCAAACTTTCAGATTACCGGCCTTGGAATGTTGTATTTGGTTTATGCCAAACATATCCTCAAATCTACCATCCAAATATTTTTTTTTATACTCATCTGTCCAAAGAACCTTATTCCAGAACTCCAGTTCTTTGCCTGCATCTTCTTGTATTTCCAAGAGACCAAACCTTTCCTCCTTCCATACCTAAGAAGAAAACTGTCAGTAGGTAAATTTTTTAAGGCACTGTACAAGATAAACAGCTATCATCATCATCCAAGATCCAAGCATAGAAGAGGAAGTTTGTTGGATGTTGAGGGGGTCAGGAACCCAAACCCTGTGCTTGTTAGGATGGGTCTGATATCTCTACTCCACAGCTCAGCTGTATGTGGATAAAGTAAGATTAGGAATTCAGAAATATGTTCTCGGCAGCCATGGAGTGATCTCCGTGTAATTGGTTGCAAATGTAGCTCACAGACAGTGAAAATGTGTGCTTAGTGCATTTCCACCTTCACAGCAGGCAAGGAAAGTCGGCACTCTTTGAAGTCTGGGCTCAGCTCATGATGAGTACAGGTCATGTTGGAAGTCATTGCAAGCTTCATCGTGAATGTCATGAAGTTGCAAAATTCCCACCATAAGCAGCAAATATCCGTCTGAATCTAAGATTTTTGGCAAAGGATGCAAAAAGGTGTTTTTATCATTAATGTGTATATAAAGTCATTTTTACTGTTATTTCTTGTCCATATACAGTACACACACTGGTATTTTTTTAAATAACATTTTCAAAGCCTGTAGAGCCTTTTTGCAACCAATCACAGTGCTTCGTTACAGCACCAATGTCCATTAAACAACCGGGAAATTGTGGGTTTATAACCTCAGTGGGAGTTGAAGTCTTGTCGGGGTCCATTGAGGGCGAGCCCTCTGCAGGACGCCGATTGCTCGGAGCTTTCTTCTAAGCCAGTATGTCCGTGTTCATCACCTATAACAGGATTTGACCTTAAAACGGAAATATTAAGATAGGAAAAAAACTTGACTGTCAGAAAAAAACTCATTCATTTTGTTTACCACATGAAAGCTCACTGCAATGAATTTATGAATATTTAATGCATTCACAGTTAGAAAGCTGTTTATTTCTGTTTTTTCTCAAGCGTCATAAGTTTCTCAAAACATTATCCATGAGCATTTATTCACTCTCATTTTAACATGTCTAAAATATAAAAGGCAAGGCAGTTTTATTAGTATATTTTCAGCATCAAGGCAATTCAAATTGCTTTTCATGATTAGAAGTAAAATATAATAAGCAAAAACATTACATTTCAAGTCAGGAAAAAAGACAACAGTTATGATGTTTGAGTAATTATTGATCAAAGGCACTTCTAAACAGATGGGAATTTTGTTCTAGATTAGGAGCATAAAAACTGAAAGATGCTTCTCCATGCTTGGTTCTGATTCTAGGGATGCTTATACCCCATCAGATCGGATCTTTAATGTATTTCAGTGCTAGGCCATTCAATGATTTATAAATTAGTAAACGTATTTAGAAGTCTATTCTCTGAGCTACAGGGAGCCAGTGTAAGGACTTTAGAACTGGGGTGATCTGCTCTACTTTCCTGGTTCTAGTGAGGAACACAAGCAGCAGCATTCTGGATCAGCTGCAGCTGTCTTTTTAGGAAGACCTGTGAAGACACTGTTACAGTAATCAATCCGACTAACGCATGGCTGAAACTGCTTGAATGGGTTCATAATCACCTGATGACATTGTAATGTAGTGCTCAGTATCACCTGCTTAGTTTTGGTAACTAATCATATAAGTTGTTACAATCTGAGCTATCAGGAGCATGTAGATAACCTTGGTATTTTAAAAGTGCAGAATCAGGTGATCATAGGACTCCTTTATACCTAAAGGAGATGGGGGTTGTTTTTTTGTACCAATCAAAGGCGACCGAGACATATGTTGGCTAATTAAAGCGCTTTATGGCCGTCGGAGAAGCAACATCCAATAGCACACAGTTTTAAACCGATTTGAGCCGCTTTAGAGGCATCTTTCAGTTTCTATGATCCTCTAATCTGGAACAGACTTCCAGAAAACTGCAATGCTGCTGAAACACTGATTTCTTTTTAAATCACAACTAAAAACCTATCTGTTTAGAGCTGCCTTTGATTAATGCTTTGACGTATCATATGTTTTGTGTATGCTTTTTGCTTTATTGCTGTTTTTACTTTATATGCTTTGTCTGTGTTTTACTGCTATTTTTATTTTACCCCTTAATCGTGTAAAGCACCTTGAATTACCTTGTTGTTGAAAGTGTTGCTATACAAATAAAATTGCCTTGCCTTGCCTTAAATGAAAGCCTTTCCCATTAGGAAAAATCCTCTTTTATGTTCAGAACATTCTCTTGAAGAACGATGTTCTCTTTGTAAACATCTCTTCTGTAATTTTATCTTCACAAAGAAACAGGCAGACTCGTCAATGCCAGCCTTATTAGGTAATCTAATCCAGTTCAACGTGACATGTTTAGGTGACTGACACAGGATTATGTGCTGAGTTTGGGACATTTTCAATTAAAACAAAGAATGCAGCCCGTCTTAGGTAAATGAGATTAATGCTATTGGATTAAAAGAGGAAGGGTTGAAAAAACACACAAAGAGATGGCTCGACCCGGCTTGTAGGTCACAGTCTACCAACATACTGCAGAGAACACATCACAACTATTAAAATTATGTTTTATATAATTTATCCTTCATAAATAATTCATTTCTGACTATAATAGGAGACTCACTTAGACAACTATCTGAACAACAAGAATGTTAGAAAATCTGATATGGACTTATTTATAGGAGGTAGTTTACGTTTTTGAACATGATATCCAAGTGTTCAAAGTCTTAGATGGATGTCCAATTTACAAAAAGGACTGGTGGCAGCAAAAAGCCTATTTATGTGACATTGGTAGATATATTTTACATTGGTGGCTGTTATTAAAATACCTGGAAGGACTGGATGGATGGTGGCAAGGAATCCTTTGACAATGAAGAAGATGGACGGATGGAGTTGTCCTACCGAATTTTTACTAAACAAAGTAAAAGTTAGGAAGCTTAATTCATCCGAATAAATTATTCACCGCTCTACCGCTGCTCTTTTGAACCTTTCAGATCTATCCACACCAGGGGTGGCGTAAACCAAATATTTTCCGTATTTGACCGGTTTTTGAGAGCGGTGACGGGGAAAAAAATGTCCTTTTGACAGGTTAGCATTCATACCTCTGACCACTTTGTGCAAATCTGCATACGTTTTTAACTTTAAGCATGCAGTACAGGTAACTAAATCATTCAGAAAAAAAAAGATTCCCATGAGAGCATCCGAGCGTTATCTCAGACCTGGACACCGTACTCAATACATCTCGCTAACCGGGAGCTGTATAAGAGTTACTGAGGGTTTGGAGCGCGTCGCTCCCAAGTGCCCAGTGTCATTCCAACTACCGGTGGCTGCTGCCGGATTTCCTCCTGCTGAAGCAATAGCTTGTGGGTCAGGACACGGCTCGTTCTGAGAGTCTTACCGACTTCTGATCACTTCAGTTGGAGAAATGTTCCCTGATTTAAAAACTTTGGTTGAAGTGGCACTTAATTCTGGTCTCCAGTGTGGCAGCGGAGCGTGGGTAGGGGGGAAAAATGGGTGAGCGTTTCAGTACCATACGGAGCAGGAGGAAGTTCAGGCCACAGCAGGTGAACTGTTAGTATTTTAATTGCAATCGTTTAATTTCATTGTTTATATGTAGTTCTTTGTTAATCTTGTTTGGATTGAATATTATTTATAATTAATTTTTAAAAAATACTACTGAATGTTATCATTTTTTTAAATTAACGGGTAAAAATAGATTATGACCGGATTTTTTTGACCTCGTTGGAATTTCTAAAATTTCTAGCGCAACCTCTGATTAACACTATAAATCATAGTATCCTTTTATCAACCCCAGAGAAATGATGTGGACATTAAGGGAAATGCTCTACAGTGGTTTAAGTGTTTCTTAACGAATAAGGAGCTTCTCAGTCCAGATACTTATTCCTCAGCTTCAGCACCTCTTACTTGTGGAGTGGAGTTCCTCATGGCTCCATCCCATAGCCAGTTTTGTTTACCTTGTAGGTATGTTGCTTCTTTCGTTGCTTTGCTGATGCCATTTAAATCAATCTCTCCATTCATGAACAAAACAACTCTCTGAGGCTGTTTTTGGACTGTCTTGCTGACATAAAGCCCTGGATGAACTCAAACTCTCTCCACCTCAACAATAATAAAACACAGGTTATGGTATTTAGGAGATGAGATCTTTTCAATATCATTCTTGAGCCTCTTCTGTCATACAATCGCTCTTCTGTCAGGAATCTTGGCATATTCCCTGACAGCTCTTTTAAATTGGTAAAGCAGGAAGGCAGAGCTGAAAGAAAACTAGCCTTACATCTGAACTGATTTCCGAAGGTAAAGCCTTATTTTTTTCTTTTCAAGTATTTTTGAAAGATTGATCCATGTCTCAACTCCTCCTAGATTATTTTAATAACCTGTATGTCTGTTTAGATCAGCCATCCCTTCAATACATGTAGCTTCTACAAAATGCTGCTGCTCGTCTTTTAACAGGAGCTAGAAAGTGGGAACTTAACTCGAGTTCTGTCTTCACTCCACTGGTTTCCTGTTCCCTATTGGATGGATTTAAACATTTGGCCACTGGGTTTTTATGGGTCTTAATGGTCTTGGCCCATCACATTTAAAGGATCTTCTAAAACAGCATACATCCACAAGGGCAAGTTTAAAGAGATCACTATTTAAACACTTCTACTGGTTACCTGGACTGGAGTCGTGGGGCAAACCAGTTAGACCTCCTAATTATCTCGCAATATAAACAAACTGAATTGAAAATTTAAATGAATTTTATAAAAGATGAGTGAAAAGAGTTGTTATTGGCGCAGCAAGAATCATGTGGAGTAAGTCGGTAAAAAGGCCCAGAAGGAGGGTGTTCCAGAGTCAAAGCTCAGAGTGGCTAAAAAAAAAAGTCCCACGGTGGACAGATGAGCAGAACGGGTGGATTGGAGGGAGGCAGAGGTGGGCCTGAAGGGTTCATCAAGTTCTGAGACATATGGAGGGGCGGGGTAATGAAGGGCTTTGAATATTAGAAGTAGTCGGACTGGATGTCAATGACAGTTTTTAAGAACAGCTATGATCTACTGTGTCAGAGGATCCAGAACTCTGAACCAACTGAAGTTTTTAGACAAATTTATTTGGTAAGCCATATAAAAAAGTATGTTACAGTCAACAAGATCAGATCTGAAAGTAGTTTTGTTTTTTTTAAAGATTTTTTTATCCCACGGTTTTTTCCCATAATTACCCAGTGCTCCTACCTAGTTCCAGTCCTGGGGTTCCGCTCTCCCTCTGCCAGCCCCGGGAGGGCCTCGCACTGAAACCAAAGCCTCCTTCATGCTTGAGCAGTGAGCAGGCCCTTCTTTCACCTGATGGGGCGGGGTTTCCCCAGCTGGACGTAGCGCGTGGAAGGATCACGTTATTCCAGCCAGATCCTCCCCATCCCTTCAGGCGCCCCAGCCGGCCAGGAGGAGGCAGTATATAGCCACAGGACTAGTGCATGTTTTTGTGGGAGTGGCTCACATTAGCTGCTCAAGGGAACACGGGGAGAACATGCAAACTCCACACAGAAAGGCCCTGAAAGTAGTTTTAACCAGTGTCAGTGCTGTTGGGGGATGTAAGGGATGGTCCCAGGTGGTTGATGTTACGGAGGTAGAATTAAGACGACGTCCTCACGTCAATGTTATTTATGTGGGCTGTAGAGGTGAGGGTGACCCAGACTCCTAATGGAAAAGGAATGATTACATAGGTAGGTAAAGCAAAACTGCCGGATTGGTAAATTGTTGGATGCTAAAAAGAAGAAAATCTGTAGTTTTCACTGAGATTGAGAAAGTGTGGAAAAACCTATGATATGATGTCCATTGAATGGTCAAGAAGGGAATAGGGCTGGTAGCGTATAAATCTAGACAAACTGTAGCAGTAGCAGAAATTTTGCTCTGCAGGTTGGTCTGGCCACAAGCCACGCTCCGCTGTAGCCTCAGCAGGTCTACCATTGCCTCGGCTAAGCGTAGGTCGGGCCAATCACGGCACTCTGTTTGTAGAGAGACGTTGGGTAGGCTTAGCACCATTACGGCAGTGCTTTTTGTTTTCACGATGATGGCAGAGCTGCGACGGAGCAAAACAAAAAAGATAGTGGCTCAGGAACGGCCTGTTAGTACACCAGATATTCATGATATCTGACAAACAGTTCACAACAAAGTTTGTTGATGTTGTTGGACGCGCCGTTCAACGGTGTATGGCAGACAGCCCAGTTGACTGATTTCCGTCGCTATGAATACGTCACGTTGTTTGTTGCTCTGATCAGTCAGAGTTCTGTCCCAACTGTGTGCTGAGACAGTTTGAAAGACAACCGTAGATTTTGCGCCTAGGACTGAGTTTGTCTATGGGTCGTGCCCTGACTACATATTTATATACGTAGGATGGCTTGCTAGGCTAGAGAGAGGAAATTTGGTTGAGTGATTAGAGGACAGGTGGTGCTGGGTGTGCATTAAAATGGATACCATGTCTTTTGAAAGTATAGAGGTGGAAGGTAGATGAACAGGAGGCACCCCAGAACCCTGAGGAACACGCCTGCTGATTGGTGAAGATTAGGATTGCCGGATTAGGATTAAACTGGACATTGTGGGAACGCCTGGAAAGACCATAGTGTACCATACTGTACATATAAGATAGACGGAGCCTCCGTCAC
The DNA here is from genome assembly GCA_963556495.2 of Valencia hispanica. Taxonomy (NCBI): domain Eukaryota; kingdom Metazoa; phylum Chordata; class Actinopteri; order Cyprinodontiformes; family Valenciidae; genus Valencia; species Valencia hispanica. Next base: position 6,840,152 of record OY747715.1, on the reverse strand, counting down.
ATCACCCGTAGGTTTCTGAAGAGCTGAATTGAAGCCTAGTGGGCGGTTTCCACCACCTCCATCTTGGCCGTCTCACGGGTCTCGTCACGCCCAGAAAATAAAAAAAACGGGCAAAGAGGTGGAGCTGAGGGTGGGGGCAGATGATTGACACTGATCAAACTCTGAGCAGATGTAGCTACGAGCTAACTGAGCTAACCCAAAGCTAACGGAGGTTAGCGGCCTCTTTTAGCCAGAAAACCTTGCCTGAGCGACTCTGCTACCCCTCTGCCTTCTAGGCAGATTCAATAATTTTGTCAAGAAGAAATGTGATCATTTCAACCCATTTTTGACCAAGCAGCATTATCTTAAATGCACAGCAGAAATATAATTTTACTTACCGAAAAAAAATGGAGCAGAGACTTTCTGGACGGTCTGTTAGTGCAATCATTACCACAGCAAGCCATCTTTGTCCAATAAGAGCACGATTAACATCCAAACACGAATGAACATTGTGGACGCAGCTGATGGTCAAGTTCAGAGAAACAAATGGTTTAGACTGTTAATATGAGGTCGAGGCTGCGGCCTTCCCTGGAGCAAGTGGGGGGGCAAGCCGCTAGCCGGCAAGCCGCTAGCCAGCAGCGCTAGCGCTGACGGCTCATCTGAGACCTGTCCATCAAAAGGACACGCCTCTTTTTCATAATTTCAAGCTTAAATCACATCTTAATGGATGACTTATTTTTTAAAAATCACCCCTCCCTCAAAGTTGTCATGATGGTAAAAATGATCTATTAAAGTTGCCATTTTTATCATCGGAGTCAATGGGAACTTGCTCCTTTCTGCAGCCAGGCCCTATTGGATGAGGGGGGAAATGCAATTTTTGTAACTTGCGCATTGGCTTCACATTTGCCCCTTGGGAAAGACATAAGTAAACCAAAGGCTGCAGTGAGCTCAAAAACAATGAAAATGGAGAAAAGCCCAGAATCTGTGGCTGAAGTTATTAAAATTATTAGGGTCTGAAATAGATTGAGGATTGGTGTAATTATTGCTTGCTTTGAATGGTGCTGGAAGTGATCCTGAGGAGGGGGAGGATTGTAAGATGTTACTAAGAGGCACAAAGAGAAGGGAGACAGAGTTTGAACTAGTTTGAAGGTACATGTGGAACACTTTGATTCCTGAAGGAAAATCAATACTGCATATTGAACCAAAGACGTTCTCCTGCTCACTCAACCCCCTACTCTTAAACAACAGAGACTTAAACTCCTTCACTTCAAGCAATAGGTCGACTCCCAAACTGGAGTTCAAATTTTACAGCTGACGACCATGGCCTTAGAGATAAACGTACAAATATTTATCTTAGCTGTTTCACCTTTGGCTGCAAAGCTGTCCGTTCTTATGTGATGGATGAACCTCAGTGAGGCCAAATGATGCCAGTAGGAACATATCAGCTGGAGAAGACGGCAATGTAATCCATCCATCCATCTATACCCGTTTACCCATGCAGGGTTTCGACAGTAGCTGGTGCCCATCTCCAGCAGTCAATGCGTCACACATGCTTTAGTCTTCAAAGATTTAACAGAACTGGTTTAATGAAGAGTAAAATCAACTCTCTTTTCCTCTATAAAGGCTGCTTAGTTTCATCTTTAAAATAAAGAACCAGGTGAATGGTCGAGACAACACAATGTCTTCCTGATTGGAACCCAACTCATGCTGCAGTGATGGATTATGGGTGACTTGACCCTATCAATAACTCCTTGGAATCCAATAAATAACTTCAGTAAACGGAATTCATTACTGATACAACTAATATTGAACAATGCGTACTCCTTGCTGGTAAAGTAGGTCATCTTCAGTGGGCAAATTGCCTGGCAAAGCTATAAACATTCATCATATGTTGGCTGTAATAAATCATCCCAGGAGCAAAAGCGACAGTGTTGCTGTTCAGACGGAAATATCTTTTTTTTGTCATTATTACATGCCATGTTTGTTTTGAATAAGGTTCAGGGATTCCTTATTTCAATAAAGATGGTTGTTTTAAACTGGCCACATGTTGCTGTTAGTGCAATGGCTTTTATGCTCACATGGTGGTTAACTTTTAGGCACACCTTGTTAGCAGGGAAGTGGCTATGGGTGGGGCTGAGTGGGCCTAGGCCCACCCACTTGACCAGGGCCTACCCACATAAATGGCTTTCCTAAAAAGAAAACAAATATATATCAAGTTTTAATTTTTAGGGGTGTCACTTAAAAGTCATAAAAATTGGAGGTGACATTTCCATCTTTGCAAGTCTAGCTGTCATTGGCTGTTTTGAATAACATGCCATGCGACAAGCTACGGTTAGCTTTGAGATTGCTTTGTGTAACTAAGTCTAAGATAGTAGTTTTAAACACTTATTGGAAATATTAGAATCCCTAGCTAAATATTACACACGTATCCGTTAAAGTACAGTTCCATGCATTAAAAACAATTGAATGTAAAAATAAATAAATGTACATTGATTAGAAAACAGTTTAGCGAATTTTCTTTGAAAACACGTTGTTGCTACATTTGCCATAGTCCCTTGGAAAAAGCTGATCAATCGCTGAGCTCACAAAGCCTAGATGTTCCCGCCCTGTTTTTCTGCCAGTCCTACTTCCGGTTTGCTAAAACGGCACGATCCAGCAACAGAATTAACAGCTTCAAAATCTTTTAACATTTACAGGCTATTCTGCCTTAATATTGGCGCTTCAGGGAATCAAATAAAGCATTGGGTATCTGACAGTGGCCATATGTTTACTCTTTGTAGAGTTTTGCAATCAGACTATAGACTGCTGTTGATTTGATGCAACAAGGGAAACCAGCACATTGTCTCAACAGTGAGTGAAGCCCAATAAGGCTTAACAACCACCTAAAAATAACTATTGTTTATGTCAGAGAGCTGACATGAGCTAACCGTGTTAGGCTAAAGCTTTGATGTTTTATTTGGCCTTTATGCTTTGTTCTAAGCTGTATCTGTTCAAAACAGTTTCTGTTTCTGATAGATGCAGACATCCGTTTGAAGCAAATCGGAACTTACAAATAAACCTAACCTTAATTATAACTATCAGGCCCACCCATTTTTTTCGTTAGCCCCACCTAAAAAGCCATTTCTGCCTACGCCACTGCTTGTTAGTACTAGATTAGACCCTTTTTTGTATCCAGAGCTGCCTTTCTTTGTGATATGTCTTGAACAAGGTGACAGAAACATTCCTCAGAGAGATATTGACATGATGGGATCACATAATTGATGCATATGAATCTCCCGCTCCACCACATCCCAATGGGATTCTACTAGATGGAGATCTGTATGGGAAGGAAATATTCCCCACACCATTACACCTCTACCACCCGCCTGAATTACTTATGCAACTCATGATGGAGCCATCATCCAACACTGGATTTGAACCCTACAATTTGAATGTTGGTCAGTGCCGTTTGGTACTCTATTTTGTCTGTTTCTATTGTAAAAGTGGCCCAGTCAACCGATCCGTACCGCTTCATTCCTGGGCCCCCTTCAGTTGTAAGTCCATAGGACAACAGTACTGGAATCACACAACACAGTCTATTGATTGGGGGACAGATAAACGTCACTGCTTGCAACAAGCATGATTGTCGTCTCACTAGTATGACGCCACATCCAACTGGCAGTGGAAATGCTCTCCTGATTATGCCAGACCATAAAATAGCGTACTAAACTGCAAACAGCTTTTCAAAAAATATCACCAACAACTATACTCACAACCACATACAAAGGATGAACAACAAATTGAAAAACTATTAAAACCTTTAAATTTACCCTCCCTATCCAAAGACCAAAAGGTGGTACTCACAGCGGATATCACAAAGAAAGAGATACAGCAAGCAATAATTAAATTAAAAGCAAACAAATCCCTTGGTCCTGACGGTTATTCAACAGTGGTACAAAATGTTCAGAAATGTGCTAGTCCCAATTCTCTGTCAAATATTCAATGCTGCTTTAAAAGAAAGTAAAACACCACCACCTTGGAGGGAGGCCACAATCACTGTCATTCCCAAAGAAGGAAAGGATAGAAGGGAATGTGGTTCATTTAGACCAATCTCAGTCCTAAATAATGATTATAAGTTATACATGTCAATCTTAGCAGAGAGAATAAAGCTCATTCACACTGATCAGACGGGATTTATTTCACAGCGACAAACACACGATAACATACGGTGTACATTACAGATCATCAATCATGTAAGAGAAAATAATTTACCGGCTGTTTGTCAGTTTGGATGCAGAAAAAGCCTTTAATTCTGTCGGCTGGAAATTTCTAGAGTCCTGGAAAGATTTGGATTCCCTGAAGGATTTGTTAATGGTATCAGTGCATTGTACACAAATCCTACTGCTTGATTTAAAATAAACGGATATTGGTCAGATGCAATAAAACTAGGAGGAACAAGACAAGGCTGTGGAATGTCACCACTACATTTTGCTCTTTACATCAAACCATTGGCTCAAGTGATAAGACAAACAGAAAATATTAAAGGTATTTTAATTGGCAATGAACAACACAACATTGCATTGTATGCAGACAATGTTTTGGTATATCTGACTGAAACTTTAAAATTGTTCACCAATTTAAAGGATCAGGGGGCCGGTTTGAAGAAATTGAACTCGCGACTGCCGCGGCCGGCGCTGCGAGAAACTGCAGCCACCGTGGGAGCGTGCACAAAAAATAAATAATTCAGTGACGTAGGGCGCATCGCCAGCTGTACGACAAGTAACATGTCTAGCGACGAAGTAAGTAATAGTGTTTACTTTGGTGTAACATTAGTAAATATCTTTGACATTAGCATATTTATTCATATATATATATATATATATATATATATATATATATATATATATATATATATATATATATATATATATATATATATATATATATATATATATATATATATATATATAAAAATCGAGAACGTGCAAGAATTGTAGATTGACGTCACATCCGCGTGTAAGGGAAATACGGCCACCAAATTGCAGCCTATTTTGCAGCACACAGACTGTTTAAGATAATGGGATTACACATTGGTGGGCTCATTTTTCTTGGTTTAAAACGCTTCCTTGCCCAATACAATTACAAAACTGAACATTAATATAATTTAGTTTAGAAATCCAGCCCCCTGATCCTTTAATGAACATTCTGGAATCTTTCGGCCAATATGCAGGATATAAGGTCAACATTCAAGACTCAAATATTGACATTTAATTTTAGTCCAACTAAACAATTACAAGAAAAAATGTAAAATGAAATCGGACCAAACTATGTTCAAATTCAAATTCAAAAATACTTTATTGATCCTAGAGGGAAACTAAGTTTTGGTATAGCTCATATTAAAAGTAAGTCACATTAAAGTACTTGGGAGTCCAGTTACCCAGACACACTGTAAAAAAAAAAAAAAATCGTAAAAAAAAATGTAAATTACTGGCAGCTACGGCTGCCAAACAAATACTGTACAATTATGGTAAAATACTGTAATTCAAGTAACATGCAAAAACAATTAATTTACAGTAAATTCCTGTAAAGTTTTTAGAGTGAAATACTGTTATTTTACAGTTTTAGCCTGTGTTATCATGGCCAAACACTGTAAATGTAAGAAGAATGTCAAAAAAATACATGAAAATAGCATTAATTTACTGATTGTTTACTGTAAAATTACTGTCAAACACCTTACAATTAATGCCTATGCTTATATTTCTACAGCAAAATACCTTCATTTCACAGATTGTTTACTGTAATATTACTGTCAAACACCTCAAAATTAGTGAATATGCCTAAATTTTAACAGGAAAATATCAACATTTACAGACTATTCACTTTCGTATTACTGTCAATCACCTTACAATTAGTGAATATTCTTACATTTCTACTTGAAAATACCATTCTTTTACAGACAGATCACTGTAATATTACTACCTAACACCTTACATTAAGTGACCGTGCTTAAATTTACAAGTACAAATTTTTTTTTTACTGTAATAGGATTTAACTCATTTACCGTAATAAAGTGATAATGCTCAGAGATCTGCTGAAAAATATTTATTTAAGTTACTTTTACAAAATTATTACAATTAAACACTTTCCAATAAGTTACAAAACTAAAGATCCTTGAAAATATTGCTAAACAGAAATTAACTATATCAAAATAAATTCCTTATGAAATATATTACAATCAATAAAATACAATATTTTCAAAATGAAAATACAATCAAATTCAATTTTTTCTAAAATATACAATTAATTTTCATTAATAAAGGGACATGTTAAATATGTCTACAGGATAACACTTCTATTTTTCTACTTTTTGGCCCATAAAATTATTACAATCAAACAATACACAATTAAATTTAAGACACACTTTTAAAAATACAAGATGCAAAGTATACATTTTACACTATGAATAAAAAATTAATCTATCTACTTACATTGCAGCTATATTTTAGACATGCAGTAGTATTAATTTAAAATCTATCATATACAGTTTAAGTGAAACTAAAACCTTCCTCAAAAGAAGTGAATCCTACCAGAGGTGACAGTAAAACATTGCAGGTTTAGAATAATCGTTCTCTAAATGGTCAGTGATCAATAGGATATTTGGTGAATCTGTGGATACACACACACACACACACACAAAATTACTATAAGATCCCTAAAGACACATTTTCCATTTTATTCTCAAAGAAATAGTCAACATCCAACTTCAGGACAGGGACTTCTGTAAATGGAGGTCATGTCAAGTTCATTTGTCCACAATGACAGATGGGAGTTTCACAGGAAATCTGTGTTGCAGTACTTTCCCAGTCCACAGCAAGGTAAAATAAACCATACATAACCTATATTGTATACTCCAACATACAAAAATATGTGCCGTAAGATAGCTTTCATTATAATAATTCAGCTGCGAAAATGACATAAGATGTAATAACAATTTCTGTGCTTATTTGTTTGCTTGAATCACATAGGTTTTTGATTCTAAGCTGTATTTACACTTCCACTTTATACCCACAGGCTAGACATGATCACAACTTGTAGCTAAATAATAGAAAATTTCAGCAACATGCCATAAATGAACATCAGTGTCTAACAATCCGAAAATTAATCATAACTACATGCTCACAAAACTTAAACTCCCCCTAATGGCGTGGTGGAGGTACTGCTGTTCTAGAGAAGCAGCACGGGCTTGTTCACCTGCCTCCATATTTTTTTTGTTTAATTTTACAAATATGGATAAATAACTAAAGAACAAACAAAAAAACACTCATTTGCATTTTTACATTTTGTATGTGAGTATTAATCAAAATTGAAAAAGAAAATTTAAGTTGTTCAAGTTTGGACAAAGTCTCTTGACTATAAACATGTTTAGGAGGGACTTTCCCACTCTAAAATGGGATTTAAAAAAATAAACACAATGAAGGTTATTAGATGGTAAAGGAATAAGCACATACAGTGAACTGCTTTTAAATAAAAACTTAATTTCAATTTCCAGTGTGAGATATTCTGGGAAACTCTGAGCTTTTAGATTGACAGTGTTTACACATGCAGCTTAAGCTTTTCTTTGTGCTACTATTACAAAAAACAAAACAAAAAACCCCAAAGAAACAAGGCAATGTGACATTTTTCACCAATGTAGCAAATTAAGCATTTACCTTGGGGAGTTTGCATGTTCTGCCTCTATGTTCAGATGGGTTGTCTCTCATCAAAGTTTAATTGAGTTCTTGAGAGGGAGAAAATTTTTAAAAATATTGACAAACAGGCAGCATTCTGGCCCAAAATGTGCACACTATGCATTTAGTGTTTTTATATCAGGTTAACATCAATACTCACATGTTCTCTTGTGGTAGGAGCCTTTTATTCCTAAAATGATTGAATCACGTGAGTGAAAAACACAACATTAATCAATGTCTCACTGCTGGTGATAAAGGCATGCAAAATGTTACTCAACAGCTTCATACAAAACATCATCATCCTGAGTGATTTGAACATGTAATGTAACAATACTAGTATCTTGGTTGTTGGCCTACCTGTCCATTGGTTTAATTCTCCATCCCATCATCCAGTATATCCAGCCATCTCCTGATCCCACAGGGTCTTGATGAATAGCGTGCTGTGTGAAGTACAGATGGACACAGAGTAAAAAGTATGATAAAAGTAATGTAAAATATAAAACATTACATTCAGTTTACCAAGGCTGTCACAGTGTACTTTCTGTAACAATCACTTAATGTGGTGAGATAAAATCTGTAAACATTTCATACATTTCAAGTTATCCCATTTAAACATTTTCTCCTAAACACTTAAAACTATAAACAGTCTGACAATGTTATTAACTTTAATATGTGTTAATAACACATCTGCATGCCAGCATTAATTAAACTATTCTTTCAGTCCATCCATCCATCCATTTTCTAAACCCACTTAGTCCTGGTTAGGGTCGCGGGGGTACTGGAGCCCACCCCAGCCATCGTAGGGTTAAGGCATCTACACCCTTGACAGTATTGCAGTCCGTCACAGGGCCCCATACAGACAGACAAAAGCACACACACTCGCACCTAAGGGACAATTTAGATTGACCAATCAATCTATGAACTGTGGAAGGAAGCTGGAGAAAACCCATTGGAGAACATGCAAACTCCACACAAAAAGGACCCAGCTGGATTCGAACCGGGGCCTTCTAGCTGTGAGGGGACACTGCTAACCACCACACCACTGTGCAGCCCATATTAAAATGCATAATAGCAGTATTAACAAATATGCATGTAGTTTACCTTAGTGCAGTAAAACTACAAAGCTGTGAAGCCAGTCTGTCTTCACTTGTATTTTTGTTTCTCTTCTGCTTTGTGTTGTGATTGACTTCAATAGACAGCGACTCCATGATGGAGAGGTTGTCCACCGAGTGAGGTCTCTGAACAAATAATAAAATAAAACAGTGCAAATGTGGTGACTTGATTTTCCTGATGCCCTCATGTACAGATTGAAGAAAAATAAATAGTACGACCACCGCATGTATTACCGTATGCCATTCGTCAGCTCTCCGAGTGACAGCCTCGCAAAAGCCCCCTGCTTCTTTAAACACGCATGCGCGAGCTGCACGGAGTTTTTACTGCCGCAGTTTGAGGAGCTACACGCCTAATCCAAGAAAATGGTTCTTGCTTGTGTAGTAAATGGTTGTGAAAACAAGCCGAAGACATACAGAAACACGATGTTTCACAGAATTGTGTTTGTTTACGGAAGTGGCTTTAGGGACCGCTGCGTCATATCCTTGCGCCTTGCAGCAGCGGCTTACAGCGGTGCTTTGTCGTAATGTAGTCCCAAGTCTAAATCGGCTCTTGTAATTCATTGGTGCTACTTCTTACTTTTCATTTGCAGTCGATATCATTATTGAGTTCACTAGTAAAAATTACAATCATCATTTATTAATTTAAATCACTTGTACACAAAATGCTCGTGGGTTCCATTCACTTACATTGCTTTATGCTAAGCTAAAGCAAACGGACTTCTGCCAGATCAGGAGATTTACGGGGCTGGTTATAAAATCCTTTTTCTCACTTATCTAACTCTGGGGAATATGGCAAAAGACACATTTTGGCTTAGGGGTGGAATATCCCTTTAACTAGCTACTCTTTCAAATACAGTGTTTGATATATAAATATGAATTAGTGGTGGAAAAGCTTCTTTTTTAAATCATAGTCATTATTATTATTGTATATACGTACATGTAAGGTTTTATATTACAGATTTTAAATGTTGAAAATACACATTTGTATAAGATAACTTCCCCCTAAAGAGTAAAATGTTACATTATTGTAGGCCTATAGAAACCTTTAATATGAAATTATTCAGATGTAGCCTATCCTAAATTGTCATAAAAAGTAAAATACTATAGACAAGAAGCTTTATTTAATGTGTAGCACACTTGATTAGGCTACAGTCAATCACAAATATGAAACTTTGAAATTATGCAGAAAAGTGAAATGTTTAATATGCACAAAAGCCCTTACATAATGTATAACATTATTTAATTCCAGGTGATCATCTTAATTTTGCATCAATTTTATGTTAAAAAAAAAAACAGCCTCAAACTTCAAAAAAAAAATCTGAAAATGATTGTCAAAAAACGAGGAATAACAGTTTTTCCTTTATATTGGATTAATCCGTAAAATAACATGCTGTTTGTTAATTTATTTATACTTATAGTTATTTTACAGTAAATGTTTTGCAGAAAACAAAAATTATTTGCTTTTTGTAATTATTGGATAAACCCTTCAAAATAAAATGCTGTTTGTAAATGTACATAAAATGTTGAGTAATTTTACAGTTTTATACACTATTTTGAAAAAACAGAAAAACACCGTAAAAAATACAGTTATTTACGCTAAAAAAATGTCTTCAGTGGAGACATTTATGTCCCACTGGTAGGAGACTCTGGGGAAGACCCAGAACGGTTTGGGATCCCCCAGAGTAAACTGCAGGATGTAGTCAGAGAGAGGGGAATGCCTGGGGTTTCCCTCCTGGACCCATTTACCCCCAAGACCCGATATCAGATAAGGGGGAACATTGATGAGTGGAATTAGACGTTGACTTGCTGGTGTGCTTACGATCTTGGTCCTGCTGCATAGCTCAAGTGTGCCTGAGCTGAATGTCACAAACTGATAGTGAGTCATTCTCTTTCATGATCTTCTGGTAGAGAGCAGAATTCATGTATATGTCAATTACTTCAAGTCCTCAGGGTGTTTTTAGAAAATCGAAAACAGGCCTTTGTGTTCTTTCCGATCAGCAGTGGTTTTGACCCTTCAGTCTTTTTCTTACGGTTGAACCATTATCATTGACCTTAATTGAGGCAGGTGAGGTCTGCAGTGCTTTGAATGTTCTGCTGGGTTCTCAATGCCCTCTTAGAGTAATTTAGGTAGGAAGGCCACTCCTGAGAAAATTCACAGCAGCCTCGGGATTTCTGTATTTGTGGATAATGGCTCTAACTTTGTATACCTGGAGTCCCAAAGCCTTAGAAATTGCTTTGTAACCCTTTTAAGCAAATAGTTGTCAATTAATGGGTCAATAGTCTGCCTCACCAGTCAAATTTCTCTAAAAGGTTTTTCTCTGATAAAAACTGGCTAAGACATTATTTGAATGTTTTTGGCAATGACAAGATTTTACCTCCAGTAATTCAAATTGGTAAATCTTGAAGTTTAAGACAAAATGAGTATAGCCGTCACTGCTGGTTTATATGAAGAAATAAGCTTGGGTTGGCTCTGAACCGAAATGCTCTCCAGTTATACATTCTTTAAGTTAAATCGTTTTTGGCTCAGCTAAGTGTTAAATGTTTCTGGGGCTGTCTGTAATTTCTAGAAGTGGCACTGCAAAAAGGAAACACTCTTATTTGACATTTTTGTTTCTGAAGAATCACTTCCCACCCTCTTGTCTAAGATAATTATTTGATGCCAGGCAGCTTTTACTTCACTCACTCGCAAAAATCTCTAATCTGATGCACCCCATGTAGAGCAACTGTCACTTTCTGAAATTTGGGTGAAATAGGTTGATATTTGTGTTGCTTTTTAGTAAAAGGCAGGCTCTACAAAAGTAAAAATGACTGACAAAATAAGTTTGATTTGTCAGAAATTGGAACAGAGCCATTATTTAAATTATTTTGTACTGGGTTGATGTGCTGACAGATCACAGGGGTGTTTGTCTTTCGAGTAGCGTTTCTGCACCAGATGTTGAAGACTTCTGAAGTTTTTCTTCTTTCAAAAAGCTCAGTTCATTATTAAGGTACAGGATGGGTGTTGCTGCTGCCTCTCCACATCTCTCAATGTGTTATCAACCTTGATCTCAGAAACTTTTAATCTTTTTTCCTTTCTGGCTGCACCTAAAATTGTCTGGCTTTGACTTCCTCACTGTGGCGCGCTTGTCAAGTTCTTAAAGAGCCTGAATGTTTTAAAGTTTGAACTTCCATCCAACAGGAGCTCTTTGCTATATTATTCTGAGCAGCTGGCATGTGACTGACAAGTAATTAAGATCCCCACAGCCAGACAAGAAGAATGGACGTCATGCTATAAACTCTTTAGTCTGTTGACATGCAGGTGCACAGGATGAGCGGGTTTTGACATAGTTCCTGGCTCATTCAGAGCATTGCTTTGCTGATTGTAACTGTTTAATCTCAAAGGTGGAAAAAGTATGTCTAGCAGTGGATTTCTAACTGCTGGCTTTTGCTGCTAGTTGTGCAATTTGATGCAGTCAAAGTCAAAATATTGTTAATGCATGAAAAAAGAAACAGTCAAATCTCTAATGCATGGTCTTCCTGGACTTGTAGGATCTTCTTTAATATAAACACACTGCTTGTTCAATTATCTGTTTCCATTTGCAAGCCAGCCATCCAACTAGCAGAAAATCAGCCAGGCAGCTCACAGAAGATCAGACAGCCACCTGACTAACCAGTGAGTCAGATAACAAAACCGAACATCCAGCCTTGCCAATAAATCAGCTAGGTAGTCAGCCAAAAAAAAACAGCAAACCAGTCAAGAAACCAATCTGAGAGTCAGCCTGACAGTTAACAAACCAATTGTCCAGCCAGACAAGAAATAAGCCAACTAACCAAACAGCCAGCCAGATAACTGACTAAACAGCCATACAGCTAGCCAGCAAGTGGACTAACCAACCGGTCAGTCAACCAGCCAGCTAACTAACAGATCAACAGTCATTCAGCCAACAAATCAGCCAGCCAGTCACCCAACCTACAAGCCAAGCAGCCATACAGGCACTTAACCCCTCCAGTCACACCGTCAAGCTCCTTGTGGTGGAATCCAGGGTGTCCCAACACCAGATGGGAAATGTTGCCCCTGCATGGAGTTTTCTTCGAGTTCCCCTCTCAGTTGGACAAGTCAGGCAATCAGATGCCTGAATTCCTTCTTCAGCCGTCATGCAGCTCTGCAGAGGTCTGGTAATGAACCATTCATTTGATTACTACCTATCAAAGTCAGTCCTCAAAGGCCATTATCGTGCATGGTATAGATATTCGCCTGGTTTAACACACCTGAATCAAGCTATGGTTGGTTTCTAGGTCCCTGCAGAAAGATGTGCTGAGGAGGTAAATCAAGCGTTTAAACAGCTATGTAGGATATGTTTAAGACCAACGGCACTAAGGTTGAGAACTGGTGTTAGATACCTGTGCTTTACAACCTCCCTGTAACAAAGCAGGAATTCATTTGTTTGACATCCAGCTTCGGCAAACATTTACCATAATACCACAAAGGCCTCAGCACTAATAACTTAAGGGAAATAATTGTAGGATTTGAATTATTATTAATGGATTTCTAATTTATCCCTGAGAAAATCATAATTTATTTTCTCTTCCAGGAGATGTTACATAGTAAAAGCCAATTTTACCCATTATGCATGCCTTTTATCCCATTTAAAAGAGATTCTACACAAAAAACCTATCTGTGACAATGAGATAAGGGAAATAATTAGCTTCCATTAAATAAAGAGACGGCTACGTGTAGGTAGAACTTTTTGAATAAATTCAGAATATTAATATCGGTCCAAACAGGCTAGACTAGAGGGCTCGTCTATTTTGTGACTCTCTGAATTTTTGGTACGTTCATTGACCCTTGACTACAATTTGATATTTTTTGAAACAGCTAGATTTCAAACGATGAATACCAATAAAAGGGTTTCTGAATGTGTTTTGGATTAGTAGTCATGAGGATTTGTTTTTCCAATTTTATAAATATATGCCCGCCTTCTTACAGTTGATGCACAGAGAGCACCGATCTAGCAGCACATGTGAGTAATGGCAACAAAGAAAAGCAAAGGTATCTAAAAATTTTAAAGAAAAAGGGAAATGATAGATGGCATAGAACACTGTCTTCAAGTTAAAATCTTAAGTGTGACATGGATTTGTATGCGTCAATACATTGTACAACCATATTTTCAATGCGCTCACTGCTGCAAATGTAGGATGTATGTCTTAACCCAGCTGTCACATCTAAAAACTGATTCCCCACCCCCCATTTTTCTTTTCAAGCAGCTCAGGATCAGATTGGATTGGACGCAGTCGCTGAACATCAATTTTCAAGTCTTGGAAAAAAGATTCTTAATCTGGTTAGCCTGATTGAAACCATTCCACTGTAGGAAGGGGAATATCCGCCCCAATCTCAGTTTTGCTGCTGCTAAAAGGTCTTCTTTCAGGATTTGCCATGATTTTAGCTCCAGTTAAATTTCTCTCCTTTCTGACCAGCTCTTGGTGGGGGGAAAAGCATTCCCACAGCACAATGCTGCCACTACCTTGTTTCTGAGACAGATGTAGGAGTAAAATTGACTTTTTCCACTAGCAACGGTTATGTGGTATCAGCCTCTTTTTCAGTACCTTCCTCACTGGAGTTTCAAGTGTGTCGGGTTTGGCTGGCAATGTGATGTCAGAAGACTGCTGGTCACTGATTGGCTAGGGGCTGAAGTCAGTAGTTATATCACAGGAGCGACTCCCTTACAAGAATCAGTTGTGGCATTTGTAAAAACTCACAACAGCGACTTATTAGCATATTTGGGGTTTAAAGGAACACTGAAAGTGACACTGTGGTTTAACGACAAGGTGCAGATATTTCTATGCTTGTTTGTTTCATGTACAGATCATGTTATGTGGTTTTTTTCATACTCTGCAGCCACCCTGCAATGAAGACCCCACCCACATAGAGCTGATACGCGACTCTTATGGGAATAGCATTGCCTAAGGGTGGGCGATATAAAAGGTATAAGGTAGAAAATATATAAATTTAGCCAAAGGTAGAGATTTTGACTATGCCGGCCCTACCGCGATTGCTCATTTTGATATTGTCATCAAGGAGGATAAATACTGATGTTCAGCGTTCGTCTTTACAGTACATATTGCAAGTTTAAAATTTGTTGTTTTCCATTTAATAGGGGGAAAAAACCTGTTAAACTTGAAGCTTTTTTAATTCAAATATGTGCAGGTTTTTTTTTTGTGCGATATTAAATTTATAAATTGGTAACCAGGAAAGCGGACAATTTTGAACTTTCGATAACATTTAGCTTTTAATTTATTGAAAACGTCTTCATCTTTAAGTTGTGAGAAACTGCTGTTTTAGCCTTGCTATCCAAAGAGCAAAAGAAGCTAAAGCCAATCTAGAATCTGTTTTAAAATATTGGGCAACATTTTTGATCAGTGCATTTATAAAA
This sequence comes from Valencia hispanica, assembly GCA_963556495.2. Classification (NCBI taxonomy): domain Eukaryota; kingdom Metazoa; phylum Chordata; class Actinopteri; order Cyprinodontiformes; family Valenciidae; genus Valencia; species Valencia hispanica. Next base: position 6,824,945 of record OY747715.1, on the reverse strand, counting down.
AATATTTTACCCACTGTTATTTGAATGAGAGCTAAAACCTTGTTTTTAGACGAGAATTCGAGATGCAGAAATTATTATCAGTATGATACACAGGCTAAACGAATCATAGGTAAAATGTTGAATGTCTTTTTAAGAATTTTAGTTTTCAAAGATTAGGCCGAGATTGGCATCCAAACACAGGTGAGATGTTATAAGTTTGGCCTGTTGATCTTGAAGCATTTTTAATTGAATATGTGCAGCTTTATTTTTGTACGATATTAAATTTACAAATAAGTAACCAGGAAAGTGGACAATTTTTAACTTTGTGTGTTAAAAAAAAAAACATTTAGCTTTTAATTTATTTAAAATATCTTCCTCTTCATGTTATCATTTTTGTTGCATTTTTTGGAAAAAGATTTAAACATTTCTAAATGCATTTTGCACAATACATGTTCTTTAAATGGCATTCCGTACTTTTTTTGAAGTTGTTGTTCTGCTGCAATGTATCTGGAAAGTGAGAATGTTCATAAACTATCATTTTGTCACATATTTAAAAAAAGAAGAATATATCGCAATAGATATTGTTATCATGCTTTAGATCATATCACAATATAGATTTGAGGTCATATCACCCATTGCCTTTTTTTAAATATTTTTCTCATCCACTTATACAGTATTTGCTAACTTCTCATTGGGTGATTTGTTTTGTAATATCCAGAATTTTCCTGTGGGGATTAATTAAGTATTTCTGATTCTTAGTAAAAGGGGGCAACATACAAAAAGTGTCCCGTTTTTCTTCATAAAGTATTTTTTATACCCAGGTATCAATTTTCTCCCACTTTTAATAGAACACATAGGGGTGTAAAAATGAGAAAAAGTTTACGTGGTGTAAATACTTTAGAAAGCCACTGCATGCAGTGTTTACTTTTATACAAGTATGAGACGCATAAAGATTAAAATCCGTAAAAACACAATCAGTAGTGGCTGACAGACAGCAATGTGTTCAAAAGTAAAGACCTGAAGTCGTGTTTTTGGGGAGAGCAAACTACATTTCCCTTAATGCATTGCGCTGGAGCTACGCCAAACACTTCCCACAGCTTTCACCTCTAAAGTGTAACGTAGGCTAATAAAGTTCAGCAAACCTGGTTTTCCTCCTATTAAAACTATTTTAAGGGTGAAAGTTTTAGTTGCAGGCTGGAGGAGCGCACGTTAATCTTTCCGCTTTTAGACTGAAAAGTTAGCTAAAGTTAGCCGCGAAGCTAAAAACAACTTGAGCTAACGTCAACTGGCAAATGATGCGGACAGGTTTGTTTTAGCATCTTGGAGGTCGGTGATGAGGAGCCATGGTGGTGTTACTGGAAGGGATGTGTCCTGGACTGGATGGGGCTTTGCTGCGGAGTCTGCGGGCAGCTGATATCAGAACAGGTTGGTGGGAGTTTATTGAGTTTTAACGGTACCTCCATGAGGATTAGCCGTTTCAGTGATGGCTTCTTGTTTCCCCAGTGGAGGACCTCGTCTCTTCTGACATCGAAGATCTCGCCCAGAAATGCTCCGTCTCCTATAAGGTAGCTAACTCAACCAGGCTCGTTCATTCAGTTTAAATCAAACCTTTAAAATGAACAGTCATGGCAAGATTACGGAAAACGATTAGGGCCTCTTAAAAAAATAAGAGGATGAAAAGATTCAGTCTTCAGTCTCTCTGTTATGACTTTAATCTCTGGTTTCTGATTTAAATCCCAGAATTATTAATTTAATCTCTGGATTCTGACTTTAATCTCTAGATTCTGATTTTAATCTCTGGTATCTGATTTCATTTCTATTGTATCTGACTTTAATATCTTGTATCTGACTTTGATCTCTTGTATCTGAGTATAATCTCTAGATTCTGATTTTAATCTCTGGTATCTGATTTTAATCTCTTGTATCTATTCAATTCAATTCAGTTTATTTATATAGCGCCAATTCACAACAGATGTCATCTCAAGGCACTTAACAAGAAGTCATTTCAATACATTTATACAAACATTCCAATCAGTTAAAAAGTTTCTTATTTAAGGAATCCCAGCAGATTGCGTCAGTCATTGGCGTGAGGTTGGTCCCCGTTGATGCAGACTTTCCAACCACAGCAATCCTTCAGCAATCCCTCATACTGAGCAAGCATGTAGCGACGGTGGAGAGGAAAAACTCCCCTTTAACAGGAAGAAACCTCCAACAGAACCAGGCTTAGTAGGAGCGGCCATCTGCCACGACCGTCTGGGGGTTTGAGAAGACAGAGCAGAGACACAGAAGGAACAGAAGATCTGATATAAGAGAACTTTCTTTGTTACAGGAAGTAAAAAGTTAATAACAGGACACAGTGGATGTTCAGTTACTGGGAGGATCATCCCAGTCGATGCCCCCCGTCCAACAGGGCATTGCAGCCAAGCAGGATACCAGACCAGGTATATCTTCTATGGAGAGAAAAACACTGAGAGAAAACAAAGTTAACAGTCGAAATAACAGAATGAACTGTAATACAACTGGAGAGTCGTAGGAGAAAAGGAAGTAGCAGAGTGAAGAAAATTGGTAAGTCTGTCCTCCAGCAGTCTAAGCCTATAGCAGCATAACTACAGAGATAGCTCAGGATGACCTTAGCCACTCTAACTATAAGCTTTATCAAAAAGGAAAGTTTTAAGCCTGGCCTTAAAAGTAAACAGAGTGTCTGCCTCACGGACTAAAGCTGGGAGCTGGTTCCATGCCTGTAATCTACCTAACTGACTGGGTTCATCAGGATTTATGGATAAATATAGTTGTGTATCATCTGCATAGCTGTGGAAATTTATCCCATGCTGTCTAATGATTCTACCAATTGGGAGCATATATATGGTGAACAGAATTGGTCCAAGCACAGAACCCTGTGGAACTCCACAAGTAACTCGTGAGAGTGAAGAAGATTTATCATTTAGATGAACAAACTGGAATCTATCAGACAAATATGATTTAAACCAGCCTAGTGCTGTTCCTTTGATCCCTGCAACATGTTCAAGCTTTTCTAAGAGAATATTATGATCGACTGTGTCAAAAGCAGCACTGAGATCTAACAAAACCAGAACAGACACCAGTCCATTATCTGAGGCCATGAGAATATCATTAGTAACCTTCACCAGTGCTGTTTCAGTGCTATGATGAGCTCTAAAACCTGACTGAAACTCTTCAAACAGCTCGTTATTGTTTAAATGCTCATAGACTTGATTAGCAACAATTTTCTCAAGGACTCTGGATAAGAAAGGAAGGTTAGATATAGGTCTGTAATTCACCAAGTCCTGTTGATCAAGGGAAGGTTTCTTGAGTAAAGGTTTAATTACAGCTATTTTAAATTCCTGTGGTACGTATCCGTTTACTAAGGATAGATTCATCATATCCAAAATGGGGCCAGGAACCAAATGGAACACTTCTTTAAATAATTTGGTTGGAATTGGGTCCAACATACAAGTTGAAGGTTTAGATGAGGCTAATATTTTTGATAATTCCGAAAGCTCGACTGAATCAAAACAGCCTAAGCACAAATGAGGTTCTACAGTTCTTTCCGATACTGCCTCATTTACTGAGGAAGAAGTAATCATGTTTGGGAGGATGCCAATGATTTTATTTTTAATAGAATTAATTTTATTTACGAAGAATCCCATCAAATCATCACTGCTAAGAGCTGGGGGAATAGTTGGCTAAACAGAGCTATGACTCTGTGTAAGTTTGGCAACTGTACTAAAAAGAAACCTAGGATTGTTCTTATTCTCCTCTATTAATGATGAAAAATATGCTGTTCTACCTTGTCGAAGGGTCTTTTTATACAGCAGTAGACTGTTATTCCAGGTGAAATAGGAATCCTCTAGGTGTGTAGAGCGCCATTTTCTCTCCAACTTCCTAGTATTCTGCTTTAAAGTACGCAACTCTGCGTTGAACCAAGGAGTCAGCCTCCTATGGCTAGCCACTTTCTTTTTTAAGGGGGCTACACTATCTAATGCCAAATGCAATGAGGACGTAACGCTGTGAACCAGACCATCAATTTCTGAAGGGTTAGAGATGGAATTGCTGCCATCCACTGTGTTACTCTGAGACACTGAGGAAAGTAAGAATGGAACAGATTCTTTAAAAATTGTTACAGCATTGTCTGATAAAGCTCTACTATAATGAAATTTTCTTTCAGATTTAAAATGGTCAGTGAAAGTAAATTCAAAAGTTATTAAGAAGTGGTCAGACAGGACCGGGTTATGTGGGTGGACTGTTATTTCCTCACACTCAATACCGTATGTCAGTACAAGGTCCAAAGTGTGTTTGCCCGAGTGGGTCGATCCCTGTACTTTTTGAGTAAAGCCAATTGAGTCTAAAATGGCACTAAAGGCTGCATTTAGGCTATCACTTTCAGTATCCACATGAATATTAAAGTCCCCCACTATAATGACCCTATCAGTATTTAATACTAAATCAGATAAAAAATGTGAGATCTGATCCAAGAATTGAGAGTAAGGGCCTGGTGGACGATACAAAACCACAAACAAAAATGGTCTTAATGTTTTGCAACTTGGATGAGGAAAATTAAGGGTTAGATGTTCAAAAGAACTGTAGCTATCAATTGGTCTGGGACTAATTAGTAAATCAGAACGAAAAATGGTTGCAACTCCTCCTCGCCCAGTATTTCTAGCAATGTGAAAATTTAAATGACTGGAAGGAGTTGACTCAATTATACTGACATAATCCTCCTGCTGCAACCAGGTTTCTGTGAGACAAAGGAAATCAATGTGATTATCACAAATCAAGTCATTAACTAACAAAGTCTTTGAGGAGAGAGATCTTATGTTTAATAAACCACATTTAATAGATTTATTTTTCTGTTCAGTCAAAGTTGTATTTATTTTCATGAGATTTCCATAATTTGCTTTTGTTGGCTGAAATTTTTAATCCATTTAATTTTGGCCGTGGGCAAGACACTGTTTCTATAGAGTAATGGGGGGGTAACAGTACAGAAGCAGCAGAGAGGTGGGTTAAACTACGACTCTGCTTCCTGGTCTGGACCCTGGGTTGTCAGTGTTTTGGAGGACTAATAAATTCGGCCATATTCCTAGAAGGAAGAGCTACTCCATCCAAAGTGGGATGGATGCCGTCTCTCCGGATCAGACCAGGTTTTCCCCAAAAAGTTCTCCAGTTATCAATGTAGCCCACATCGTTTGCAGGACACCACCTAGACAACCATTGATGGAATGACAGCATGCGGCTAAACATGTCGTCACTGGTCCGATCAGGCAGGGGACCAGAAAAGATTACCGAGTCTGACATTGTTTTGGCAAACTTACACACCGAAGCAACACTAATTTTAGTGACCTCCGATTGGCGTAACCGGGTGTCATTATCGCCAGCGTGAATAACAATCTTACTATATTTACGCTTATCTTTAGCCAGCAGTTTCAGGTAGGATTTGATGTCGCCCGTTCTGGCCCCTGGCAAGCATTTGACTATGGTCAATGGTGTCTCTAATGCCACGTTTCTGACTATGGAGCTGCCAATTACCAGGGTCGGCTTCTCAGCGGGTGTGTCGCTGAGCGGGGAAAATCTGTTAGAAACGCGGACCGGTTGGTGGTGGCCCGGGGGCTGGGTCCTAGAACTATGCTTCCTACGTACAGTCACCCAACCAGCCTGAGGTCCCGGCTGCGCGGGCTCTACCGGAGGACAGCTAGGGGGATCTATCCTTGTTGGCTCCGCGCTGGCTAATGGGCTTCGGCTATCTGCTGGTTTTTCAACAGCGCGGAGCCGTGCTTCTCATTCTGATACCCTTGCCTCCAAAGCTACAAAAATATTACATTTGTTACAGTTACCATTATAACTAAAGGAGGCAGGGAAGTAACTAAACATCTGACAGAGAGAGCAAGAGAGAAGAGAAGAGTTAGAGACAGGAGAGAGAAGAGTAGCCATAGCCGCAATGAAGCTAAGCTAACTGAGCTAGCGAGACCTTACCACCCCAAGAAAAGCTGTGTGAAACACAAGGAGTTCCCAAAACGTAAAGTACACCACCACAAAACGTGTATTTTAGTGTGCTTGTGTGTTAAAATAACTTAGAAAGGGCTCAGCAGAGAGAAAATAAGATCAATTCAAGAGACTCTGAACACCAAACAGTTTACAGGGAGCGCAACAGTGACAACAGGAAATGACGCAATACGGCTTACCCCGTTGAATCAGCTGGTAGCACAACGTGTATCTGACTTTAATATCTGGATTCTGACTTTAATATCTGGATTCTGACTTTAATATCTGGATTCTGACTTTAATATCTGGATTCTGACTTTAATCTCTGGATTCTAAATATAATCTCTTGTATTTGACTCTAATCTCTGGATTCTGACTATAATCTCTGGATTCTGACTTTAATCTCTGGATTCTGACTATAATCTCTGGATTCTGACTATAATCTCTGGATTCTGACTTTAATCTCTGGATTCTGACTATAATCTCTGGATTCTGACTATAATCTCTGGATTCTGACTTTAATCTCTGGATTCTGACTTTAATCTCTGGATTCTGACTCTAATCTCTGGATTCTGACTCTAATCTCTGGATTCTGACTCTAATCTCTGGATTCTGACTCTAATCTCTGGATTCTGACTCTAATCTCTGGATTCTGACTCTAATCTCTGGATTCTGACTAATCTCTCGTATTTGACTATAATCTCTGGATTCTGACTTTAATCTCTTGTATTTGACTATAATATGTGGTATCTGATTTTATTTCTCTTGTATCTGACTTTAATCTCTTGTATTTGACCATAATCTCTGGATTCTGACTATAATCTCTTGTATTTGACTATAATCTCTGGATTCTGACTTTAATCTCTTGTATTTGACTATAATATGTGGTATCTGATTTTATTTATCTTGTATCTGACTTTAATCTCTTGTATTTGACCATAATCTCTGGATTCTAACTATAATCTCTTGTATTTGACTATAATATGTGGTATCTGATTTTATTTCTCTTGTATTTGACTATAATCTCTTGTGTCTGACTATAATCTCTGGATTCTGACTTTATTTTCTTGTATTTTACTATAATCTCTGGATTCTGACTTTATTTTCTTGTATTTTACTATAATCTCTGGATTCTGACTATCTCTTGTATCTGACTATAATCAATAGATTCTGACTTTAATCTCTGGATTCTGACTTTATTTTCTTGTATTTTACTATAATCTCTGGATTCTGACTATCTCTTGTATCTGACTATAATCAATAGATTCTGACTTTAATCTCTGGATTCTGACTTTATTCTCTTGTATTTTACTATAATCTCTGGATTCTGACTTTATTTTCTTGTATTTTACTATAATCTCTGGATTCTGACTATCTCTTGTATCTGACTATAATCAATAGATTCTGACTTTAATCTCTGGATTCTGACTTTATTCTCTTGTATTTTACTATAATCTCTGGATTCTGAGTTTAATCTCTGGTATCTGAATTTAATTTCTGAACTTCAATAAATGAATTCTGCCTTTCAATCACAGAATTATGACTGTCATCTTTGAACTCTAATTTTCATCTCAGTATCTGACTTTACTTTCTGAACTTTGATATTTGGATTTTGGCTTTAATCCCAGAATTAGGATTCTGACTTTAATATCTGAATTTCCTAACATGCCTCCATGACCGTATTTTGAAGATCTCTGAACTATGTGGTTAGTTTCCAGTTAATCTCATCCCATTTCACCCACTGAATGCTTCTTCATTCTCAGCTCAGGCCTCTTAAAACCAAGAAGATGTCCCTGTTTTCATCTATTAATATGTATTGAATAAAAACAGAAATGCCCACTATTTTTACTTGGCTGAAGCACTTTAGAGTGGGAGGATTAGGACAGCCTCATTTTTAATCTCAACACAATTTCTCCCACTTACAGCAAATGCTTCGTATCGTTTTTAATATCAGGTGGGATGCAGAAAGATTTTTCAAAGCTCCTCTTCCAGAAATAAATAAAAAGAAACCGAATGCTGGTTGTTCTGTGTACAGCTTTGTTTGCTTTTTATAAACCAAGGAAAATTTTAAACGGTTCAGTCATTCCAGATTAAACATAAAGAACAGATTTGAATTGATTTTCTTTTTTCCTCTATAGAATCTGCACCCATTTTTTTTCAACCTGCAACCACAGCTACATCTTTATTCTATTATTTATTTGGCTCTGCTTTGATCACCCCCTCCTCCCACATCGGCTAAACTGATGTAACGGCAGCTGCATGCAGAATTACAAGAAGCTTAAGTTTAGGATGTATAACTGAGGACAATAAGCATCTAAACCTTCAAGTCAGGGATTTAGAATCAAGGTCAAACTCGGCAGCATCAGCCTCTGAGTTTGTTTTGGTTTTAGACCCCAAGAGAAGGGGAGCACAGTTGTTTTTCTTGGAGCGATTTGCGGATCTTCGAGTCAAAAGGTTGCGGTCAAAGGTGGTAATGGCACTAATCTAGCAAATCATCCACCGATCCAGGCCTTAACCTGACGCATCAAGGTTGGAGAGGCAGCTGGTGGCAAAGATTTATTTCTGTCACATCTGCCATCTGGATTTTTTCCAAAACCCATTTCACGCTCAAATTCCAGTGTTCTGTGCCAATAAACACACGTAATCATTATTTTAATTTTTTTTCATGCACTGGTTGCCAAAATGTCCGGCTTCTGACACCCAAAATTGCTGAAGTGCAGATTTTCAACCCCAAATGTCACTGACTAAGATAAACATTTGTAAGGGCCAGTTAAATGAAGACATGTTGACGGCTTCAGCTGCCAGTACGCTGACCGCTCGAGTATCGAAACAATTAAAATCAACATTTTGGGCTGCATGATATCAAGACAACACGCCGTACTTTTGATGGTAGTACGGGAATACACAAGCTTCATCATTTTAACAATAGTTTCTATCTGCTGAGGCTGTTGTGCCATTTGGAGGTCAAGTGGGGGGGGGGGGGTACCTTACCCTGGTATAATGAATACATTGCTTACTCTAAGTATTGGTTTAATTAGTTTTACCTCGGAATAAAATTAATTTGGAAAAATGTTTCTTCTTGTCGAAATTTTTATTTTACAATTATGTAATTCTATTTATTTTAGTCTTTAGACTTTGCACCTAACTTCAATTTTTTTGTTTATTTACATAACTTTTAAATAATAAATCATATGCCATGATCTCAGAACAAATACTCAAGTACTCAATACTTGAGTAACCTTTTTACCAAATACTTTTTTTACTCTTAATTACTTTTGTACTTTTACTTGAGTAAAAATATGTTAAAGTAGTGCTACTTTTACTTTGCAATAGTACAATTTTTGGCTACTCTACCCACCTCTGGTTTCATAACAGACGACGATTGAAAGCTCAAACAGGTTAAATAGAGCAACGGTTTGCTTTACTTTGTTAAGCCTTCCTGTTATCTGCTGTAAAATGTGCTCTCTTCTACTCTTTTGCAGCGTAAAAATACAGTTTCCTTTTAAACGATACATGAAGTGAATTTATATAGAGCCTTTGAACTCATTTTGAGCACTCAAGTCGCCTTAAAGTTTCAGTGGAAATGAGGCATAGGAGGTTCTGGTGAAGTCCTTAGTGTCACATATCAACTGTAGGCGAAGTCCAAAAAAATTTAACATAAAATAATGTTGTTGGAGTGAAAATAATATTTTTATACAATATCTGGGATAGACTACAGTGGACCCCCAGTTTTCACGGGGGTTAGGGACCACGACTATCCCCAGTGTTGAATACAGAGAGCTGGTGGAACGGTTTGTGGCATGGTGATGAAACAATCCGGTTAAACGTGAACAAAACAATGGAGATGATTGCAGGTTTCAAGAGAAACAGGTTGAGGAATATAAATACCTCGGAGTTCATCTGGACAACAGACCGGACTCGACAGTGAAGCGTCTCCAAGAAGGGACGGAGCAGAGTGGACTTCATGAGGAAGCTTCGTGCCTTCAAAGTGAATACCTGAGACTAACGATATAAAAGGTATAAGGTAGAAATTATATAAATTTAGCCAACGGTAGAGATCTTGACTATACTAGCCTACCGCTACTGCGGCTTTTTAAGGAGGCCATTAAGCTGCCATCAAGGAGGACAAATACTGATGTTCAGTGTTCGTCTTTATACTACACAGGGCTTAAAGTATTCCGTCACCGTGCCGGATTTCCGGCATTTGACTATGATTCAGAGAAAAAAAAACACGCACACAAAAAAACCCCGAAAAAACCAGCCCTCTTGAATGCAGCATCCCACGCGAGCCGGCGGTTGTTTCTCCCGAAATCAGAAGAATGGACGCTAAATTCATGAAGCCAGGGGAAGACGTCGTTGTTGACAAGGGTCTTAAAAACAAGTGGCGCCGGGCATGGGTAGATGAAAAGGGCGGAGACGGCAAGCCGTTTGGGAGCTTGTGCCAGAAGCTAAGGGAGCCTGGTACCTGCTTCTGTGTGTTGTGCTCCAAGAAGCTAGTATATGCAACTAGCGGGAAAAAAGCTCTTCACCGTCACGGACGAGACGCCGGGCATAAAGCAGCTGTCCGCGCGCTCCAACACACAAGCCGTTTGCCGGGAGCAACTGCCACAGCGGACGCAGCGGCCCCGATGACCGATCGTGTTTGTGACTTGAAAATACGTGTGTGCTCGTTTATCGCAGAACACGATTAATCATTTATGATCGCTCAGCCGCTCGTAAATCTGTGTAAAAAAGTAGCAGTTGATAAAAATGCTTTAACAAAACTGTCCGTTTCCAATCAGCACGCCAGTTATACGAACACATATGGCGCAGCACTGGAGTTCAAGAAACCTATGTCTCATCAGCTCAAAGGATGTATGTTTTCTCTGAATGTTGATGAAGCAATCAGCCAAAACATGGAAAAAATACTGAATGTAATGGTTCGCTTTTTTGATAATGATGCATCCAGAGTAATACCACATCATCTTGCAAGCAAGAAAGTAAACATTAGCAATAGCAATGCTTCAGCTCTGATCATTGCACTAGAAGCTTCAGTTTAGCAATTCTGTATTTATTTGTATTTTTTTCATATTATTCAGTTTACCACTTCTTGGAGCACTTTACTGTTTTTTGTTGTTAAAATGAACTGCCTCTCAATATGTCAAAAAGGAGACTTAATTTGCCATTTTGAACAAAAATGATATAAAAAGTCACAGTTTATGTTTTTTGTATAAATTGCCCTTTACTGAATTAAATAGTTGCTAAATGAATCAGATTAATTAGCTTGACTTAGTTTCACATGTTTTCATTTATAACTTAATAACCTTAACTTCTAAAAATCACATTTGAATTGTAGGTCATCTTGTACATTGCCAAGCACAATGCTAAAAGTTGTTTGCCAAATTGCCTCTACTGTATATGCATTGGACTCACTGCAACCCACTCCTTGGAAAAAAGTTCAGGCTCAGGATTTTTTTTTTTCACTTTAAGCCCTGACTACATATTGCACGTTTAAAATGTGTTATTTTCCATTCAACAGGGAAAGAAAAACAGTTAAACTTGAAGCTTTTCTAATTAAAATATATGCAGGGTTGTTTTTTTGTGTGTGCAATATTACATTTATAAATTGGTAACCAGGAAAGCGGACAATTTTGAACTTTCGATAACATTTAGCTTTTAATTTATTGAAAATATCTTCATCTTTATGTTGTGAGAAACTGCTGTTTTAGTCTTGCTATCCAAGGAGCAAAAGATAATAAAGCCAATCTAGAATCTGTTTTAAAATATTGGGCAACATTTTTGATCAGTGCATCTGTAAAAAATATTTTACCCACTGTTATTTGAATGAGAGCTAAAGCCTTGTTTTTAGACGAGAATTCGAGATGCAGAAATGATTATCAGTATGATACACAGGTTAAACGAATCTTAGGTAAAATGTTGAATGTCTTTTTAAGCATTTTGGTTTTCCGAGATTAGGCCAAGATTGGCATCCAAACACAGGTGAGATGTTATAAGTTCGCCCTGTTTGGTCGTTTTGAGCTTTTCAAAGAGAAACCACCAGCAGAGTAATTTGAAATCCAAATATGTGTGCTGGAATTCTGCAGAAGCAACATCCAAAATACATTCCTGAGTGGAGGGCGACTTCAAACACATTTCCCCCGTGGGATTGTTGCGTTGTTTTTTTCAAACGCCTCACAGCCTGCAGAAGGTTCAGGTTCACCCCAGTGACTGAGGCAGAATTTCTGCCCCCTTGTGTGTTCGGCCTGCAGGCGTTTATCTCCTGAGCTGATAACCAGCATCCCGGCGGTCCGTCAGGCTCCTGCTGCAGATATCTGAGCCACTGTTTTGCCCACAAATTGGAAACGGTTCTGAGGTCGATGCCGGGCGGCCCCGTCGACGACAGCCGTCTAAAAGTTTAATTAAAGCTACAGGAAGGCCTTTCAAGTAAAACACACCTATCGCATGAGCAAAAATAACAAGACTGGAGTGCCAACGACGTCTCAACTAATTAAGACCCAGCAGATTTTCTTTCTCTTCCAAATAGATATACAGTCGAGCTTGAAATCCTCCACATTCAATTCAATTCAGTTTATTTATACAGCACCAATTCACAAGACATGTCATCTCAAGGCACTTTACAAGAAAAGTAATTTCATGTTCAGAAGGATCGGCTAATCAAATGATTTAAGCAATTTCAAATGCTCTTTCTAGTAAACAAAAGTTCCCAATGTGAGCAAAAAGAATCAGATAATTTAACCTGTTAACATAGCCCTTTCTGAATCTGATATAAAACTTATTAACAATAAATGAGGGGAAAATAATCACCGACATGCGTCTGATATGTTCTCTGTAGTATTCTTCCATATACATTTTGGATGAAATGTTTACATACACATCATAGGCATGAATGTGATTAATAGGATGCAATTATTTAAATAGGAATTATGTGCAAGTTTGAATTAATTGTGCATTTTCCTTAATTTACATCTAATCTGAATTATTTTTATAGACTTAGTTATATCAATATATTAAACAAAATATTACAGTGGACCAAAGAATAGCCGAAATATGCTAATGCATGAGAAAAAAACCCAACAAAAACAATTATAACTGCCTATTTTAATCGTTCAAACGGCAAATATACCTTAAAATGCATTAATATGTACAGTGGAAACCATCTTAGCATACCTGCAGAAGCTACCATCTACAGTCCTTCTGGGGGTACAGCCAATCAGCACCAAGGAAAACGAATACGGCTCCTGGATTGGCTGCTTTGCGAACGCATTGAGCATTGCACCTAGGTATCTCAGCTTCATTTGCTTTCCAATATTTTAAATATGCTGTCTAAAAATAAAATAAAATCACAGGATGAAAATGGGCACCTCCAAATCTGAGACCATGGTCTTCAACCAGAAAAGGGTAGAGTGCCTTCTCCAAGTCAGGGTCCTGTCCCAAGTGAAGGAGTTCAAGTATCTTGGGGTCGTATTCTCCAGTGAGGGGGGGAAAAAACCCAGCGGGAGATCGATAGGCGAATTGGTGGCGCGTCTGCAGTGATCCAAGCACTGTACCGGTCTGTCGGTGAAAAGAGAGCTGAGCCAAAATTCAAAGGTCTCGATTTACCGTTCGATCTACGTTCCTACCCTCATCTACGATCTCGAGTTCTGGGTAGGGACCGAAAGAACAAGATCACGGACACAAGCGGCTGAAATGAGTTTTCTCCGCTGGGTGTTTGGGCTCTCCCTTAGAGATAGGGTGAGAAGCTCAGTCATCTGGGAGGGGCTCAGAGTAGAGCTGCTGCTCCTCCACATCGAAAGGAGCCAGTTGAGGTTGGCTCTGGCATCTGGTCAGGATGCTTCCTGGACGCCTTCCTGGTGAGTTGTTCTGTGATCGTCCCACCAGGCTGAGACCCAGAGGAAGGTCCAGGACACGCTGTAGGGACTACTGTAATTTTCAACTATAAGCCGCTACTTATTTCACGTGCTTTGGACCCTGCAGCGGGAAGAACTGAGTCAGTGTAAAAAGACGACAAAAGCTTTCAGAGGACATGAAGACACTGAAGAAGACAACTTCAGAGGCTTTAGTGAGGAAGAGGAAGATGGCGACCAATGACTTTTCTGGTAGGCTAAAGTGTGTTTTATTTTTTAACCGGACATGTTACTGTCGTGTTGTGTTGGTGCCGTACTGCCGATTCTCAGGCAGAGTTTGAAAGAAACAAAAAAAAAAAGCGCGTCTTAAATTAAAACTAAAAGAATTCTTGCCTGTACCGTCTTTTTGTGTAAATATCTCATGTTACAATATGAAAATATTTACGGCTTAAATTCAGATGCGCTCAATAGTCCAAAAATTACGGTATGGTTCTCCGCTGGCCTGGGAACGCCTTGGGATTCCCTTGGAGGAGCTGGCCCAAGTGGCTGAGAAGAGGGACACAAAAAATACTATACTCTATATTTTTGTGGAGTATTTAATTCCTAATAAAATAAACTTTACGTAAACCTAAATTAAACACAGAGCAGGAGAGAATAAAGCAGATACCACCAAGGGCAGAGAACAGATTGCAAATCCAACACGACCAGCTCACTAATCCGTGACGCCAGGCATGCACCATTTAACATACCAGCTAATATCATTCACCTCCATAAGCTGAAAGATATTAACTTTTTTTATAAAACTATTTGTTTGTTCTTTAGTAAATATCCTTAAGGTTGATCTATTAAGAGCTCCCACTCACGGCCCCTTTACAGCCTCCGAGGATCACCTTAAAAGGCTCTGGAGAGTTGTGTTTATGGTCCTAAAGCAACTGAAATGATTGAGAGCTCGGGGAAGAATCAATATATTACACCTTTCGTCTCATGTTTTGGAAATATAAGGGAGATTTCAGAAAGCTAATCAATTACGGTCATGTTTGATTAGCCCTTTCTCTGCATTAGTCTTGCCATTGCAACCTTTGAGGTTATCTGTAAAAAAAAAAAATCAAGGTATCTTTTGAAAGCTGATTGATTGCTTGGCGTGAAAGCCTGTCAGGTTAGATGTTCTCTGTCATCGCCGTCTGTTCTAGCAGTCGGTGTCTGTCGATGCCTGTTGTCTTTCTCTGCCTAATTAATGAGAAAGCAAGACGTACGTCTGGGGGGATTCAGCGTAAAACTCTGTATTCCTATGCAGGGGAGCGTTTCTCCACACTGTGTGGAGCAGCAGCAGCAGCGGGGGCGGCGGCGAGTCGAGGCTTTGGTGAAGCGCCGAGACTTTTCGTGTTCAAATGAGCCTCAGAAAATTTCAAAGAATAAACTTTTTATGAGAGAAACGCAGCTGGACGCTCCGTGTGGTTCACTAACAAGCCGCTTATTCTAATGGAGGATGATGTGCCGCTCCATCCTGGCCAGGATCAATGTTTACTGAGTGATGGGTTTTAGTTGCACTGGGCTGTGAGTGATTTAGCATTATTTCAGTTTTGGGAGAAATTAAAGTGAAATCTTCCAGCCTGGAAGAATCAATACGAAGGATTTAGTTGCACAAAATTTTGCTTCATCGCCAGATTACGTCATTCTGATACTGTGCACGATTAAAGCAACATTTAACATATCATTCTATAATATGATACACTTGATTATGGAGTTATGGCATATTTAGAATAGAAATATCCGTAGCAGTGGCAAAGTGAAAGGCAAGCATGTGGATTCACACAAATGTAAAAAATTCCAAAATGAGAGAATGTACAGTAAATGCAAATTTACAGCATTAGAAAAAAATACTGTGCAGTTATTAAAAAATAGCATACTCGGACTCAAAGAAATGTGCAACTGAGAAGGGCAATTTAAACAATCTATAAAATGTGCGTGCACTGTATATTTGTGCTTAGCTAAAAACAGCAAACTACTTACAAATACATGGAAAAACTGTGCAAACAGCGGCAGTCCAACTTATTGAGTTCGAGTCTATTGCACTGCAAAAAAATATTTTCAAGAAAGTAAAAAAGCTATGCTTCTGGAAAGGTTTTCTTATTTTTTGTCTAAAGAGAAAAAATGTTCCTAACAAGCAATTTTTGCACAAGAAAATTAAGCCTAATCAAAGATTTCTTTGCCAGTTTTAAGAATTCTAGCCAAGCAACTTTTGCTCACCCCATTGGCCGACTTTTTTTTTTTGCTCAAAACAAGACAATTTGACCCTTTTTAAGCATATTTTGCTTATTTCATGCAGTGCTGTTTTTGCAGTGTGGGAGCAGTGATGGTTATAAAGTCTAACAGCTGCTGGGAGGAAGGATCTGTGATAACGCTCCTTTGTGCACCTTGTCTGTCCCTGAAGGAGTTCTCTAGTTCTCCAATAGTGATGTTATTTTTGTTGGAGTTTTTCCATCTCCCACCACCTTCACTGGGTCAAGACTGCAGACTAGCAGAATCATTCAAACTTTCTGAGACTTTGTCTAAAGCTGAAATTTACAACCGAACGTCGGATAACTTTACACCGGTCACAGACGTTGGACTCGGGAAACTGTTTGCACATGTTTTCTTTGTGTACACGTTGAATACACAGTTAAAAATAATAATTAATAATTAATAATAATTAATTAAAAAATTGTCAATATATATTTAATACTCTCCATTCACTTTCTGTATTAGATGGTAATACAGTACAACCGCAGAGTCTTCTGTGGAACGTGACTCCCAAGTCATTCGTGGAAATACCACCTATTCACTGATTTATTTATTTTAATTTTTTTGTAGAGCATATCTAAAATATTCGAAAGAAAATGCAGCTTGGGAAGCTGAAATACCAAGGCACAATGCTAGATGACGTGCTATTGGCTGCAGTTTGCAAAGCATCCAATCGTAGATGTAGAAGACTACTTTAACACACCTTTCTACAGATGATTGCAGTCCTCCTTCAAGAAGCGCCTATACCTGCGTATTTTAATAGTTCAATCACCAGACATACCATAATATGCATTAATACGCACAGTGGAAACCGTTTTGGCTCTACAGCGGAAGCTACCATCTACAGTCTTCATCTCCGCTCTTGGGGATTCAGCCAATCAGCGACAACGGAAAAAAGTGATTCTCCTGGATTGGCTAATTTGCAAACAGCAACCAGTAGCATGTCAAGTAGCGTTGCTCCTCGCTATACCAGCTTTCCAAGCTTTAAAAAAAATATATATATTTTTTTTATGTTCTCTCTAATTTGGAGTTACTTTCCACAGAAAAATCTGCGAAAACGGTATGTATGCCAAACAGGAGGTGTATCACGCCTACTGTTAGGTATGGTGGAGGACCTGTAATGCTGTGTACCTGTTACTCTTCTAAAGACTCTGTAAAACTATGAACTCTAAACAAGGTTCCCAAAGTCTTTGAAATAAATTGTTAAATAAAAATCTGGTGGACCTGATGGTGGAACTGAAAGTAGGTCATTATTTGGTCTTTCAGCATAATGAGAAAATTAACACAGAAATGAGCCACCAGACACTAAATCAACCTTGTATCACATCAGTTTTGTGCAAAAAGTGGCTAACGGTATGGAGGTCGCTGAATATCGCTACATATCGGTGAGAGTCTGTGTGCTTTCTGCATTTCAGGCTCTGTTTGCCATCCGCCGAGTGCTGCTGGCCCAACACACGGCGTTCCCAGTGTCGGGTGCCGATCTATATGAGGAACTATTGAGCTCCACAGCCATCCTCTCCACTGGAAATCCCAGGTAAAGTCAATTCTCCACACAGTATCACACACTGCTTCATCTGTCAGTGGCTGAGGGATTTAACGGTGAGCTCAACACCATCACAGCAGCTTACAGGAAGGCTTATCTCCACTATCAATACTCCAGAGCAAACATTTGTAAGGTTTGTGATCTTGTTTAAGCATCTTTATTTTTATTTTATTTTTTATCAGTCCCATCATATTGAATCCTACGGTTAGTTTAATTAAGCTTAGATTTTTCCTGTCGTAAAACTCAAAATTCATTAACTTTTTGGCTTGTAATTTTTACATTTTGCTGCTCTGCCAAGTTAATTTGTGCGGCTCGAATGAGAGGGTTTAATAAAAATTTTCCTTATTGCTGCACGGTTTTACAAACCAGCTTGGATAACGCCTGATAGTTTGTCTGGGCGGTCACTCTGCTCTCAATTGGAAGGTCATAATCACACATTCTTGTGACGTTTGATCACAATTGTAATGTGCTCGTCATCAACTGTTTTTGTTTAGAGATTTTGTGTCCGATTTTGGTTTTGTGGTTTGTCATTCTGTCCAAATTACGCCGACTCTGATTTCTCTAGACAGTTTTTTTTCTACTTTCTGGAGGAAATATTCCATCTTAACAAAATGCTAATTATAGATTAAAACAAAAAAAAATTCTCCCAGAATAAGGACCTGGTTACCGGTTGGTATATCTCTGTTTCTCTAGAAGTTTACCAAAAAAAGTACAGAAAAAATCTCCAGGTCATATAACAGAGGTCAGTGTTGTGGACAAGTCACCATCTCTCAAGTTAAAGAAAAAAAAATTACTCAATGCCCCCAATCTATCACCAAGCTAACACAGTAGCATGTGCTTAATAATAAAACATGCCTAAGGCAAGGCAAGGCAATTTTATTTGTATAGCACACTTTCAACAGCAGGGCAATTCAAGGTGCTTTACATGATTTGGTGATTTAAAAGAAACACATAAAAGAAACACACATTACACATGATACACAATAAAGCAAGAGAAAAATAAAAAAAGCAAGAGAGCATGAACACATTTCATACATATAACATCAAGCATTTACTCAAAGGCAATTCTAAACAGATGGGTTTTTAGTCTCGATTTAAAGCAGTTCAGAGTTTCAGCAGCTCTACACTCGTCAGGAAGTCCGTTCCAGATAAGGGGAGCATAGAAACTGAAAGCTGCTTCTCCATGTTTAGTTCTGAGTCTAGGGATGTTTAGTAGGCTAGAGTTGGAGGACCTGAGTGGTCTTGGTGGTTGGTACCATGACAACAGGTCTTCAACATATTTTGGTGCTAAGCCATGTAATGATTTATAAACTAGTAAAAGTATTTTAAAGTATATTCTCTGAGCTACAGGGAGCCAGTGTAAGGACTTTAGAACTGGGGTGATGTGCTCTACTTTCCTGGTTCTAGTGAGGACGCGAGCGGCAGCGTTCTGGATCAGCTGCAGCTGTCTGATTGACTTTTTAGGCAGACCTGTCAAGATGCTGTTGCAGTAATCAATCCGACTAAAGATAAACGCATGGATGAGTTTTTCTAGGTCGTGTTGCAAAATCAGTCCTTTAATCCTAGAGATGTTCTTCAGGTGATAGAACGCTGTCCTTGTTATTGCCTTTATGTGACCCTGGAGGTTCAGGTCTGAGTCCATTACTACACCTAGGTTACGAACCTGATCAGTAGTTTCTAGCTGTATTAATTGAAGCTGTGTGCTGACTCTTGATCCTTGGGTCCAAAAATAATCACTTCAGTTTTGTTTCTATTCAGCTGGAGAAAGTTATGGCACATCCATCCATTTATTTGGTCAATGCAGTGATTTAGGGTTTGAATGGGTTCAGAGTCACCTGGTGACATTGTAATGTAGAGCTGAGTGTCATCCGCGTAGTTATGGTAGCTAATGTTATTGGTCGCTATAATCTTGCCTAGTGGGAGCATGTAGATATTAAATAAGAGGGGCCCCAGGATGGAGCCCTGGGGCACCCCACATGTGATTTCTGTTCGTTCTGATGAAAAGTTTCCTATTGAAACATAGAAGTCCCTGTTCTTTAGGTAAGACTCGAACCAGCCAAGTACTGTACCAGAGAGTCCGACCCAGCTCTCCAGTCGTTCCAATTAAATATCATGATCAACAGTGTCAAATGCTGCACTGAGGTGCAACAGAACCAGCACTGTGGTTCTTCCACAGTCTGTATTTATGCGGATGTCATTAAATACTTTGACGAGGACAGTCTCGGTGCTGTGGTGAGCGCGGAAACCAGACTGAAAAGCATCAAAACGGTTTGTCGTTGTTATGAAGCCATTTAACTGCTGAAACACAGCTTTTTCAATAATCTTACTGATGAATGGGAGATTAGGGATTGGCCTGTAGTTCTGCATTAACGTGTTGTCCAGATTTTTCTTCTTTAGCAGTGGTTTAATAACTGCTGTTTTTAAAGCCTGAGGGAAGACACCTGATAGCAGTGATGAGTTCACTATTTGAACAAGATCAGAACCAATAACAGGAAGAACTTTCTTTAGATAAGCTGTGGGTAGGATATCAAGACAGCAGGAGGAGGAGCTTAATTGGATAATGATTTTTTCAAGGCTGTTCTGGTTTAATTCGTGGAATTCAGACGTTTTCTCTACATTGTTGTTGATTGGGGATGGCACTCGTTGTGGGTTCGATATTGAGGTACAGATTGACCGTCTAATTGTTAGAATCTTTTCAGTGAAAAAGCTGGCAAATTCATTGCAGGCCCTGGTAGAGTTTAGTTCAGGGGCTACTGTCACTAAAGGATTAGTTAGTCTTTCCACTGTTGCAAATAGAGTCCATGCATTATTAATGTTTCTGTTGATAATTTCAGAAAAGAACGATTCCCTAGCATCTTTCATAGTTAGCTGATATCTATTCAGTCTCTCTTTGTAGATCTCACAGTGAACCTGGAGTCGAGTTTTCCGCCATTTTCTCTCGGCTTGTCGACACTCTCTTTTTTCACTACGTACCAGTGGATTACTTGTCCACGGAGACTTCTTTCTACCTGAGACTACTTTCACTTTAGTTGGAACAATGGAATCCATGATGTCTGAGATTCTCGCAAGGAAATTATCTACCAACTTATTTACTAAATTTGAGTTGGGAGATGAGGGGGATGTGGTGGAAGGATAAATACGTTTAAAGGTTTCTACTGAACTGTCCCCTAGAGAACGCTTTTTTATAGTGGTCTTACTGTGGCTGGATAATTTAGCAGAGATGGTACTTTGAAAGAAAACACAGAAATGGTCAGATAATGCAATATTAATTACAGAGATGTCAGAAATATTTAAACCTTTGCTGATAATTAAGTCCAGAGTGTGTCCTTTATTGTGTGTTGGTTGTTTGACATGCTGGATCAGTCCGAAGTTGTGGAGAGTATCATCTAACGTTTTTGCTTGTCTATCTTGGGGGTTGTCGGTATGGATGTTAAAATCCCCCACGATGATTAGTTGGTCATAGTCGATACATATTACAGAAAGAAGGTCATTGAAATCATTAAAGAAGTTAGAGTTAAGTTTTGGTGGTTTATATAAACTTAGAAATAACGCTTTGTTAGGCTCATTTATCTGGGTGGCTAGGTATTCAAAAGATTCAAACGCGCCCAGAGTTACCTTTTTAAAGTTCATTGAGTTGTGAAAGATGGTGGCTACACCTCCGCCTCGTTTGTGTTTTCTGTTCTCGCTTAAGAAATTATAATTTGGAGGACCGGATTCTATTAATGAAGTTGTTTCGTTATTTTCATCTAGCCAAGTTTCTGATAAAAAAAGGGCGTGTAAATTATGCTCAGTGATGAAGTCATTGATAAGAAAAGACTTTCCGGATAGAGATCTAATGTTTAATAAAGCTAACTTAAGTATTGTGATGACGGGCAGCTGAACCTTCTGACAGGTTATCAATTTGAGATTTTGTTTAATATGAGAGCGTGTGGTTAACGGTTTATGTTTCCTGCTGCTGATAATCACTGATATAGCCTCAGGGGTGCCGGGTGAATTCTGGGAGACGGTAGGGGTGGATTTATTGCCCGGTTCCCTCAAATATCAGATATCTGTAATAATCAGTGGGGGGAAGCTCCCAGGCTTATTGACACTAGTCCCAGGCGTTTGGTGTAGTCTAAGTTTAGGTGTTAATTGTGTCCCAAATTTGATTTGCTCGTTCAGTCTGTCTGTAAGGTTTCTAAATGGAGACTCATTTGATGTGGCTGAGTCACAGGAAGATGAAGACTTAATCTCTGATGGTTGTTTATCTGTTCGGTCCTGTGGTGTCATCATGACTTGCTGTTTTTGTTCTCTGATATCCATGGGAGCCTCAAGGTCAGCTTTTGGGAGCAAGTGTTTTGCTTTCTGATGTTGATAAGAAAAAATGTTTGCTGCCAACAGCCTTACTCCGGACCTGTTCAAATAGTGCATTCCTGCTTTAAACAGATGATTAGCACTTCCAAATACTTTGAAATTATTAATAAATGTGAACGACTTCTCAGCTGATTGTTTCTTCAACCATTTATGGAGCATGCGGAGTCTGCTAAATCTTTCATCATTCCCTTCAGGGACTGGTCCGCTGATGAGGATGTTTACGTTAAGTCCATCAAGTCTCTGTAGGAGATCAGAAAAGTCTCTCTTCAGAATCTCTGATTGTCTCATCGCGATATCTGCTGATCCAGCGTGAATTACGAGCTTTTCAAAAGCAGGATGTTGGTCCAAGATTTTAGGGATTTTTTCTGATATTTCTCTCACTGTATTTTTGTAGCAGCTATAAACTTTGGTATTCTTGCTACAAAAAGCCTCAATTCCATTAATTGATCCGTCTTGTATGATAACAGTCTTTGCCCGGGGCGCTCTTACTTTATGTGTCCGTTTGATGTGGCTGGGTTTCTCCTGGTGGCTTTGACTGGTTCTGGGGGCTGCGTCATCTTTCTGGGAACTCAGGGCTGCGAATCTGTTTTTCAGCGGGATTCCAGGTGGAGAAATATCTATTGTTTTTGGCTGAAACCTCTTTTTTTTACTTTTAGCAGAAGCGGCAGTTCTGGGTTCAGAGGTTTCTCTGTGTCGGAGTTTCTTTTGTTTTTTCTTCCTCGGAGAACAGGCTGGGGTTGATTTCATGCGTTTTAAAGCTGGCCAGTTTTCATTGTAGTGCGGAGTTCTGCCGCTCAGACGCCTGTAGGGAGTCTCTGTGACACGATGTAACACCGGGCTGATTGTATTCAACGGTAAAGGTAAAGTTGTTTCATTTTGTCCATAATCAGCGTGGAGATCAAAATTAATTTCCAGACGACGTAGCTTCGTTTCAATGCCCTCAATTCTGTGGAGCAGTTTTTCAAAATCCTCAGCTGAGCAAAAAGCCATGTTGATAAGTCCATAGAAAAGTAATTCAAGAAGAGATCTGGTCCAATACAGTAACTCCAGGGGCTGGGAAAATAAAGTAACTAAGAAAAGGTTAAGAAAGAAAACAAGAAAAGCAAACAGAAAAGAAAATAAAAGAAAATAAGTGAACGGATCTGGAGAGAGACAGAGAGCAGCTGCTCCTCCTTCAGCAGTCAGAGAGGAAAAAATAAATGTGAAAACGATAAATAATTGATAGGTTACCTGTACACTTATAAAGGCTGGGGGAAGTTATGAAATTTGTCCGGTAATCTGACCTAATATAACAAGCCAACCTTAGCAGCGGCTACATGCCAATTCCAACAATAGCCATTTCACACATCGGAGTCCAAGTGCAAGTCATCAGGGTGATACTCGAGTTAACCCACAAGACTCTTAAATGTGACTCAAGTCAGGACTTGAGTCAGAGTCCAGGACTCAGGTACTCCATTCCTGACCGAGGTATTCATAAAAATAAACCAAACTATACAGCATTCTAGTATAAGAGCCATTATAGCTCACTAACTAAAAAAAAAAAATCTAAACATGCAGTGCTGTGCCATATCACAATATATATTTTTTTTGGCGCTCTCCGGTAGCAAAAGCATGGGCTGCACCAGATCCATTAAAAATAACAAACAGCTTTGTCCAGCCTGTTTGAGAACGACAAAAAAAAATGACTCCCAAAGATGTCAAACTGTAAATTCGTTCATTTATTGTAACTATGCAAAAGCCATAAGGAGCCTTTCAGTAGTCGATGATTGGTTCGTCATTTTAGGAGCAGAGGTGATGTCACACTGTGTGTGTAGAAGAGAAAGCATGTGTGTGTAGAAGAGAAAGCATGTTGGTGTTACTTACCAAGGTCTTTTTTTAAAACGACTACAGAGGTGGGATTTTTGACTATCTTATGTTAGCTGTTAGCATAGTTAGTTGAGTTATCACTGCTAGCTATTAACGTCAGTCACTGTGTGTACTCCTTGTAGAGTTGGTAGACCCTTTACCTTAACTGTGAGGTCTCCAAACATAGGGCTGGGCGATTCGATTGAATCGTCGTTTGATCCACGTGCAATGTCTAAACATACGGTTTTGTGACAATTTGAGTATGAATTTCCATGCCAACCATTGTCCATCTCCATCTATTGCTGCGTTCTGTTTACCTCTGAGCTGGGAACGACGCCACACCCGAGCTAACAGCGTTCCAGTTTAGTCGAAGAAGTCAGGATTCCAATAATGTGACAACCACTAAGTTGCCATTGTTCGTAGTGCTACTTAGGAACATCGTTTTGAGCCATACTTTCAACAACCAGACAATTCAAGGTGCTTTGGATGATTAGGGGATAGCATAAAAGCAGCAATAAACCAACGATAAAAGCATAAAATACAACGTTAGAGACACAAAACATATGACACATTAAATCATGACATTCTAGCTATTAATACTCAATCAAAGGCAGCTCTAAACAGATGGATTTTTAGCTTTGATTTAAAGCTGTTATGGCAAATCTGCAACACAAGCTAGCTTTCATGCCTCTTAACAACGTTCTAACATAGTATGGCTATAAATATTTTGTGGAGATTTAATTTTTGTTAAAAACGGGAAAAATAATTCAGTGGTTCTGTCGCATTTGTCTACAAAACCTCAGCCAATAACATGGCTCGGTGCGGAACCAACGATTGGACCATCTGGTTGTCTATCTCAACGGACAAGCGCACTTGCGCATTTACCTGGGACCTCCACTCATTATGCGCTCCCACATTTTGCAACAGAACAACGCTGGTGTGAGAGGTTCTCCGCTCAATAATGTCAGAGAAGGAGAAACAGCCGGCTGCTACCACTTCAACTTTAGGACAAACTACCAGAGTCCCAAACGGGAAAACGCCATTTGAAGTCACGGAAAACAAAAGACTAGTGACCAAACTGCGACTGGTGTTTTCCGTTTCCTCGTTGACTGTGGCAATGCAGGTTCCATATCAGGGGGGCGTGGCCTAGGGATGATAGCCGACAGGAGGGGTGAGAGTTTTGTGACTGTGAAAAGCTAGCTTGTTTTGCAGATTCGGTATAGCAGCTTCAAGGGAACTCAGTGTTTCAGCAGCTTTGCAGTTGTCGGGACGTTTTTTCCAAATTAGAAGAGCATAGAAACTGAAAGCTGCTTCTCCATGTTTGGTTCGGATTCTAGGGATGTTTAGTAGACTGGAATTAGAGGACCTGAGTGGTCTGTGGGGTTGGTATAATGACAACAGATCTTCCACATACTTTGGTGCTAAGTCATTCAATGATTTATAAACTAGTAGGAGTATTTTGAAGTCTATTCTCTGAGCTACAGGGAGCCAGTGTAAGGACTTTAGAACTGGGCTGATGGGCTCTACTTTCCTGGTTCCTACTTCAGTTTTGTTTCTATTCAGCTGGAGAAAGTTATGGCACATCCATTCATTGATTTGCTCAATGCATGTACTTAGGGTTTGGATGGGTTCAAAGTCACCTGGTGACATCGTAATGTAGAGCTGAGTATCATCTGCATAGTTATGGTAGCTAATCTTATTGGTTGTTTTAATCTGGGCTAGTGGGAACATGTAGATATTAAATAGGAGGGGCCCCAGGATGCTGCACTGAGGTCCAACAGAACCAGCACTGTGGTTCTACCACAGTCTGTATTTATGCGGATGTCATTGAAAACTTTGATGAGAAACCAGACTGAAAAACATCAAAGCAGTTTGTCATTGTTATGAAGGTATTTAACTGGTGAAATAGCTTTTTCAATAATCTTACTGATGAATGGAAGATTAGAGATCGGCCTGTAGTTCTGCATTAACGTGTTGTCCAGATTCTTCTTCTTTAGCAGTGGTTTAATAACTGCTGTTTTTAAAGCTTGGGGGAAGACACCTGATAGCAGGGATTAGTTCACTATTTTAATCAGATCAGGCACAATGATAGGGAAAACTTTCTTAAGGAAAAACCACTTTTTAATTTGTTCAGTTTACTGTTACATGCTACATGTTGCATTGATTTTAGACACACTCTTATATGCGCGTCTTGTAAAATAAACATGTTTCCACCACAGCTTCCTGTTACTGATGCGACTAGCGGCCATGTTGGATCTCAAAGTCAGGGCTTGAAAAACTCTCATTTTCCGATTGGGAAGTTCCACTTCAGAGGGGCATTCCAGTAGATTTTTTTCCGAATCAAAAGTCGTAATTGTTTTAGTTCCGACTACAAATGGAACGCAGCATAATTAATTTGAACCTCATCTTCTCTCAGCGCTGATTTGCAGTTTATGACTGTTTATAGCCTGAAACAGTCTGGTATGCATTTGTATGCTTTTATAAATTCATAATTTTTGTCCTTGAAAAGTTATATAGTTATAATATAACTTCTTTATTGTTGACAGTAGGTAGATAAGTGTTCCGCTTATCAGGGGAAACCTAAAACTAAAAACAGTCATTTTTGTTAAATGATTCTGACGCCAGCAGAGAACTTCGGTTCTGCACAGCAGCTGCAGTTAAAAATACGGCAGAGTGGAAAGTGCTTCAGACGTGGCCTGTGCTCTACATCCCTGAACCGAAGGAACGACTTGGCAGCTAAAACTGCCTTCTTGTCCAGTCCGTCCATTTGGCTCGTATAGCCGTCCTTAAGTGGCTTCTGATATATCAGCTGCATTAACTCTGCTCTCTACTTGACCACCGCCTGCTGAAGAACACGACAAACGCTGCAGAGGAGAACATTAAAACATTTTATCGGCACGTCGGAGAAAAGAAATTTAATGACTTGGAAGAAAGCAGAGATGCTGTCTTTGTGGCATTGTTGCGGCACACGGAGTGAAAGGTTTGCTGGCTGCGGCTGCTCCGTGATTCAGTTGTCTGTATCTCAAAGCATGGAAGGGTAAATATTCATTTTTTGAATTGAAAAAAACAAAAAAAACATCTCTAGCCAGGCCGCAGGCTTGTCTCGACAAATCTGTGAAATGGTCCAGCAAAGCATAATTTATAGGATGGGACCTTTACTACAGTCAGGCCTACTGTGTCAGCATAATTAATGACCACAGGTGTTTCCTCCTCTCTCCGTGGCTCTTTTTAAGTGGTTTTTATAAATTAGTTAGCGAGTTAGAGGAGTGATATGAAACTAAATCATAAATGTTGGTGAAGCATTGAGTGTTGGTACACGTCTTGGCTGCCCTCTAGTGGTGGGAAGCTGAACAGATGAGTGGGGATCTTGTGTTTGGAAGTTCAAAGGTCTGCAACCTGTGGCTCTTTGGACCTTCCACAATGGCTCTTAATGACTAACAAAAATGCATACAGAAGGATTCTAGAAGTACCAGTAATATTTTTTTTTTCAGATATGTGCTTTTAATTTATTTAACATAATTTCCCACAAATATCAACATCCCCTAGAAAAAAATTTATTCATCCTCTTTTTTTTTTTTGTGCAAGGTTTTGCTTCTTTGAAAACCTAAAAATAAAATTAAAATTATTTTTTTAAATGTTATTTCTTATATTAGATATTTATCAAAAATCTTATATTTTTTCAAAGGTCATTTAAGATTGGCGTCTATAAGTGAGCTTATCTAGCTTGACTGAGGGTAAAAATGGCTCTTTGGATGGTAAATGTTGCTGGTCTGGTGAAGGACTGGTTAATTTTTATTCAGCTTTAAAATCTTAATCAGCCAGATTAACCAGCGTTCTCTGATTGTGTTTTAATTAAGTTTCACTACCCAAGTAAGGTATTTTAGAAGAGAAGAAAAAATTAACAATCCTGAGAGCATTTATTGCCAATTTCAGTTCTAGCTAACAGTAATAATGTTATTGTGGCTATAAACACTTGTATTGTACTTGAAGTCATTATAAATCATCATAAACTTTGTTTAATCCAGTCTAAAATTATCTGGAATGTGTCTGATTTTATTTTAAATTTTAGCTCCTTCAGTGACTGGCTTTGGTGAAATAATTAGTTATCTAAATGGTGTTTTTCTGTATTTAGCAAGAAAATACCCTGTATTCATAATTTTCATGCCTCTTCTGTTTTTGGTTGGTGCTCCTTTTGCATGAATTACTGCATCCTTGCAGCGCAACATGGAGGACTTAAGCCGGTGGTTCTGGAAGCCCAGGTTGCTTTGATAGCGGCCTTCAGGTCCATCTCCATTGTTGGTTCTGGCGTCTCTCATCTTCCTCTCAACAACCACTCTATAGATTATCTACAGGGTTCTAGTCATCTCAAAATACGACTTCGATGATATTTTGTTAAAAATTGTAATTGATCTTTTTTTAATTTTGATTAATAGAAGCATATTTTAAAGACACATTTAAAACCATATCTCCTCAGACTTTTGTAGGGGTAACAAAGACAGAAAAACTAACAGTACTGCATGGTGGCACCGTTCTTGTACACTGTGGCCTTTCAGCAAGCAGGTCTTGGCTTCGAATCCTGACCAGAGGTCCTGATTCCAACATGCAAGTTGGGTTATTTGTCTTTTTAATTTTTTGTTTTAATTGCACTTGGAGCATTAATGGTTATGCGTGGCTCTCTTTTGCCCTGTGATGGACTCGCATGTCGCCATCAGGATGTATAACTCAGCAAGAATAAGTGGGTATGTAAAATGGATGGATAGTTCTTTATCAATGACTTAAAGGAGCAGAAGGAGAGAAGGTAAGGAAATAAAAACTATAGAAAGCTTATGATTATGTGCAGATGACACAGTAGTCATACATCTAACAAAGAAGGAGTTGTGTGAAAAGTGAAAATTAAAACCTTACTATCCTAAAAGCTTGAATTTTCACTATACACGTTGGTCTGATGTAGGTAGTTGATGAAACCTGGTCCACTTCTCTAATGTCTTTTAACAAGGCATTGCCCAAAATGCTGTCATAGTCGGGTACAGGACTGAAAAAATTGTGAAAAATCAGCAGAAATCCAGAAACTGTGTGAGATCTTTGGAAAGCCTGATGGACTGTTGATCAAGAGGACTATAGAGGATTAAAAAAAATGAGAGCTGCTTGAAACAAGAGCATAGACTTAGTAGAGGGAGTTTGAAACTAGTTTACAGGATGGTCAATACTAGGGATGTAAGAAAATATTGAAACGCCGATATATCGCGATGTTTAATGTCACCATATTGTATCGATTTTTGGTTTTATTTTAGTTTTTAGAATTTGAATGGAACCATTAAGTATGACCGCTAGTTTGTGGCTAGCACTGGATGTGTTAAAGTATGAAACAAACTGGAGTGTTTAGAATGTTGTGACCGTTTTTCTTTAGGTAAATTCTGTTTTAAAAATCACAATATATAGTCTTACTCATAGTATCGCAATTTATCGTATCGTCTCCCCTGTATTGTGATGCATATCGTATCACCAGATTTTTACCAATACACATCCCTAGTCAATACTAAGTACAATCATATGAGGGAAATATGCAAATCATTGAAGACTGTACTGATGTGTAAACAGGGTAATAATTGTCCGCTGTAAATTGAAATTCTCCTCTAAACGTATCCAACCCCTTCACCTCACAATGCTGTTAAATCTGAACTCAAACATGAATTTCCTTCCAATCAAACGCCAAGATGAACCGTTTCATGTCCAACTCTTCTGATGAGTACAGCCCGAGGGGAGATTTTTTATTTTTTTTCAAATCTGTGACTTTTCAAGGGCAATCACTTTCATCTCGCCAAGTCCTTACGAAAACACAATGTGATGTTCCATCAACAGCGGAGCCTCCTCCACAATCTTTGAATGGGCAGTATTAATGCAAATAAGTCTGTCCTCACAGATTTTTCTCTTGACAATCTCACAGCGAGTGGGGGGACCGGGGGGGGACTTGGCCTTCAAGTTGGAAGAGCATGGCTTTGTAAATTCAAGTGGATTTCTGTCACATTTATCACCACAAGTAAGATGAAAAGGACTTAAACAAACGACGACAAATCCAAACACTATAATCACGAAGGATCGGATGGATCAAAGGATTGTGGCAAACATACACCGGAAAGACTAGGAACCACTCTTATTTCTCTCGTTTTAAGTTTACTTTAAGGACAAGTGGCAAAAGACTGGCTTGTAGATGCGTTTAGGTGAACTAACTACCTGTTAGTTTTCATGTTTCCAGTGGACACAACCCAACATATGGAGCAGAGCGGCAAACCAAAACTGGGTGAAGGTGGAGAAAACTGCTCACTCTGATACTTTTTCTGACATCTCATTGAAAGGACTTTACTCCAAACAGTGGAAACGGTATGATGGAAAATCTTTAGTACTTTTTAAACTCCTCGTCGATACCGATGACTGACCCAGCCTGGAAATTAGAGATTGGCATTTGACTCCAGATGCATCCAGATGCAATGTCTGTTTTTAATTCACCTAAAAACTTTTCTTGCAAAAGATTCGCCAACTTGTTCAGAAGCCTCACTACATCAGGTGTACTTTGTGCATTTCAGTCATGCCAAAAGTCCCACAGGACTGAGATTATTCATGTTTTTGTCTGCTTTATCCTCTCAATGACAAACTCTTGACATTCCTTCAGCACTGTCATGCCTTGCTTCCTAATCCCAGTCCAACATCTCTTTGCTTCCCTCGTTATACTTGTTCAGCTTCATATTCGGTTTCCGTCTTGCAGAAGAGGAGTCCCATTCGGTTCCTGACAAAACAAGATGAAGAATTAGGAGCCAGTCTGCTCCTACATTTGTGGAGAGCTACTTTAAGGGAATTGTAAATGTCACAGAAATAGTTGAATTCATTTTGGCACACTAAGGATTTATATGCAGCATCTTTTGAGCGATGCAGCAAAACGATGCTTACAGTGAGGGCTTCACTGCCACATCTAGTTCTGATGGATTAGTTTGTATTATACATGATCAAAAAGCAAAAAGGTTTTAAAATGTTCTCAGTTTGAATGACCTCAAGTTGTTTTTCTAAGATTATGCATGGATTAGTCATTATTCTGGATGGTTTCATCAATTTCACATCTGTTGCTGAGGGTAAAAAAAAACTTTAAGCTGTAAAAATGACTTGAGTCAGACAGTAAGTTCTTTTAATATAATTTAACTTTGTCAAATGTGGAGTCCTGAGCCTATTACTCATAACCCAACCTTTTAAGTGTGGCTTAAGAATCACCAATAGCAGAACAATATTTACCTGTAATATTGTAAATCCTATAAATGTTTTCTAATCCAGGATTTGAAGAGTTGCTTCATCTATCCATCCGTTCATCCATCTGTCAGTCTTCCATCCATCCATTTGTTCTGCCATCTGTTAATCCATCCATCTTTGCATCCATCCATCCATTCGTTCAGCCATCCTTCCGTCCGTTCATTATTCCATCCATCCATCTGTGCATCCATCCATTTATCCATCCGTGCATCCATCCATATCTGTCCGTCCATCTATCCTTTCGTGCATCCATTCATCCATCCATCCACCCATCTGTCAGTCCATCCATCCGTCCATCCATGTATCCATCCATCCATCTGTGCATCTGTCCGTCCATCTATCCATCGGTCCATCCATCTATCCATCCGTCCGTCCGTCCATCCAGCCATCCATCTATCCATGTATCCATCCATCTGTGCATCTGTCTGTCCATCTATCCGTCAGTCCATCCATCTATCCATCTGTCCATCCATCCGTCCATCCATCCATCTGTGCATCATCTTTTGCTTAATCTGTGGTCGGGTCAGCCACTTGGACCAGCTCCTCAGGGGAAATCCCAAGGCGTTCCCAGGCCAGCCGAGAAACAAAGTCCCTCCAGCGTGTCCTGGGTCTTCCCCTGGGTCTCCTCCTAGTAGCCAGGAGGCGTCCTAATCAGATGTTCGAGCCACCTCAACTGGCTCCTCTCGATGTGGAGGAACAGCAGCTCTACTCTGAGCCCCTGCTGGATGACCAAGGTTTCCACCCTATCTCTAAAGGAGAACCCAGCCACCCTGCGGAGGAAACTAATTTCGGACGCTTGTATCCACGATCTCGTTCTTTAGGTCACTACCAAAGCTCGTGACCATAGAGGAGGGTAGGATCATAGATCGACCGGTATATCGAGACCTTCGGATTTCACCTCAGCTCTCTCTATATCACAACAGACCAGTGCAGCGCACGCATAACTGCGACTACAGAAGCCCCACCAATCTATCAATCACTTGTAGGTATGTAAGAATGTATCGAAATGCCGATATTTATATTTATGTATCGATATTCAAAAGCAAGGCATCAATTTTTATTTTTTTTGAATTTGAATGGCGCCATTAATGATGACAGTAATTTTTGTAGTAAAATTAAATGTATGACTGCTAGTTGGTGGTTGTTTTCACCTTCTTCCTTCCATTGGATCAACTAGATCTAGTAATCAAACTGGATATGTTATGTACAGTGAGGAACATAAGTATTTGAACACCCTGCGATCTTGCAAGTTTTCCTATGTAGAAATTATGGAGGAGTGTGAAATGCACATTGTAGGTGCATTTCCACGGAGAGACAGCATTTTTTTAAATTCAGGAAATCACATTGTCGGATTTTTAAAGAATGTATTTGTATTTTATTGCTGCACATACGTATTTGAACACTTCAGAAAATCAGTTTTAATATTTGGTACAGAAGCCTTTGTTTGCAATTACAGAGGTCAAATGTTTCCTTTAGTTCTTGACCAGGTTTGGACACACTGCAACAGGGATTTTGGCCCACTCCTCCACACAGGTCTTCTCCAGATCTGTCAGCTTTCAGGGCTGTCGCTGAGCAACACGGAGTTTCAGCTCCTGCCAAAGAATTTCTATTGGATTTAGGTCTGGAGACTGGCTATGCCACTCCAGAACCTTAATATGCTTCTTACAGAGCCACTCTCTGGTTATCCTGGCTGTGTGCTTCTGGTCATTGTCATGTTGGAAGACCGAGCCACAACCCATCTTTAATGCTCCGACTGAGGGAAGGAGGTTGTTGCTCAAAATCTCACAATACATGGCCCCATTCATCCTCTCCTTAATACAGTGCAGTCGTCCTGGTTCCTCTGCAGAAAACATCCCCAAAGCATGATGCTTCCTTCCCCATGCTTCACAGTGGGGATGCTGTTAATGGGATGCAACTCATCCTTCTTTTCCCTCCAAACACTGCGAGTGAAGTTTAGACCAAAAAGTTCTATTTTGGTCTCATCTGACCACATGACTTTCTCCCATACCTCCTCTGGATCATCCAGATGGTCTTTGGCAAACTTCGGACGGGGCTGGACATGTGATGACTTGAGCAGGGACCCTTCTGTGCAATGCATGATTATAAACCATGACGGCGTAGTGTTCTACCGACAGTAATGTTTGAAACTGTGGTCCCAGCTCTGTTCATGTCATTGACCAGCTCCTCCCGTCTAGTTCTGGGCTGATTCCTCACCTTTCTTATCATCAGTGATACCCCACGAGGTGAGATCTTCCATGGAGCCCCAGTCAAAGGGAAACCGACATCTTTAGCCTCTTACATTTTCTTTCAATTGCTCCAACAGTAGATCTGTTTTCACCATTTGCAACGTAGCCCTTTCCAGCCTTGTGGAGGTCTACAATTTTGTCTCTGGTGTCTTTTGACTGCTCTCCGGTCTTGCCCATGGTAGTAGTTGGAGTCTTACTGACTGTGGGGTGGACAGGTGTCTTTAACGAGCTCAGACAGGTGCTACTAATTTAGATTAATAAGTGGGAGTAGAGGTGGACTTTTTAAAGGCAGTGTAACAGATCTTTGAGAGACAGAATTCTTGCTGATTGCCAGGTGTTCAAATACTTATGTGCAATCAGACAATGTGAAACAGGTTGGAGTGTTTAGAACGCTGTGACAGTTTTTCTACAGTTAAATTAAGTTTTAAAAATCACAATATATAGTCTTACTCATAGTATCGCAATATATCGTATCGCCCCCCCGTACTGTGATACATATCCTATCACCAGATTCTTGCCAATACACATCCCTAATTACTTCTGTCCATTTGCCTGTCTATCCAGCCATATGTCCTGCTGACTTCCCCTTTATCTGTCTGTCAATCCTTTGATCCTTCAGTTGATTCATCCATGTATTTATGCTACTGTCCATCCCTCCATCTGTCCAGTTATTTGTCCATTAATATGTCCCTCTGTCCATCCATCGACCTGTTCATCTTATCAATATGTCTATCTCTCTCCGTCCGTCCATCCATCGATAATCTTGTCCTTGTTTATAGTTTTTGCTGATTCCTTAAATAAAATCTGTAGAAATAGTGGCTAGAAACTCAAAGTGACAAATACTTCGTGGAAATTACAGTCTGTGGAGTCTGGATTGTTGAAGCTAAGTGTTCAACCCCTTTTATTATTGTTAGCTAAAATATTACATCAATCCTAATGTAAGCATGAAATCTGTTCGTATTTTCTTCAGTAGTTTTAAGACCCTGAGGGAAGGTGGAGAAGCCGTAAAGCAGCAGGACAACAGTTTTGTTATTGATGAGCTGAAATCAGGCTGGATGATTGTGAATCTTTTACCTGAGGCCTTCTTTAACTACATCCGTCCGATCCTCGTTCAATCTGCTCAGCTGTAAAAGAATGGGTCTCTGTTTTTTTGGGGGGGGGGGGGGGGGGGGGTTTATGCCTCTGTGCTCACATCCAGGAAACCAAATACAAGAATACACTTGTCTGGCTGTAAGCAAACACAGGCTTCCAAAGGTGAGGTTTAGAAGAGCTCATTTCAACAAAAACACAGGGTTTTCACACATCTATATATGGAGCACACTTTTAAAACAAACTCTCTAACCAACATGATGAGCCAAATAATAAAACTGGTAAAATATTGCAGGAAATCTTCAGAATGCAAATATGCCAAAATAAAGTGCCACTGGAGTCCCCTCGACATGCCAAGAGGAAGCTCTGAGTCCATTTTGGAACGGGATGTTCTTGGTTCCTTACCATACAGCCTTGTAAGAAAAGCAATCTTTAACAAAACTCAAGTGTTTGTTTTTCAAATTGAATTTTGGAAATACTCCATTGTATTCAAACCCCTAACATGGCAGAGTCCACCTTTATTTGTTGGCGACCCATTTCGACATTCCACAGAGATGAACTGAGGGACGTGAAAACTACTTTGCCTGTTGGAGCAGGGGGTAGAGGTGGTCTCTCTGCTGATTTGTGATTGTACTGTTACAGATCAGTGCATCGAACCTGATTAGTGCTGACCTGGTTCTCATTCACACTGTACAGAGATCTAGCATGTCTCTCCAAATGGTTAATAAAGATGTCTTATTACCAAAAAAAAAAACACAGGACGAAGTTAGTAAATGTTTCGGCTCTGAGAAAGCTCCTTATGCTGCAAATATTTTAAATCAGTAAAACATTTTATTGTGACGGACCTGAACACTGCAAGAGGGAATGTCAATGTTCTGTTTCATCCCACGCTGGCTGCTGTTTAGAAACTGTATTTTGTGCCCTGTGACCATGAATTTGTACGAAAAATGTACTTTGTAATGTGACTTTGTAATTTTTATCATCTGGAGTTTGAGTTTCCAAACCTTTTTCTTTTGTTGAAGGAAGGTCATCTGCGTGAGTCTGAGAAATTGTGCGGGTTAGGAATGTTTTTACACAAGTATCAATCGAAAAACTGCGAGTGAAAAGTTTTTTGAATATGACTCCAATTTCTACCACGTTTGTTGTCCTGAACTCAGTTTGTAACTAACCTGGAGGTCAGCTTCTGGAAGACACATTCACAGCCAAGTTTCAACTTCCTGGCTGATGTCTTCAGATGTTTATTAAATCTGTCCACGTCATTTTCTTTTCTCATGCCGTCATCTATTTTGTGAAGCGCACCATACAGCCCCACAGCATGATGTTGCCAACCCGATGCTTCACAGTTGGGATGGTGTTCTGAGGCTTCAAAGCTTCCCTCTCCAAATATACCGTTTATCATCATGGCCGAACAGCTCTGTTTTTGTTTACCCGTTGTCTGAAATGTTATATGAACGGATGAACGTGGGATGAACTTGGGACCTTCAGGCATCTGGAGATACCACTTAAAGATGAGCCACAGTTGTGGAAGTTCACAATTCTTCTCTTGATTTCTTGGTTGATTTCCAATGATGTCAAACAAAGAGGCTCTAAGTTTGGGGTGTGCCTTTATATGGATCCACAGGGCTGCCACCAATTAACTTAGATGTACTCAATTAACCTATCAGAAGCTTCTCTCATATTTTTTTGCATTTTTGAAAGGTCAGAATAAAGAGAGACAGAGTTGTTATATATTTATTTATATATTACTTTACGCTAAGTTTGTGTCGTTAAACAAAAACAAAACTCCAGATGATTCCCTTCTCAGCTTATAAAGGTTCTGATTGGTTAATTGAGTCCAACCAGTGTGACGGACCCTCCAACAACTTATTGAGCACTTTCACGACCAAATGCAGCCTCGGACAGTCTTCAAGCAGTGCCAGAAAATCTACGACTCCGGTCTGCCATCAACCAATGAAAATACACCCAGGCAGTGGTGCGAAAAACTAGTGACGAGAGTACAATGCGACAGTAGCGGTATCAACATTAGCAACAATGGAGGCTGCACGCAAGAACGTGTAGAGCAACAAAGAAGCCGAAATTATTGAGCTTTGGCAGCAAAGTCGGCGTATAGGACATTTTATTATTACCATCTGGGGTATCCGTCGGCTTTTAGTGATGTATGCTTTTCGGCAATGTATGCTCGTAACGTTGGCGTGTCCGGCTAGAGCGAGACGTTGTTCAGTTTGATTCACTGCAGGGCAGGAAATTAGCCCCCGCCACCAGCCAAATGCGGGTCCTTTTTCTAATTGGCGGGTGACTATCCTCGACCCACCCGCTATGTCAGCGGTACAGTGCATTCATTTTAGTTATGCAACATCCGACCACTGGGGGGCAGTGATAAGCTTGTACTGCCACGTCTGCAACAGACTGTTGCAGACGCTAGAAGAAAACGTTACACTTCAGTTACATTCACTTCAGTGACATTAAGTAAATTTGAAAATGTGGCGTTATCTATCGGGAACGAAACGCAGTAGTCCACCAAGAGGGGAACAATCAGCGGAGGGGATACAAAGCCAAGAGGGTGTTTAATGAAAAATGGCAATTTAGCAAGAGTGGAAAGGAGCGTGTTTGGCTGGTACATGATGGCAAAAACTGAATAATGTTCTGTTCACAATGCCGCCAAAACTGCCCGCCTAGCAGCAAGAGCAATAACTTCATAACCGGCACAACAAACATGAAGCTAGAGGCGATAAAAGAACACGAATCGTCAAAATGCCACAACGACGTCATGAGTGTGATTCGTGGGAACTCTGCTCCAGAGAACAGCAATGAGAGCTCTGACAAGCCTCAAAACAGCGGAGTTTGACAAGCTACCCATCCTATTCAGGAACGCCCACGCTATCGCTAAAAGGGGGCGACCCTTCTATGACTACGAGTGGATTTGCAAGAAAGTGTATTATTTAATTTTCATTAATGCTTGTTGCTGCCCTTGTTATGATGGTTCATGTGAGGATTTTACAGTAGCCTACAAGCTTTAATAATGCGTTTTTCTATTTCATCTTAGGCTAGATGAAAGAAAGGTTCTTAAAGAGGGGCGCCACTTACTTGAACAGAAAGCAGGCAAAAGTTTTTGTGAAGTACATTGCCGATGTCGAGAGAAACCGCTTAAGAGCTGACACACAAGCAGCCAGTTTCCTGGCTATCATGTCTGATGGGTCCACAGACACAGACGTGAGAGAGGAGGAAATCTTATATGCCTGGTTGTGCAAGCAGGGAAAGGTGGATGTTCGATTTGTTGGAATTCAGGCAGTGGAAAAGGCAGATGCAGAACATATCACCAATGCCATAAAAGCTTCAATGGAAGGGGTCTGTGGAAAAGTGACGTGGATGGACAAATTGGTTGCATGTGCAACTGACGGAGCATCTGTGATGACAGGACAGAGAAGAGGTGTGGTCAGTAGGCTGAGAGCAGAGAGCAGCAGTCATGTCCTGGGAATCCACTGCATGGCCCATCGCCTGGAGCTTGCTTTCAAAGCCTCTGTGAAGGGATGTACAGCAGCAAGCAATATAGAAGATTTACTCTCAGGCTTGCATGCATTTTTATCACAAAAGTCCTTTGAATAGAGCAAATCTCAGGCAGAGTTTTAGGGTTCTCAGCCAGACTCCACTCATACCAACCAGGGTTGGAGGGACTCGATGGGTCAATCATATGCTGAGAGCCCTTGATCATTTTTTACGAGGTCGCCAGGGACTCACTCAGCACCTGGAGCAGGTAGGAAGTATTTAGTATGGGGTCAGTTATGGTCATTGAAATGTTAAGTCATCACCAATGTGATAATAATAATAATAAATAGCAATGAAGATTATTTGTCATTAACCATGTTATTTGCCTAACTTTATGCCCTATGTTCAGATACAATCACCAGATGCTGTTGGTGTGAACCCAGTGCAGAGGAGCAAAGCTCGCCATTTTTTCAAAGCCTGCCAGGTTCCAGTTATATGGGTGGCTTCTGGTGTCTTCAATTTTTTTATTTTATTTTTTACAGATAGATATTGTAACTAAATATTCATACCAGTTTCTATTTCTCCTTCTTTAGACTTTGGGGAGGCAGAGGTAGAGGAGCTGACAAATCACTTCAAAGTTAGCCCTTCTCTCCTCTGGAGTGACAGCAGCTGACATACAAGACCAGTGGACGATTCTGAAGGATGGACTGTACCAGCAGGGAGATAGTCTCCTGTCTAATACCTGGCCTGAGATCAACAGGATGTACTACCACCAGGGCCCTGATATTCTTAGTTTAATGGATCTTGTCCTCACTCTGCCAGCCTCCACCGCAGATTGTGAGAGGGGGTTTAGTGTAATGAGACTTGTAAAAAGTGACTGGAGGTCAAGCCTTTCTCCAGCCACCCTCTCTGATCTTATTATGGTCCAGCTAGCAAGCCCATCCATTGAGGACTTTGATCCCACTACTGCCATCCAGCTTTGGCATCAGGATAGTATTAGACTCAGGCGGCCATATTTCATGGATGGGAGGAAGGGCTTGGGAGGGGAACCGAACTCTGAATCCGATACTGACTCAGATGAACCTTAAAATGAAATAATTATGAATACATTTTTCAGTGTCTGCTCTTTGTTATTTTTAAGGAATGTTTCAATGTTGTCGGCTGTCGACAAAAAAAGAAAATCAACTTATGATGCGAAACATTTATTGCGAAATGATGGCGGCTGGTAAGAACATTGAGTGGCTGGTGGATGAAAAAGTTAATTTCCTGCCCTGATTCACTGCAATCTGAGTTCCTAAATTTCTTCCTTGTGAAGATAAAAAATATTAGGGCTCGGATTTCCCCCTCAGCCATCGGTGTATCTGTGGAGTCCACTCGCCAAGGTTCATTTGATCATTTTAATACCATCACTCTCCCCGTCCTTGAGAAAATTATGTCTGGGTTGAAGCCTTCAGGCTTACCCAGTGACCCCATTCACCCTAGGCTTCTCAAAAAGGTTTTTTCTGTGGTCGGTCCATACATACTGCAAATAATAAACAGCAGTTTAGCTACCGGGGAGGTACCCCGTGCCTTTAAACACGCTGTGGTAAAACCTCTCTTGAAAAAACCAGGCCTGGACTCAAATGACCCTGTGAACTTCCGTCCCATCTCGAAACTCCCCTTTCTTTCCAAACTCCTAGGAAAGGTAGTTTTTGAGCAGATTTCCTCCTATTTGTCGGAGATCGGTGCTTTAGATCCTTTCCAGTCTGGTTTTCGTTCACATCATAGCACGGAGTCTGCTCACCTCTGGGTTTTTAATGATATTTTACATTCAATGGATTCTGGCTTTGATGTTTTACTCTTTATGTTGGATATTTCTTCTGTTTTTGATACGGTCGACAGCAAGATATTGGGATTACAGGGTTCGCCCTGGAATGGTTTCGTTCCTATTTTTCAGACAGGACTTTTAGTGTTATGATTGATGCCTTTGCTTCTGAACCGGCAATGCTATCATGTGGGGTACCTCAGGGCTCTGTGTTGGGCCCACTGCTTTTTTCTTTGTATATTCTCCCGCTTGGAACTATTTTTAGGAGACACTCCGTTAATTATCACCTTTATGCTGATGACTACCAGCTATACGTTTCCGTTAAACCAATCGATGATATGTACCCTCTCCTTGAATGTCTTAGTGACGTCAAGAGCTGGCTTTCCTCCAACTTCCTTCTTCTAAATGATGCAAAAACTGCAGTAATTCTTTTTTTATCTCAGGTTCTACCCCCCCCCAATCATGACCTTGCTTCCCTCTCTCCCCATCTTAAACCTTCTGTCACAAACCTTGGTGTTAAGATGGATGTGGGATTAAAGATGGACTCTCAGATAAGTCAAATGGTTAAATCTTGTTTTTTTTCCATGTACGTCGCCTCGCCAGGCTAAAACCCATTCTGAGGAGGCGCCATTTTGAATCTGTCATCCATGCGTTCGTCACCTCTAGACTCGATTATTCTAATTCAGTCCTATATGGAGTTAATCAGTCCTCAATTGCCCGTCTGCAGTTGTTCCTGAATGCTGCTGCCAGACCTCTGACTGGTGGTGATAGAAGGGATCATATTACCCCAGTCCTGCGTGACCTGCACTGGGTCCCTGTCCATTTTCGTATTGTTGCATTCTCTGTATGCACGTGGATTGCTTTTCCCATTGTATTTCTCCCCTTTTTACTTCCTTAATTGACATGTTATTTTCTTATCTTGTGTTGTACAGCATTTTGCTCGGCCCTTATGCTGGTTTTAAATGTGCTTTATAAATAAAGTATGGTATCTTGGGCCATACAGTGCGCCACCCACTCCTCCGACAAACTTCAACCTCCTGAAACAGGAGTGCCAGAGCATTTTTCCCATGGTAAACTACTTACAAGGCATCCATTCAAAGTAGAGACCACAGCACATGTATCACTAGTGGGCCTTTTACGTTAGGTCCCTGTACGACCGGTGCCAGAGCTTGGTTCGCATTGCCGGCCGTAAGTCGGGCTTGTTTCCGGAGAGAGTTGGACTCCGCCAAGGCTGCCATTTGTCACCGATCCTGTTCATAATCTTTATGGACAGGATTTGTAGGTGACAAATAATGTTGATGGGATCCATTTTGGTGGCCTCAGGATTGGGTCGCTGCTTTTTATAGATGATGTGGTCCAGTTGGCTTCATCAGAACGTGATCTACAGCTTTCACTGGAGCAGTTCGCAACTGAGTGTGAATCAGCACCTCCAAATGTGAGACCATGGTCTTGAGCCGGAAAAGGGCATAGTGCCTTCTCCGAGGCGGGGACGAGGTCCTGCCCCAAGTGGAGGAGTTTGATGCACAACTCTCCCCCCTTCCAGAGTCTTACTCCATCTACATTTCCGGTTTGGAAAATGCAGCAAAAGGAGGCGTTGCCTGGCGGACCCAGGGACGTGCGGTAGGAGAGGGCTGGGCGGCGTCAACACTTCCTCGCCATTCCAACTCGCTACGGAGGCGTGGCCGAGACTCGCCTTCTTTTACACCCCACAGCGGCAGGATGTCTGACGTCGGCTCTCACCGCAGAGCGAGCAGCAATGCCAGATTCAGATTAAAATGCTGTATAGAGTTTTAACCTTAAGCGGGCGCCACACTGGCCGTTCTTGGCAGAAAATGTATATTTTTACAAAGATGCACTAAATACCAAAAATGATGACCGGACATGTAAATGGCGCTATTAGACACTCATTTATACAGTTTATCAGCAAAAACAAGTTGATTCGGGGTTGTGATTTGCTCTTTAAATATCTGGGTCTTGTTTAGGAATGAGGGGAAAAATGGAACCGGAGATTGATACGCGTATTGGTGCTCATGGATACAAGCGGCTGAAATTAGTTTCCTCTGCAGGGTGTCAGGGCTGTCCCTTAGACATAGGGTGAGAAGCTCGGTCATCCATGCTCCTGAACGTTTTAGAAAAGATAATCTGTTTCGTGTGGTTTAACTTCAGACTAATAGTTTATTACCCCTTGCTGGTAATTAATAATGAGTCGTCCCTGGTTTCTTGCAGCTTAGATAAACTCCTGGATTCAGGCTTGTATACTGGCGAGATAACGGAGCTGACAGGAGCCCCAGGAAGCGGCAAATCTCAGGTGAACACTTCCTTAACCCTCCTGCAGTAACACAGATGATTTCAGCCTTGTGAACCTTCTCCTCTGCTCCAGAAGAAGAGATTCAATCTGGCTGAAGTGATGCTCTTCAGAGGTGTTGCTTCAGAAAGTTTCTCTGTGTTTTAGGTGTGTTTTGGCGTGGCGGTGCACGTTGCGTACCATCTGAAGCAGAGCGTGATCTACGTCGACACAACAGGAGGGCTCACCGCCAGCCGCCTGCTGCAGATGCTGCAAACCGAAACTGATGATACGGACGAGCAGGTGAGCTGCTAGACGTTGTTTTACACAAATAATGTGATATTTAATATAAAATTAGTTGACAGTGAAAACTTTTCCTTTGCAGATGGAAGCTCTTCAGAGGATTCACACCTTCCGCGTGTTTGACGTCTGCGCTCTACTCGACTGTCTGTACGGGTTCTGCAGCGGCGGCCTTCAGAAGGTTCATTTGCATTAAACGCAACCAGTCGCACCTTCGGGACCTCCAGGAAGGAGGGTTGAACCTTTCAGCTGTCTAACTTGTCACATTTTGCGTCAAGGCGTGCATCGGCGGCGGCTCTGTCAAGGCAGTGATCGTGGACTCTGTGTCAGCTGTTATCGCTCCTCTGCTGGGAGGCAGACAGAACGAAGGTGAATATCTTTCTGCTGCTCTGTCACACACAGGCATACCCCAGGCTCTGTTTACATCTGCATGTATTTCATCTGTGGGTTGAGTATGAAAAAAGGGGCCCTGCGTGTTTTTAGAAAGGATTACATTTACATAAAAAGAAAATGGAAAATAACAGTAACGGTGCCGTCAAAGTGAAGTTAAAGTAAAGCAATAAAAATAAGAAAATAATCAGTTTAATAACAGTTAGATGTTTAAACCCGTCTCATCTCCGGAGACTTGAAATGCATTGAGCTTATTCAGCTTTATTCCTTTTTGATTTATTCATTTAATACCAATTAACTGTTGTTGTTTTTTTGTTTTTTTTTTGCTTCGGCTCCTGGGATTGCAGATGGAAATTGGCGGGGGAAAAGCTACAATCCGGTCTCTGAGCTCAAACAATGAGATGAAATCTAGAGGCAGCAGGTTCAATTCCTATCCAGTAATACAGAATCTATTCAGGTAAAATTTAGGGATGCACCGATATGAAAATTAGGGCCGATACCGATGTCCGATATTAATCCCGCTGTTATGGCCGATAACCGATACGCACCGAAATGGTATACGGTATATTTCCCTGAACTTTCGACACCGTGGAAAATCAACCACACCATCTACATTGCTTCTCTGCTTGAGTTGGACACCCCCACATTTCTGCACCGCATCACTATCGCTGTCACATGACCAAACAAACACTACATGGATAACACCCACCCCGAAACACAGACAGAAGGTCACAAAGATGGAAATAAATAAACATTAGTTATTAATATCGGGCCTCTGTTACTTATCGGACCGATGCCGATATGTTAAAAAACGCCTAACATCGGCCGATACCAATGTTGATGCCGATATATCGTGCATCCCTAGTAAAATTGCTAAAATTAGAAATAACCCTGTCCAGGAGTGATGCTGAGAAACTAGTCGATGCATTTGTTACTTCAAGGCTGGACTACTGTAGTTCTTTACTATCAGGAAGTATGAGGGATTGCTGTGGTGTGAGTCTGCATAAACGGGGCACAACCTCAAGTCAAGGACTCGATGCGATCTGCTGGGATTCCTTGGATAGAAAACTTTTTTAAACTGATGGGAATGTTTGTATGATTGCATTGAAATGAGATTACGTCTGTTGTGAATCGCCACTATCTAAATAAACTGAATTGAAGTTAAGGTCTCGATTCATCCCAATCCTGTTGAGCGAGCTGCATGTAGTGCTTTTCAAAATAATCATCTTTTTTTTAAAAACCTTTTCACATGTATTCACAACCAGAAACATGAATGTATTTTATTCAGGTTTATTGGACAATTATTCATTTTAGGAGGAGAAAGTAAAATGATGCGTACTCTGCACACTTTTTAGACACTGTAACAAGTTTTCTGTGTCCTTTTCCTAATTCTGGCAGTGGTTTTAATAGGGATGGACCCCATCGGTATCGGTCCAATAAGTAACATTTAGGGAG
This sequence comes from Valencia hispanica, assembly GCA_963556495.2. Taxonomy (NCBI): domain Eukaryota; kingdom Metazoa; phylum Chordata; class Actinopteri; order Cyprinodontiformes; family Valenciidae; genus Valencia; species Valencia hispanica. Next base: position 6,780,763 of record OY747715.1, on the reverse strand, counting down.
GGGAGTGGGTTGGTTATGTGATGGATGGATATACATGCAGAAAGACACGGATGCAGACAATGCATCAACCTCAAAAGGAGGTAATAAACCTGTAAGTATTATGCTCAGAGCACCGACATGGTTTCCTATTATTAATATTATCCTAGTAAATAAATGAAGCCAATTTCAAGTTTTCCATCGAAGGAAACCCAGCAGATTGCATCAAGTCCTTGACTTGCATCATTCACTCCTCCTGGACGAGCATGTAGAGACAGTAGAGAGGAAACTTCTGGGTGTTTGAGAAGATGGAGAATACATGCAAAAAAAAACCCAGAAACGCTGGTGTAGGAGTACTTTCTATGTTGAAGGAGTACTTTCTATGTTAAAGTAAAAATGAGATGGCAATATTAGCTCTAGGAGGGAAACACAGGTAAGATGAGCTGAAAAGCTCTGAGTCCTTAGGATGAAAGACGGGAACAGAAACATAAAATTGAGTGTCATCAGCATAGGTGTGGTGAGAAATGTTGTAATTTAGAAAAAATGGCCCAAGAATAAAGCCCTGTGGGACCCCACTTGTCATCGGTGTTTACTTTGTTTCATCTTAATGTAATATTTTGTATGTTCTACACACCAGAAACAGTGAAATAGGAACGTTTTTAAAAATGTCAGTGAATAAATTCCTGTTTAAACAGAGACTCAAGAAGACAAAAATGAACAGGCCTAGAAAGTGTTCAGAGTACCACGAGACAACCTCCAAGGTGTCTGAAATTTAATATAACTTTAGAGATTGTTAAGGTCTAATTATCGGCCTATTTAAAGTGTATTATTCAATCTTAGAATACAAAGCAAGCCTGTATTATTATTGAAGAGAGATATTTGGTCAGTAAGAGCTTTGCATGTGAGACTAGCTTATAATGGATGCATAAAGTATTTTCCCCTTGTGAGGAATAGAGGTCCTGAAAACTTGCTTTTAAGGACAAATTCTGAACCTAACAACCTCTAAAGTTTCTCAAAAGGGCACACGAGGTCAAAGTCACAACTTCCCTGACCCGTAAATCCCAAAATCATCTGCTAAAGGACCAAAAGTAGCAGCAGGTGGTTACAGTACCCCTGTGTGGTTGGTAGACAGAAGCTTAATCCAATCACCTGCTTGGTTTGCTCCCGAAAGCGTTTCTGTGGATGACTTGTGCCTAACGAGCGCCTCTGTCGTCTCAGATAAGCTGTTTCCGCGGCGACCCTGGTGATTCTGCAGCGAGCTGCTCTGAACCGTCTCTGTACCTTTTTGCTTTCCGTCTTTCTAGTGACGATCTGTTCAAAAAAACGGATTGCAGAGAAGCGGCACTTTCTGACTTAGGGTTCTTCTTCTGGATATAAATCTGTCAAAATAAATTATCTGAACAGTTAATACTAATAAAAAAGGAGCATCAGTGTTCATACAAGCAAATCTTTCGCAGAAGATTGACGTCAGCGCTCGCTATTCCTCTTCTGGGTTAGCTGGCTTATCAGCTGCTTTATTTGGCCTTTTTATAACCTTTTTATATTCGTGCGGGCTAAAAATACAAAAGCTGATATCAGATAAATAACTTTGTTACTTTAGTATATATGTGAGACAGTGTGGTGGGGGGGGTGCTCTTTGCTTTAGGCTCCCAACTGTTGCCGCTGATGTAAAACAACATAAACATCACCAGCTAATTCCTGGAAGAAACATTTTAAACACATATTGATTAGGGATGTAAGAAAATATCGATACACCGATATATCGCGATATTTTATTTCCCAATATTGTATCGTTATTCAAAACAAAAATATAGATTTTTTTTTTTCAGGATTTGAATGGAACCATTAATGATTTTTGTAGTAAAATTAAAAGTATATCTGTTAGTTTGTGGCTGTTTTCACCTTCTTTGTTCCTTTGGATCAACTAGATCTAGTAATAAAACTGGATGTGTTAAAGTATGAAACACGTTGGAGTGTTTACAATGCTGTGACAGTTTTCCTACTGTTAAACTGAGTTTTAAAAGGGTGGGCATGTAAAACAAAAAAGCAAAGTTCTTTTCTTTGTTTTCATTCAGTCACAGAATGAGAAATTTTGAAGAAGAAAATGAAGGAGCATTATTCATTTTATTTGGAGGCAAAAAATCCAGTTGTATTTTGAAAATGAAAAAGCATTTCTGCTAATGCATTTAACATTTCAGATTTGACTTCTTTTTTTTTACTATTCTGCTAGTGTGTTTGAAAAATATGTATCTTAAATGTCCTTTTCTTTATCACTTTCATTTATTCACAGAATGAGCAATGTTGAAGAAGAAAATGAACAATTTTGATGATTTCTTATTCATTTTATTTGAGTCAAAATTGGCAATTGCACTGTGAAAATGAAAAAAAAGCAGTTCAGCTAATGCATTTTAATTTGAATTATGATGCATATTTTCTTCCATGGTATCTAAATCCTAGCTGCAGCTTCAGCTGCCGAGTGCAACTTTAGGACACTGAGCACATTCAGCCCATGTACCAACCTCTCCAAAAATTCCTATGCCTCCAGGCATGTCCTTGATGATACAAGTGGCAGCAGCTCTGAAGACGATGGCGAAGGACTTCAGTGTTGCTGTTCTGGTAAGGATGACTCAGTCCTTGATGTTTCCTGCTCTGAATGCAAGCCTCATCTCTTCAGCCGGTCCCTGCAAACTCAAACCATCCCCTGCCTTTGATTTGATGCAGGAGAAAAAAAAAAAGAAGCTTTACGCTGGTAAAGTGTGCAGCCACCTTAATTTGGAAGTGTGTTTGATTTTTCCATGTGACTTGCGCAATTTGAATCTCCCTTTCATGTGTTTAAGCCCGCTTCATCTTTTTAAAGGTGTAATAAGCCATAAAACATGTGGATATAATCTCAAACAAGACGCCGTCTGCGCCTGCAGGTAACAAACCATGTAACAAGAAGTGGCAGCGGGGATGCGCAACCGGGGCTCGGCGTGTCGTGGAGCCACGTCCCCAGAACCAGAATCCTGCTGGAACGAGTTGAGAGAGGCGCATCTGTCAGCCACTCGGGTTGGCGCTCCGCGACGCTCATCAAGTCTTCCAGACAGGTACACCACGAGCGGCAGCAACTCACACGGCGTCAGGGACGATTCTATCAGAGGAGGTTTCTGCTGTTGTCAAAACATCTTGTTAAAATGGAGAGCACAAAGTTGTTTGCCCACGGGCCCCGGTTTGATAAAGACTCCCGATTTCCATTTAAAAACATCTCCAGGCTGGATTTTTGTATAAAAGTTCACCAGACGCATCAGGCTAATTCATAAAGACAGGCTGTAAATAATGAGTCATGTTGCTCATTTACATGCAGAACACTGAGCCGTTTACCTACAGTGTTGGACCAACATACTGACTTTGTACAAAATACAAACCCCTAAATAAGCAGGCAGGTGGGGATAGACATACAGCCATGATTAAAAACAAAGTTCAACCTAAATCAGATATAAACACACAAAAAGCTCAAATAACTCGAAATAGTGATTTTTTAAGTCTCTTATGTCACTGAAGAAATTTCAGCAGGGTAATTTTTAAATTATTCAATTCAAAAATACTTTATTGATCCCAAAGGGGGAATTAAGTGTTGTTGTACCCCATACTATTCAATTCAATTGAATTCATAAATACTTTATTGATCCCAGAGGGAACTTAAGTGTTGGTAAAGCTCATATAATAATTTATTCTTTAAGGAGTTGTTGTAGATGATGATGGCTGTGGGCAGGAAGGATTTCCTGTAGCGGTCTGTATTGCAGCGAAACTGAAGAAGCCTCCGACTGAAGACGCTCTGTTGTTGTATGACTGTCTCATGAAGAGGATGCTCAGGGTTGTCCATAATTTTTTTATTTTATGAAGAATCCTTCTTTTCATTATCATCTCCAGATGTTCCACAGTTGTCCCAAGAACAGAACCAGAACCTTCTTTATCAGGCTGTTAAGCCTTTTTAAGTCCCTGGCTCTGATGCTGCTACCCCAACAGATGATGGCTGAAGAGATTACACTCTCCAGAACAGACTTGTAGAAGATCTCCAGCATCTTGCTGCAAACCTTGAAGCTTCCTCAAGAAGTACAGTCTGCTCTGTCCCTTCTTGTAGACGTTTCACTGTTGCGCCTCCAGTCTAGTCTGTTGTCAAGGTGAACTCCGAGGTATTTATACTCCTCAACCACCTCCACTTCTTCTCCCATGATGGAAACAGTTTTTGACTTATCCCTGTTTCTTCTGAAATCTACAATCATCTCCTTTGTTTTGTTCACATTCAAGGTGAGACGATTGTTTCCACACCATGTCACAAAGCGGTCCACCAGCTCTCTGTATTCAGCTTCTTGTCCATCTCTGATACACCCGACAATTGCAGAGTCATCTGAGTATTTCTGCAGATGACAGGTCTCTGATTTGTACTGGAAGTCTGAGGTGTACAGAGGGAAAAGGAATGGTGAGAGTACGGTCCCCTGTGGTGCTCCTGTGCTGCTGACCACCTGGTTTGACACACAATTCTTCAGTCTCACTAATTGTGGTCTGTTGGTCAGGTAGTCATTGATCCAGGTGATTGTTGAGGGCTCCACCTGTGTCTTAAGGAGTTTCGCACAAAGCAAATCAGGATGAATTGTGTTAAATGCACTGGAGAAATCAAAGAACATGATCCTCACAGTGCTGCCTGCTTTGTCCAGATGACGGTGGGTTGGTTGAAACAGGTGGATGATGGCATCTTCAACTCCAAAGCGATAAGCAAACTGCAGTGGGTCCTGATACGTTCTTGTTTACTTACTCAGGGGTGCCAACAGGAGTCTCTCCAGGACCTTCATGATGTGGGATGTCAGGGCAACAGGTCTATAGTCATTGATGACTGATGGGTGAGTTCTTTTGGGTACTGGAGTGGGATGTCTGTTTGGCTGGCAACAGGAGAGGAGGATGCTGAGCTAGTTCCTGAACTGAACCTGTTGAAGAATGTGTTCAGTTCATTGGCTCTGTCCAGACTTCCATCTATCCAATCCTTCCTGTCCTTAAAACCTGTGATCTTTCTCATTCCTGACCAGACATCTCTGATATTGTTCCTCTGTAGCTTGTTCTCCAGCTTCTTCCTGTATGCCTCCTTGCTGTCTCTGATCTTGACCTTAAGTTGCTTCTGTAATCTCCTCAGTAATTCCCTGTCTCCCTCCCTGAAGGCTCTTTTTTTCTTGTTTAGCAGTTCGTTCAGGTCACTGGTGATCCAGGATTTGTTATTAGGGGAGCATCTCACTGTTCTGGTGGGGATGATGTTGTCCACACAGAAGTTTATATAGTCAGTCACACACTCAGTCATGGCATTGATCTCCTCTCCATGTTCTTGGCAAAGAGTCATCCAGTCTGTGGTTGCAAAACAACCCTGCAGGGCTTCTTCAGCTTCCTGTGACCATTTTCTCACAGTTCGTTTTGTCACAGGTTGCCTCTGAACAAGTGGTTTATATTCTGAACAGAGAAAAACAAGATTGTGATCCGATTGTCCCAGAGGAAGTCTTGGTTTGGACATGTATGAATCCTTTACATTTGCATAAAACAAATCAAAGGTCCGGTTTTCTCTTGTAGAGCAGCTGTCAAACTGTTGAAATGTTGGAAGTGTAGTAGAGAGCAAGGCATGATTAAAATCACCAGATATTGGCACAAATGCATTGGGGTGCTGTGTCTGTAGCTTAGCAACAACGGAACTGATGACATCACATGCATTGTCGGCAACTGCTGAATGTGGAATGTAAACAACAGCCAAAATTACACTGGTGAACTCTCTTGGTAAATAATATGGACGAAAACTCACTGCCAAGAGTTCGACATCTGGGCTGCAGAGACGACACTTCACAGTAACATGTCCTGGATGACACCATCTGTTGTTGACAAGCACTGCTACTCCACCTCCTTTTCTTTTTCTGCTCGTCTTCAGATCTCTGTCTGCTCGTACAGTCAGGAAGCCTGGAAGAGAGATGTTGGAGTCGGGGATATGATCCAGCAGCCACGTCTCAGTAAAACACATAACACTGCATTGCCGGTACTCTGGTTGAGTCCTTGTAAGGGCTTGGAGTTCATCCATCTTGTTAGCCAGTGATCTTACGTTGCCCATTATGATCGATTGAAGAAATGGCTTGAACTTCCTCTTTGTCTCCTTTTCGCTCCTGCTCTGCATCCACGTCTCCTCCTTATCAACTCATCAGGGATTTGGGGCTTCAATTGAGGTATTATTTCAGCTTTTGCGATGTTAATCAGCTGCTCCCGGCTGTAAACCACACTGTTGCCATGGTTATGCATCATAACAAGTTATCAAAAAGTAAAAAATTAACAGCAAAAATCCTTCCAGCTTCACAGCACCAAAAACTAGAAAGTATACAGGTAAAAAAACCTCAGTTGTTCAAGGAGTTGTTTGATAGCGCTGATGGCTGTGGGCAGGAAGGATCTCCTTTAGCAGTCTGTTACGGCGAAACTGAGGAAGCCTCTGATTGAAGACACTGCTGTTGGATGATAGTCTCATGAAGAGGATGCTCAGGGTTGTCCATAAGGAGTCAATTTAAGGGGTTTGAGTTCATCCATCTTGTTGGTCAGTGATCTCGCATTGCCCGCTATGATCGATGGAAGAGATGGTTTGAAATTCCTCCTCCTCTCTCTCCTCTTTGTTCCTGCTCTGCATCCATGACGCCTCCTTCTCAACTCATCAGGGATTTGTGGCTCAGTAGAGGTATTATTTTTTGTTTAAGTGGTGTCCTAAAAACAATGTAGGTATACATCCATAATTGGGAAACATTTTGCGGAAAAGCTGATCCGGAGAGATGGCATCCATCCTTCTTTGGATGGAAGCAGCTCTTCTTTATGGGAATCAAATTGATTTGCTCTTTATCTCACAAAAAAAATCTTGCTGCAGGAAGAGGACTATGCCAGTACAAATGAGTCCACTCATTCCAAATATTTCAATTTTCACATTCCTCAAAGTACTGGGTGTTTGTGGTTTTGTATCGTCCAACAGGCCCTTACTCTCAGATTTCGTATCTTATTTAGTGTTAAATACTGATCAGGTCATTATAGCGGAGGATTTTAATATTCATGGCAACACTGAAAGGACATGACCACTTATGAATGACCAAAGGCTCAATTGGCTTTACTCAAAAAGTACAGTGACCCACCCACTCCGGTCATCACACTTTTGACCTTGTACATATGGCATTGAGTGTGAAGAAACAGTCCTTCCACATAACCTTTTTTTGATAACTTTTGAATTTATTTTAATTGGGCACCCCAAACCTGAAAGAAAATATGATTAATGTAGAGCTTTTTCAGATCATGCTGTAACAAGTTTTAAAGAATCTGTTCCATTTTTATTTCCCTCAGTATCTCACAATGGAGGGCAGCGGTTTAATCTCTAACCCTTCACAAATTGATGGTCTGGTTCATAGTGTTACTTCCTCATCGCGTCTGACATTAGACAATGTAGGTCCCCTTTTAAAAAGAAGGTAATTAGCCATAGGAGGTTGGCTCCTTAGTTTGATCCAAAGCTGCATATTTTAAAGCAGAATGTTAGGAAATTGGAGGGAAAATGGCGCTCTACACACCTAGAGGAATCCTATTTAACCTGGAAAAACAGACTACTGCTGTATAAAAAGACCCTTCGACAAGCTAGAAGAGCATATTTTTTTCATCATTAAGAGGGAAGAATAAGAACAATCCTAGGTTTCTTTTTAGTACAGTGGCCAAACTTAAACAGAGTCATTGCTCTGTTGAGCCAATTATTCCCCCAGCTCTCAGTAGTGATGACTATGGGATTCTTGTTATATATAAAATTTATTTGATTAAAAATAAAATCATTGGCAAGTTATCTACTGTTCTCTCTGAGCGCTGTTCATGAGATTGGTTATGCTGTTACGGACCTGAATGCTGAAGAACTTTAATAAAACTTTCAGCAGAAGAGCAGACAGTTGCGTCTTCTACTAAAGCTAACAAAGAAAACCATCAGGCTGTAAACAGAGTCAGATTCTCCTCCTCTGAGATACTAACTTGGTTAACAATTCATTAGATGAAACCATCAAGCAATCCCGCGAAATAACTTGAACCCCGCTCCCCGTCTCAGGCTTGTCACATCAAGGAGGATTTTGACCTGCAGTGGTGGAGTCGTACTGAAGGAGGATCCTCGCGAAAGAGGAAACTGGACGAGACCGATCCCTGACGAGAGCAACGCTGCAGAAATGTCGGACACAAAAGGTTTGTTTTTACATCTCTGGGTTGGAGTCTGTGTCGACGCAAAGCTTTTGATTGATTGGTTCGGTAATTACGTTGAAAAGTGACCGATTTAAATGGAACTGATTCATCAGCATATTCACCTGAGTGAAAGAGAACGGCTGAGCTTGAATACATTCAGACCTCCAATAGTTCAGACTCATGATTCAGAGGTAAAGATGAATAAAATGGACTGTCTGCTCCAGTAATGTATTCCTTCACAAAAAACCTTTGAGCATTTTAAACAACGTATTTTATGTAATAAATCATCAAAGTAGTGCTTAATTGAGAAATTATAAATGCTTTTATTTTTGTTTTCCAAATATAAATCTGAAAAGTGTGGCATGCCCACAGGCCCCGGTTTGATAAAGACTCCTGATTTCCATTTAAAAACATCTCCAGGCTGGATTTTTGTATAAAAGTTCACCAGAAGCATCAGGCTAATAAATAAAGACAGGCTGTAAATAATGAGTCATGTTGCTCATTTACATGCAGAAGACTGAGCCGTTTACCTACAGTGTTGGACCAACATACTGACTTTGTACAAAATACAAACCCCTAAATAAGCAGGCAGGTGGGGATAGACATACAGCCATGATTAAAAACAAAGTTCACCCTAAATCAGATCTAAACACACAAAAAGCTCAAATAACTCAAAATAGTCATTTTTTAATTAATTTCCTGCAGTTCTCCACCCGCTCTGCACACCTAGTGCTGGGTGAATGGTTGGACAGTATCTGGTCATTCAGTTGGATTTAGGTCCAGACTTTGACTAGGCCATTCTAACATGCTTTGCTCTAAGCCATTCCATCTCCAGCTTTGAGTCATTGTCCTGCTTGAAGGAGAACCTTTGTCCCAGTCTCAAGGCCCCTACATTTATCAACTCTGACACACCACAGTATGATTCTACCACCGCCATGTTTCAGGAAGGAAGGGGAGGGAGGGAGGAAAGGAAGGCGAAGGGGAGGAAGGGAGGGAAGGAAGGAGAGGGAGGAAAAAGTACCTGCAGCTTTTAAACTGGGATCATCTAAAGCCTCTGTCTGACTCGGCTTCATGTCTGCAGGAGGACAAGGTAACGCTGTAAAAACTGTTTATTTTACTGTGAATTATTACTAAACTATGAACTGAAACATTTGTTTGTTGAGATGAAAAGTTTAGTTTCCTTTAGGAAAAGATGAAATGAACACGGAGCTTCTTAGACTTAAAGCCTCAACCCCAAATATTCTTAAAATGTTTCTGCTCATAAACATTGAAAACATTTTATAGTAGAGTTCATAAAAAAACACAAATTTTTTTGGGTCATTTTTGCACCAATATTTATTTGTAGTTCATGATCTTGTAGTGAAAGACGAACGCCCCTGTAGTATTATTTAACTTTGACTCCATTTTGTGTTGCAAACACTACGTCTTCATTTCATTAGTTATCATGATTCTCCCAACAAAAAGCCTCACATCTAAATCTTGGTGTCCGCTAAAGAAGTCGGAAAGCTTAAATAAAAAAATGACCTGAGAACCTTTGAAGAACCTAAACCCTCTACCTCAAGATAAAAAACAAATCTCCTCCTCTTCCTCTCAGCAGGGAGGTACGACGCGCCTCTTCCGAATGCATTCCCAGATCCAGCCGGGAGAGACCTTCTGGGCCTGGCCGGCCCCCTCCGGATCGCCCAGCGTGTGCGTGGCCGAGGCGGCGTCGTAATCCGGCACCAGGTCTCCGTCGTACGCCACGAAGTACCGCCTCAGTCGGTCGAAGTCCTGAACAGAGACTGGGAGGAAGAGCTTCACCCCGCTGAAGATGTCCAGCAGCGTCTGGAAGGAGCAGAGACTTTGATTTCAATCCGACAGACTCCAAGTACCACGTTTCAGGTTGTTACATCTGGTAAACGTTTCGTTTCACATTTGATACAAATCAAGAATGGCTCTTTTGAAGCTCCCTCAGATCCTCGTGTTTTTAGTAAAATTAATGGCCAGAAATAGTCTTTATCCAGGTTTTAATGTGAGCTCCAACTCAATTTCTTAAAATAGTGTTCATTATTATTGGTATTTAGATGTTAAAGTTAAGTAATCATTAAAATGTTCAAATTTTATATAAAATCTGTTTGATCCAGTCAACTAATGAAACCATAATAACTCTTATGACTGTAAATCAGTGATGAAGAAATGTTCCTGAAAGAGTTGAACAGCTGCTTCTACCCTATAAACTGTATTTCTGTGTCGAGCATTTTAACTTTGATTTAAGGAAGAAGGCTGCGTCATATTTTAAACATGTCCGGATTAGTCAAACTCGTGTGAGCTTTATTTTCTAAAGAACAAAAATTAAAAAATCTTTAGTAAAAATCAGTAAATGTAACTTTTATTTGGTATGACTTTGGTTTTTGACTTAATCACTGAATGTACACGTCAAAATAAAAGCTTATATCACACTAACTACTACTTCTCTTTTTTTCTTTTGACAACAAAACAGTGTTGCACCAACCTCGTCGTTCCTCGGCTGCAGCAGCTGCGACGTCGCTTTGCCTCGCCCGTTGCTCTGAACGCTCGCCTCGCTCCTCTTCGCCTGCGGTAAACAAAACACGTCATTGTTTCTCGACCCGCTGGAAGTGTAGAAATGTTGCGAATTTTGCGGTGAGTACCTTCTTCGCGCTGGGAGCCTCCGAGTTTTGAGCGCGGGACTCTGATTTCACGGCCTTTGGTTTGGTCGGTGTGCTGTTACCTGTTGAAGGAAGTACATGTCGGTCATAATGCATGATGTCTCCTGGGGTTGATTTTAAGCTGTAGAAAGGAAACGGTTTTCCCATCTTTCTCGGCTTAAAGTGTCGGTCCCAAGACACTAAAATGTATTTAAAAGTAAATTAGAGATGCACCACTAAATGGATTGTTCACCCTGAGCTCCAAACTATTCTCTTCCTAATCAGTGAACGCACCTTGGAGAAGAAACTAGGGATGTGTATTGGCAAGAATCTGTTGATACGATATGTATCACGATACAGGGGGGGACGATACGATATATTGTGATTTTTAAAACTTAATTTAACTGTCACATCATTCTAAACACTCCAACTTGTTTCATACTTTAACACATCCAGTTTTATTACTAGATCTAGTCGATCCACTGAGACAAAGAAGGTGAAAACAGCCACAAACTACCAGTCATACTTTTAATTTTACTACAGAAATTACTGTCACCATTAACGGTTCCATTCGAATTCCAAAAAATGAAATAAAACCAAAAATTGCTACATTGCTTTTGACTAACTATTGCGATATATTGGCATATTGATATTTTCTTACATCCCTAGAAGAAACTTTTCTAAATGTTAAAGTCAAAGGGGCAAATTCCCAACAAATATTGATTATTAAAACTTTTTAAAATTTTAATTCACACAGTTTTATTGAAGGTTATGGACAAACAAAGCTTCACGCTTTTGTTTGACAAAATTATTGAATCTGCCTAGAAGGCAAAGGGGTAGCAGTCGCTCAACCGCTGTTTTCTGGATAAAAGCGCCCGCTAACCTCCGTTAGCTTCGGTTAGCTACATCGGCCCAGAGTTTGATGGGTGTCAATCATCCGCCCCCACCCTCACTTTCAGCCCATTTTTTTCCCCAAGGCCTGACACGTCCAAGATGGCGGTGGTGGGATCAGCCCACTGGGATTCAGTTAAACTTCTGTCTGAAAACAGTACAAGTCATGATGCAACCACCTCTGCCCCCTGGTGTTCATTCTGGGCATGTACACTCCATGCTTGGTGTGCATGTGGATTGTTCTACAGTTTTCTTTTTGGGTCAGAAACAAACTCTGGTTCGAGTTTTGCTGAGAAAAAACAAACCCTGAAGCTAACCGGGAGCTCTTTAAATAAATGATGAGCATGTTTGGAAATTGCTTACCATACCACACCATTTTATTTATAAAGCACATTTATACACTGCCGAGGCCGACCAAAGTGCTGTACACTGGAATAGTGATAGAACATATAAAGCCAAAACACAAGAATCAGAAATAATAAAAGTAGTACAGTAACTACTATAAGATCAACAATAAATAAGTAAAACAAAGACATAGTCAGAGTCCAACTAGGCCAAATTAAAAGCCAAAGAATAAAATTGAGCCTTCAGGCGTGATTTAAAAACAGAGAGAGAAGGGGCCATTCTCACTGCCAGAGGGAGTTGGTTCCAGAGATTGAGAACGCGCGTTCTCCTCGAGTCCTCACCCGAACCCTCGGGACCTGTAACAGGCGGTGGTCTGCTGACCGAAGAGCTTTCCCTGGTACGTAGGGCTGAACCAGCTGGGTCAAGTACAGAAGCGCATAAAGATGAAGTGATCTAAAAACAAAAAGTAAAATTTTAAACTGGATGGGGTAGCGCACCGGGAGCCAGTGCAACCGGGGCAGGACAGGAGTAATATGCTCCCTCCGTCTGGTATCCGTCAAAAGGAGGGCCGCCGCATTCTGCACCAGCTGAAGGGACGCGATCCGAGGAAGAGGTGGTTCCATTAAAAAGGGAATTTGCATAATCCAAGCGAGAGATCACAAAATGCGTGGATCAAATGAGGATTGCGTTGATTGGTCGTAGGAAGGAGGGGGGATGACGCTTCACTGCAACACTCTCCAAAAAAACATGGCACAAGTTATGGATGAACCCGACTCCGAACCAGAGCTGGAAAGTGAAGATGTTGAACAGATGGAAGGACGTCTACAGCAAGATTTATCGGAATGGTAAAGGCAACCGTTTGATCAATAACGTGATAAAACGCTTGTTAGTTTCTACAAAATAGGTTTGCCTTCTTATAAAGTCCATTATTACAATAACAGCGATGTCTTCTTCAGTAATGGCGGCGGGGCTCGGCTGAATGTGAGGGTGAGACGGGCGGGGCGAGCTCCAGCAGCTATGTTCATAAATGGTAAAATCCTGCAGTTTTGACGTAAAACCGGCACAGAAATCAAAACCACTTTTTTGAGGGCGCGTGCACGTGAAGGTTAGAGAAGCCAATGGTAAACAAATGCTGCACTTTTGAATATTGGCTTACTGCCCAGTGTAAAATCATTAGGAAACCATGTTATACATGTTTTCACATGGAAAAAATGAAAATTTCAGGTGATGACCCCTTTTAAAATGTAGACTCTTCTTTTTTTTTCCGCTGTCAATTTAATTCAGAACTCTGTGTATGACAGGTGGATGTTTGCCACCTGTCATACACAGAAACTAATCTCCCAGCTATGAGTAAGCTGCTCTCTGCTACACATTAGTCGCCACCAGGATGGAATGAAGGACATTTCCTTCGTGTTTTGTACTTAAAGCTTCACTTGGGCTGACGTCTGGTAAACATGAGCTGCAGCTCGGGGAGGACGCCCCCGACAGCACCGAAAAGGTGGACATGTTGCTGCTGACGTAATACACAACTACTACACAATATTTGCTGTATTTTGGAAATTTCGCACCGCATGGCTGAAACACTAACTGCAGCCATGATGTTTCCGTCGGTCCATCCCCTAAAAATATCCATGTGGCACGCCGGACTTTTATGTTTTTCCTCATTTAATTATAATGGGGAAAAAATCTGTTTTTGAACACTTTTGAATTGCTATTGATTTTTTCACGTTTTACCCTTCAGTGAAGCAAAGATCCAAACAGTCTCACACTCTGTTGAGTGTTTTATTTTTTTTGCTTCCACCCTTCATATAAAACTAATGTGTTGTCAGTCTCCTGTCAGAGCTTCTGTCTTCCATGCGTATCTCAGTCCCCGGACCTACATCCAATAGAAAACCTCTGGGTTATCTAGAGAGATTGAGCCATCCTCATCTCTAGATCTTAAAACCTTGTTACAGGGAAGGGGTCTGCAGCCTGATGTGGCTTTTTAGAACCTCCAGAGGGATAGGTATTTAAGAAATTAATCCCTTTTAATTCAGTTTCTCTATATAACATCAATTACATCCATTCCAATAAGGTCCTAGTTATCAAACATTGCATCAACTTCAGTTTTATTATTCAAGTTGGTTCCTTTCCATCTCAGGAAACCCAGCAGATTGCATCAAGTCGTTGACTTGCAGCAATCCCTCATGCTGGGTATGCGTGTAGCGACGGCGGGAAGGAAAACTCCCCTTTAACAAGAAGAAACCTTCAGCGGAACCAGAACCCGGCTCCTTTAGAGCAGCCATCTGCCACAACGGACCGGGGGTTAGAATTTTCCCTTTAGGCAAAAATGTAATACTTCAATTTATGCTAAAACCTAATAACTGACTTGTAGTTCCTTATATTATAGTTATTCATAAAAGTGCGTGTTTTTTTTTTGTTGTTTTTTCTTTGAAGGGTCATCTTGCTTTCGCAGCTCTGGACCAATGGCTGAGGACCAAAATGCCTCCCTGCATTATAAAGGTTTCTATCCTTTTGGCAAAAAAGTGATTTCACTTTCAAAGGGTTACCACCAGGGGGAGCAATATTTAAGGCTTAATGTGATTTTCCTTCCTCCGCTAAATCAATGTTGTAACAAAATAAAAAATGTTTGCGCCTTTTGCACCTTTCTACCCGGCAGGCCATTAAAATCGCTGCTAATTTGAACGACTCGACTCTCGTACTCACTCGTCTTCTTGGCCGGAGCGCTTCTGTTGGACGAGGACGGCGGGGAGTTCCCTCCGCTGTCTCCCCCCGACGAGCCTTTGTCATCGTTGGACGTGGAAGGACCGGCCGTCACTTTAAAGTCGCAGTTCTCCTTCGATATGCGGAACAGCTCCTGAGGGGAAGAGGATTTAAAAGAGGAGAGGATCGGTGCAGTGCAGAGACTGAGGTTGTGCATCTTCCTCTGATCATTTAGTCCTCCTCACTGCTTAGTTTAAATGCTGATTTTAATGTTTTCATCCGTCCTTTAACCATTCCAATTTAAACTTAACAGGAAGGGGCAGGCTCGGTGCCATCAGCGTGCTGCATTCAACAGACCGTTTACGGGAAGCCGAGGGCGAGCCGACAGTTTAAGTCCTACCCTGAGCTGGTGCAGGTTGGTGGCCGTCTTCCAGTCCTTGTCGTCGCGGATTCGCGTCATGCGGGGAAACCGGATGGAGATGCCGTCGGCGGTGTGCATTTCCGACTTTGAGAACTCTGCGCCGGTGATCTCCCAGACCGGCGCTTGCTGCGGGGGGAGAAGAAGGAGCGTAAATGGATCGAATAAAAACAGGCAAACGTGTGACAGCTCAAGTATCAGTTTTCCCTGCGGAAAGAGATGCGATCATATCTTGCTGTGCTGTTGGTTGCACAAACCGCTTTGATAAAAACAAAACGTGCGGTTTGTAGAGAATCCCATCGACTCGCACCCTTTTCAAGGCAAACAGAAGACTTCTTTGGTTTCACACTTTTAGAAGAAGCGACTGGAACGATGGTTCAAAATGCAGCAACAATGTGCAGCGATCACTTCAGGTGATAAAACTGTTGTAGAACACTGACAACATCGCGAACCTGTACGCATTTTGACATCCAAGTACGCTCATACGACACGCCCCTCTAAACTACGCAAAAAGCTGCGGACATGTGAGTTCTGTGGCAAATGTGCAGTGCTGCGGTACTCATGTCCGACAACACGATGCAGCAGCACGGTGAAGCAGTTTCAGCCAATCATTGTAGAGAAGCGGAGAATAAAGTCTATTTTAGCCGATATATCCATTGCAGATGTAATAGGCCTGTATATTAGGAGGAATGTGATTATTTATGCAGTTTAAACATGTAGCCAACAAATCTTTTGCTGCAAGTTTTGCAACCAGTGCCATGGCAGATGAGGGAGACAAAGACAGGGAGGGACAGGGCAGCGCATTACATTCTTGAAAACAAAAACACCTGTTGCAGTATAAAAAAATTAATTAAATACATATTAAACAAATTAATTTTGATGAAATAAGTATACAAATTCAATGCAGTTAATTTGTGGCTATCAGCTTGTATAAGCTGTATAATAATATAGTTACCTTGGTTTGTTAACAGCATTTTCATGTTTTGAAAGTGTTTCTGTGTTCCATTGACAGGCTGTCATGATAAGGACATCGTTTTTGGTTTTCTGTTGATGGATGCGAAATGTCTGTATTTTCTTTATTAAAAGTATCATCAAAAATACAGGTTTTATTGTTTTTTATAACCAATTTCCAGCCAGTGAATGGGAAAATTACTGTGTGGAAACCAGTGGAGTTGCAAAAGTCTGGGAAAAAACAAGGTTGGCAGGTCTGCAACTCCAAGATGACCGCCAGCGTCTCTTATGGCAGCTAGGTTGCGCGCACATTCGCTGCGTTGTTTAATAATCTCTCTATTTTGCAAAGAAGGATGAGCAAAATTTCCTGTCTTTAGATGTTTAAAGTCTTGCAGACTTGTGGCAGCGTCTGCAGTGGAAGTTGGTAAAAGAATATATCATCATTGCAGTAACAGTTGTGTGCAATATTGCCATTGCAAAAACCTCTTGAGTGCATTAATTGTTGGCTAATATATCAAAAGTGTTATGAATTTTTTCCATGGTAATGTAATATTTAGCCAGCTGGACAGAGTCTCATGGAAGCAAAGATGAGGAAGAGAGGCATTTAAGGGAACTCATATCATTGTTGCAATATTTTCTTGTATCGTGCATCCCCAGGTTAAAGTATTCGACTGAATACAAATGCATAACACACTTTTCAGATTTGTAAATTTCACAAACCAGGCATCATCTTCTTACCAACTTACAATTATGCACTACTTTATGTTATTCTATTGAAGACGAAAAAACAAACACATTGAAGTGTGCAGGGTGTGAATACAGAGTATCTAGACCTGGAGATCTACCATGCTGCAACTTTCAGACGCATCCCTCCTCCAAATGGCTGATTTAGCTCCTCGCCATGTTCTGCAGAGGCCGCTGAGGAAGGCATTCGTTGGATGCAGCTAAAGGTTGCAGGAGAGCGACTCTCCAGGACTGAACAGTGAAACTGATGCGCCAGGCAGGGAAATCTCACCTCAGGATCACGGATAATGAAATCAGGATAATAGTTCTTGACAATTTTCAACCAGCCGGGGATTTTGCCAGGTTCCTACACACACACACAGAGAGAGAGACATGACAGATTAATGCTCGACACTATTACATCAGCTCCACATTCCAGCCAAGCCTCTAAGTGGATCCTCCCCGACCTTGCTGATTTTGATCACATCCAGCTCCTTCTGGAGCCGGGCCAGCATGGCGTCATCGTAGCCTCCGGAGCACTTGGTGACCGTGCACCATTTCTTCGAATCCGGGTCGTAGCAGCCCATCAAAAAGCTGGACATGATCCCCCCTGGTGGGCAGAATAAAAATTAAAACAGTTGCAACACAAGGAGGAATATTTATGCTTACTTTCAAATTTCAGCCCTCTTCCTCCCCAAGTCCCACCTGCTGTTTTGTGCCTCCCTCTCGTTGTTCTTCCTGCTTTATTACGTTCTCTTTAAACCTCATGAGGTGTTTCATTAGCCCCGCTTCGAGAGTTGAACCTCTCTCATTGTATTTCCAGTTTTATTTCACACTCATTACCCTCCCCCATATCGTCTGCTTCCATGGTTTGCCCAGTGGCATCTTCTCCTTATGCATTATGTTACATCTGCATATTTTTCACATGAAGCACCCCGATGCTCATTTGTATTCCCAGCGCAGCACTGCGTTGCACTGCTGCCTGCAGAACGTGCGATCTTTCTATATCCAATCGGTGACCAAGAAACCCTAAATGAAAGTTCTGATGGGGACATAATCTGGTTCACATGCAGACCAGAGATAGAAATGTAAATAATTCAATTTGCAAAGAGCTAGAACATCTAGAACGGGCTCCCTGAGGGGGCTACAGGTCCGGTAATGAGGGTTAGGCTATATCTACTCATCTTGGGTGGAAGGCCCACATTAGGATAATTATTCAAGAAGCGACCTCAATACATTTCAAAAACAAGAATTTGATGAACGTATCATGGATCCTCTGTAATGCACAAAGGTTCAAATGTATATGTACACCCCCAGAATGTCGGACAACTCTGGCTGCATATTTGATCAGTCTCCTCATCAGAAATGGTTCATTTAAACGCGTTTCTGTCCTTGCTCTCAAGCATCGTCCTCAGGTTTTCTAAGGGGTTGACGTACTGTAGTGCCGGGCGATAAGGCCTTTAAATCAATGTCACGATATATTGAGCAGTTCACCTAATGAGAAATGGATGAGCTCGCCTGCTGCCCAAAAAGAACAAAGGAGCTTCTCCTCAACCAGCTCTAAACCCACCGCTTCAATATTTGAATCCTCCGTTTGCTCAGTCTTTCTCTTCTTGTTACAGACTGGATGGCAGTGTTGCCGACTTGTCAGCACGGAAAGTAGCTATTGGCTGTCCCAAAAGTCGCTGAACGACATCATTGCGTCATTTGCATATCGTGCAGGTAATTGTACTAGACACTGTAGGAGAAGGGAGTAATTTAAAAAATATATTTTTTGTATAATAATTATTTTTAACCATTGATGGCGGTGTGGCTTTGGTGGGACTGTTGTAAGTTTAAGTTATACGTTCACGTGTTTGTTTTTTATATCACTAATTGTGGTATAAAAACCATCAGACTGACAGTAAAGGCTGTATGCCGGTTTAACATCTCCAATAACCGACTTCAACCAGCCTTTTAATTCAAGGTTCAATCCGCACTTTCTGTATTTCTGAGAGTTTAGTTTAAACCGAGACATGACGGCTGTTTAATGTCCGTCACAGGGAGGCGGGAAAGTGAAATCGGTGATTTATTTAGTGTGCCGTCGTTTATTTTAAAACAAAAAATATTTTCACATTTACATTCCGCCCTGACTAAGCGCGGGAAATATCAGCCAGCGGCGCCGTTACAGACTGGCCGCCTGCTGCAAGCGCCATGGGACATGAGCGGAGCCCACAGCAGCGCCACTGCTCGACGAGAAGAGTAACAATGATACGTTCTTTTCTCCAAAAACACCAAAAAAGTGGCTAGATTTGTCACTAGTCTCCTTTTTTTTTTTTTTTCGGCGTCGCTAGAGGGGTCTAAAAACTCGCTAAATATAGCAACAAAGCAGCTAAGTTGGCAACACTGCTGGATAGGGTGGAGTCACATGAAGTAGTACAGCCTCTTAAAGGCACACGAGCATCGCAAAACTGAACACATCTTTCCACTTTTTAAACATTTAAAAAAAAAGACCAAATATACCGGCATGGGTCGTAAATTTGGGTATCTGTAAATTTTCTGTTTATCGCCCAGCCCTAGGTTGACGTCAGAAACATTTCAGAAGATGAGAGTTGGCCTGTTTCGATTCATTTTAAAACTCGTTTTGCATCATTTTCCTGTTGGAACAGCCGGTTTATACACCGTTTTTAAAGCATCTGCATGGCAGGCTTGAGCCGGGGTGATTCTTGGGTCGGTCTTGTACTGGAAAAAGCTGGCACACCAGTGTCCCTGTCTCCAGTGGAGCCAGTTTAACCATTATCGACCAGGAAAGGAGCTTCTGCTCCGAGCTAGCCGGCCACAGTAACGACACCTTTTTTCCCCCACTAGAGATGATTTCACTAGAATAATTAATACAAATTCAATTAAATGTTTTAATGAATCATATCATCCAAGTATCTTCAAGGAGTCTTTGTCGATCGTCAGTCAGTCTTGCAACGAGTCTTAAGAGACCTCTTACCGAAAGACTTTTGCTGCGTGGTCGTCTCATGGCAGCAGAGACGATACACCACAGTAACATGTTCTGGATGACGTCCAATCGGTTGTTGGCAAGCACCGCCAATCCACTTCATTTGCTTTTGCAAGGAAAGAAGAAGAAGAAAGCCTACAAATTCTTCAACTTCACCACAAATCAGCAGATGAGCGATTTAACTTTGAGGACATCTGGGTGTTTTAGCACAGCGATTGATCCCAAACACGCACAAGCTCAACCCATGTGAATATCCATGAAATATGCTTTAAAGCCAGGTATATACATCAAGAAACCAGTCAGTTTAAATCAACTCCACCAAGGATATATGTATGATTCTGACCTTGTGTGGATTAGAGAAAATTCTGACCCCACTCCTAGTTTTTCTTTGCTTTTTTTCGATTGATTGAAGCCGTTTTTTTGGCCGACAAAAAAAACCCAAAAAAAAACAGCTCAGGTGCATCATCAAAAAGCTCTAATATTACCTGAACTTTGACCCCAAAGCCAAGAAGAGTTGAAAAGGAGGCTTCGTGGATGCAGAGATAAGCAAGAATGAGGAAGTTTAAACCGTCTCGTATCCCGTACTCCAACATCTTTCTGACCAAGACGGAGATTTAAAGGTACAGTGTGTAATTTTGTTTCGACTCTTTAGCGCCACGCAGTTCAGAGTAGGTATTGCAGCTACGGTAGCCCACACGCATTAAAAAGGCAATATGTCATCAATGACTTCCAGCTCCTCCTTTTCATGTCCTGGAGAATCAGTGTGATCCTCCATCTTCAACAGGCTTTCAAATCGTCGCGAGTAGACAATCTCCCTCTGGCATTCGTCACGGTGCAACTGAGTGTAGCCAAAGCGCGAAAGGCGGAGCTAGAATTTCCAGGAATGTCCCTCGTTGGCGAATGTATTTCAAAGATGGAAGCTCAACATGGATTCAGCCACTCGCGCGACTCGCTCGTATGTATTCTGATTAGCAGATTCTACACTTACAAGAATACTTTCATTAGTAGGTGGAAGTAATTACGCATGAATGAGCACATATTTTTGAAAGAACAAAGGGTTTTTTGCTAAGAATTAACTAAAAAAAAAAAAAACACAATGTAGCTTTAAAGAGGAGCGGCAAAAGCAAACGAGGTGGATTAGCAGCGCTTTCCAACAACCGAAGGTGTCCTCCAGGACATGTTACTCTGCTGCCCGTCTTGAGAGTTTTACACAGCAACAGTCTTCAGTCAGAGGCCTCTCCAGAGTAGTTGCAAGACTGACTGCTTCTGGACATCCTTCCTGCCCACATCATCACCATCCACAAGAACTCTGACGATACTTGGGTGATTTGAGTGACTACAAATTTCCCTTCGGGATTAATAAAGTATTTTTTGAATCGAGTTGAAACTTAATGGGAAACTCGTGAGGATGATGAGGTGAGTGAAGAAGAGGCATAAAAACAAGCAATCCAGGAAAACTCGATCGCAACTCTTTACGGACCGTTGGAGCCTTTTCCATAGAAGGCGCCGAGCACCACCAGGTCGGCCGTGTCGGCCATCGCTCCCTCGTTCAAATAATCCTTCTTCACCTTCAGCCAGTGTCGTTTCCCCGGCTCATAGGTTCCCTAAAACACAGAAGGAGCCCGGCTGGATTATTTCACCACTTGAGAATCAAACCTGCAGGGTTCAACCGTTCCGCCGACGTTGGCGTCTTCCCCCCGCTGACCTTAACATCTTTCAGCACCAGCCCTTCCAGTCCTTCTCGGATGACGCGAGTTATCATCTCCGCCAGGTCTCCTGCCCTCTGACGTCGACACAGACGGAATTGTTTACAACCGCGCGTTTTTACGCAGAGATGGAGCAGAAAGCCTGACTCTGCACTTACCGTGACGTGCTTCATCTCTGAGAAGAGGATCCTGGTTGGGACTTCCACCATGTTGTCGTCCAGGAACCTCCTGCGTTCGCACAGCGGCCTGGAGAACACGGCGACAGCAAGGTGGGGGGGGCGTTAGCCAACTTGGACACATGCTTGAATTACTCATTTGTGTTCGAGATCCACAACCACAGGTGGGTAGCATCTACTTACATTTACACAGTTGTATTCACTCGAGTAACTCTTTGGATAAAATTTACTTATAGGAGTCGTCTTACTACACCGTACTTTCAACTTGAGTAATATCATTTTGAAGCAGCGCTACTTTTACTTGAGTAAAATACCTGGATGGTCTACCCACTGTGAGTAATTCTCCTGAGTGAAAAACAAATGTTTTAACAAAAATACACCAGACACAGATCTAGGGCCTGATTTATCAAAGGTTTGCGCTTGTTAAAACACACGCAAACCTCACAGCTGGCGGGAAAAAACATGAAGCAGGTGATTTACAAAGCAGGTGCAGGTTTGCCCTTGATGAATATGAAAGGTGGGCGTTTCTGTCTGTCAGAAGGTGCAAAGTATTAGAAGGAGAACATGCAAATAAGTCTGCGTTCCACGCGCAGTCTGCGGTTGATCAAACACGAAACTCTTTTAGCGCCTATTTTAACTTTGCGCCACCACGATGCAACAAAGGGTTTTATTACTGACAAACGAAAAATATCATTCACAGGCATTTCGATCTCCATTAGCTGCACACAAGCAGCTACTCTTACACCAATAGTCAATGCATTACATTTTGCAAAACAAAAACTACTATAAATTTTTTTTTAAACACCACACCCCCTACTCACACATACCTACATACAGATCCAAACACACACTCATATACACCAGACATAGTTTAGTCATAATTCTGAGATATTAAATAATCTTGCGTTATAATAATACAATTTGATCATGATACTATAAGCAAGAATTTATAGTGGAATAACAATTCACCATTTGCAATACATTTTAATTTATGAACAAATCCCTCTTTAAAAAGGACTTTTATTTAGTTCTTGTTTTGTGTCCAATGTTTTGAGAAAAGAGGAAAAAAAACGCGTTCAACTTAACTAAAAACACATTTCTTTCATATTCTCCAACATATAAAATTGAGACGATCCACAATTTCGGAGCTACTGCTACTCATGTAGATGCGAAAACTGTGATAAAATGCTTCGATATGATTTAATCTGCGCTATTAGAGCGGCCTCCTTTCCTACAGACATACAGGTGACCCGACTTTGTGGTCAAGTTTTCTTCAACAAACCGAGCAGCTCCGACACAGAACTGTTCATAAACTTGAGGGTTTTTATTCAGTTAAATGCCAAATTATTTAATGGGAAGATAAAAAAAATATTACCTCTCCATCAGACTCACGCCGTTGAAGTAAATGCAGTCGAAAACAAAAAGGCACACGTTGGCATCTTGAAAGGCAGCTTTCTGAGGGGAGAGAGAAGTTTGAAGTCTTCACTACAAAAACCGACTCGATACAGAGAAAGAAAAACCAAGAAAAAAAAAGGAGGAGATTTACCTTGTGGACGCCCAGAGTCCCGAATGGCAGCGGTTTGCTTGTCTTTGTGTCAATTAGGAGGACTTCAGCATCCAGAATCATGCTGTGGCCGCCAGGGAATGCCTGAGGGATGTACTCCTTGAAGTGGGCCACCTGAAATGCACAGCGTTTCATTCAGTGTATGATAAAACTCAACTGCTCCAAAAGGCCGGCTGTTATGTTTGATAACGACCCGTTCCCAGATTTTAAATGCATACTGAAATAACGAGAGGAATTAAAAAAGAAAACAGCAGCATTTAAAGCTAGCACAAACCAACACAACAGCCATAGCGTGGAAACTAAAAGATCGCCACCGTAACATTTTATTTTCGTGTTTAAAAATAATTTTTTTAAACTAATAAATAAATGTACTATCTGTAGCTTTCGGCTAAATAAAAAACAATTGGCAGTGTTTCGATCCCCACAGTTCAGACGAGATGAAGGCAGAAACTGCAAGTTCCAAACACCGACCCCCAACCCCCGCAGACCCTTGAAGAGAACTGGAAAGCTAAAGCTTTTTAATGTCCTTGCATAGTTCATCTCCGAAATAGTAAAATTACGCCGTATTCTTTAAATACCTGATACAGTTCTGTGAACGGGTAATTCTGTAAACAAATTACTGACAGCTGACATGACGTTGTATTAGGGCTGGGCGATTTATTCTTTTCTTTATATATGTCAAAATGATTTATGAACATTCTCACTTTCCAGATAGATAGCAGAACTTCAAAAAAAAAAAAAAGTTTGGAACACCATTTAAAGAACATGTATTGTGCAAAATGCATTTAAAAAATATTCAAATCTTTTTTCCAAAAAATGCAACATGATCACAACACATAAAGATGAAGATATTCTGAATAAATTAAAAGGTAAATGTTATTTAAAAAAACCCACAACGTTCAAAATTGTTTGCTTTCCTGGTTACTTATTTATACATTTAATATCGCACAAAAATAAAGCTGCACATATTTGAATTAAAATTGCTTCAAGTTAAAAAGGTTTTTTTCCCCCGTTAAATGGAAAACAACTCTTGCAATATGTAGTGTAAAGACGAACGCTGAACATCAGTATTTATCCTCCTTGATGACATCATCAAAATTAGGAATCGCAGTAGAGATGGTATAGTCAAAATCTTTACCTTTGGCTAAATTTACATCGCCCACCCCTATGTTGTACAATTACAAAGAAACTTACTTATGTGACAAGTTTTTTGGGGTTTTTCTTTAAGCTGCAACTCACCCCAAAATCAACTAAATGAGTATAAATGAGTATCTGGTCATTATTTTAGTATTTTATAAATTTTTCTAACAAAAAAAAAAACTGTCAGTGTGGCGCCCTCTCCAGGTTAAAACTTTACACTGCATTTGATTTTTTTTTTTTACATATGTCCTGTCTGGCGGTGTGGCACTCAGAATTGGCGTACCAAGTAGAAGCCAAATAGATTTTGTTTTGTTTTTACAAGTGGAGCATTACGGCTAGTAGTGGGTGATATAAAAGTTATAAGGTAGAAATTATATAAATTTGGCCAAAGGTAGAGATTTTGACTGTACCGGCATACCTCGGTTTGCTAAAACCTGTTGAACTTGAAGCATTTCTAATTCAAATATATGCTGGCTGGATTTTTTGGAAAAAGATTTTTTTTAAATGCTTTTTGCACAATGAATGTTAATTAAATGGCATTTTACACTTTTTTGAAGTTGTTCTGCTGAAATGTATCTGGAAAGTGAGTATGTTCATTTTGACATATATAAAGAAAAGAATATATCGCAATAGATATCGTTACTGCAAGAGCTTTAGATTATATCGCAAGATAGAACTGAGGCCATATCGCCCAGCCCTAATTACAGCTTTTGCTATAGTACTCCGCTTGATATACGTATATGAAATATTAGAAATTGCTGTGGTTTTTTCCCCCCGATATTATGGAGACGGATATGGAAAATAAAGGGGAAGAAAGAAAGAAGATGAAGAGAAGTAGGAAAAAAAAAAAGTTAAGAGGGACATGTTAGTACATTTTTTGAAAAAATGTTAATTTTCCATCAAAAACCGTCAAACCGTTTTGGTTCGTAAGAATAGAACATTATATTATTCAAGAAAGTCTGTCTTTTCCTCATTGGCTCCGTCTCTAAACCGTTCAACATTGTTTTTTACTGTCAGTAAACAAAGTTAATGAGATCAAAACTATAAAACAAACAAGAAGCTAATATCCCTTATTTAATTGTCTTTTTCTTCCTGGGAATAATGCAGCCACTTCTACGGTGTTGCCGTTAATCAGAATAATTTAAAAACTACAGGGAACTGTTGTAATTACACTCCAGTCTCACCCCCACTTCTTTCTACCCTTTCATTAGCATAAACCGCCTAATTACAGACCCCCAGGGGCTTAATCAGCTGTTTGGATGATAGGTTGAATTGGTAAGGAGCAGGGAGCTAAAAAAATAAATAAAAACTGCCTCATCCAACACCAAAACGTCCAAACTCAAACTTCTGGAAGAAGTTCTTCTTTTCACTGCACTTTCATGCATTTAATCCACACAGCAGCTCCATCTAGTGGACAGAAAGCCCAAAAGCATGACTAGTTCTTACTCCTTTACATTTAGTTATGGTGGTGTTGCATGCTGCGAAAGCAAAACACAGGGGGGGGGGGGGGGGGGGAATAATCACAGAAGAAAGTGTGTGAACTTCCAGCTGTGAAAATACCTTTCAAGATGCAGATCCTGCAGAAACGAACCTGAAAACGCTCGGCTGTGACGTGCAACGTCAGACTGATCACCAAATATATTTTATAGGCTGTGTTCGTGTGGATGGGTGTGATGAGAGCAACCTTGTGGGGCAACACCGGCTTGAGGCTGCGGCTGAAGTAGCTGAAGGTGTTCCCGTTCTTGTGGACCTGCACGCGCTCTCCGTCGTACTTTATCTCGGAGTACATCCCGTTGGGACATTTCTTCATGGCGTACTCAATGGATTTACACGCCTCTGCCTGAAAAGACACAGAGGAGGAAAACATGCTTATGAAAGTCGTTTTCAACCAGTTTAAACAGTCCCTGGACCAAATTCCCATCGAAGTGCAGGGGAATCTCGGACAATTGTGCAAAAAGTTATTTCATTTCAGTAATTTAACTAAAAAGGTGAAACTAATATATGATATAGACTCATGAAATGCAAAGAGAGATATTTCAAGCCTTTATTTGTTATAATTTTGATGATTATGGCTTACAGTTTATCAAAACCCCAAATTCAAAATCTCAGAAAATGAGAATATTGTGAAAAGGCTCAATATTTTAAAGTTCAAAATGTCACACTCTAATCAGCTAATTAATCCAAAACACCTACAAAAGGTTCCTGAGCCTTTAAACGGTCTCTCAGTCTGGTTCAGTAGGAAGCCCAATCATTGGACGACTGCTGACCTGATAGGTGTGCAAAAAACCATCATTGACCCCCTCCATAAGGAGGGAAAGCCTCAAAAGGTCATTGCAAAAGAAGTTGGATGTTCCTAAAGTGCTGCATAAAAGCACATTAATAGAAAGTTATGTGGAAGAAAAAAGTGCACAAGCACCAGGGATGACCGCAGCCTGGAGAGGATTGTCAGAAAAAGGCCATTAAAAGTGTTGGGGACCTTCACAAGGAGCGGACCGAGGCTGGAGTTAGAGCATCAAGAGAGGAGCTGGGTATTGATTCGATTCTCAAGCGTCAGAATCGATTATCACGATTCAATCTGTTCCAATTCACTATTGATATGGGTCAGTGCTATTTAAAATGTTTTTTCTTTAAACTGTGACGCAATGACGCAACACTGGGTGAGAAACAGTTTACTGGGAAAAACCTAAGCTTTAAAATGGCTGTCTGGGCTTTTCCTTCCAATTTTAGCTGTAAAAAAAAAAGGGCAAAAAATTTTAAACAATTAAACTGATATTTTGACTTGTGAATCGATTTGATTCTTAGAATTTTTAAAATAAACTTTTTTTTTTTTTTAAACAGCACTAATCAAGAGTCACCACACACAGACGGATCCTGGATATGGGCTTCAAATGTCGTATTCCTCTTGTCAAGCCGCTCCTAAACAACAAACAACATCAGAAGCGTCTTACCTGGGCTAAAGAAAAAAATAACTGCAAATTTTGCATCTCGTTTAGAAACCAAGGTCCCAGAATCTGGAGGAAGAATGGAGAGGCACACAATCCAAGATGGTAGAAGTCCAGTGTGAAGTTTCCACAGTCTGTGTTGATGTGGGGATCCATGTCATCTGCTGGTGTTGCTCCACTGAGCTTTATTAAGGCCAGAGTCATCGCAGCGATTTACCAGGACATTCTGGAGCACTTCATGCTTCCTTCTGCAGACCAGCTTTATGAAGATGCAGACTTCATTTTCCAGCAGGACTTGGTACCTGCCCACACTGCCAAAAGTACCAAAACCTGGTTCAATGACCATCGGATTACTGTGCTTGATTGGTCAGCAAACTGGCCTGACCTTTGAACCCCATAGAGAATCTATGGAGCATTGCCAATAGAAAGATAAGAGACATGAGACCGAAAAATGCAGAAGAGCTGAAGGTCTTCCATAACAACTCAGCAGAGCCACAGGCTGATAGCATCCATGCCACGCCGCATTGAGGCAGAAATTGATGCAAAAGGAGCCCAGACCAAATACTGAGTACATACAGTATGCATGATTATACTTTTCAGAGGTCCCGCATTTCTCTATTTAAATGAAATGAAAAACTGCATCTCCTCAGGCGAGACATTACATTTCCACATTATGCTGTTGACCAAACGAGAAAATCCCTTCTCAGAAGCTTGGTCAGACATGTTTGATCTCAGATAGCAGATCTGCTGCTGCTGTGTGAACATTGTTTTTCTTTTGTTTTTCCTTTTTCTTGATGCTTTATTTGAGGGTTTCTCCCTCTCAGGAGTTCTCTTCTAATCCAGTTCTCCAATGTCAAGTTATTTACTTGCACTTCCCCACTAAAAGAGGGTCGGCTTATGTAACCTACGGCATACGCCTTATGTGTAAGAGGTCACAAATATCAGATGTGATAAAGAGGTAAGCTTGTGATGAACGAGAGCTGTGATATAAGAAGGGGAACCCAGTAATATTCGTGAAGCACGGCGTTGTAGAAGGAGGACTGACCAACATCGGCTGGACGGGGGTCATGAGAGACGCCTCCACGGTGAGGAGCTTCCTGGGTCCAGAGCCGCCGGAGGCCTCCTGCTGGTTTCTCAGGACCCTCTCGATCACGTCGCCCAGGTTACGGGAGGCCTTGAAAGCGTCGTACGCGTTTGGGTCGACAGCATCCAAACTGAATATAGAAAGCAGTGGCTTAAGAACAAAGATCCGCACGCATTGAAAGAACACGGCGGCGCACCGAGGCAAACACTTACACGTGTTTGGCGCCGGCGTTCATCTTCAAGTCATGCTTAATCAGCCTGATGATGCATTTCAGGTCGTTGCTGGTGCATCTGAGAACAAGAAGCAAGAGATTATAACAGAAAGTAGCAGTAAACATGCTACGCATTTTAGGAAGGAGGTGAAAGTTTGTGTGCATAAACTTTTAAAAATTCAAACTAAATACAGCAGCCTGCGCACGCTGTTAAAGATGTACAGAAACTGATTTATTTGGTAAAGAACAAAGAAAAATGTCACTGGTACCAACATTTTTAGCACCTTTAACAATTCACAGAAATAGAACTTTTACAAATCACTTTTTAAAATAAATTAAAAAAGCATATAGTAACTTTAAATTAGTAATCCAAGTTTTCAATTTCTCTGGCATATAAAATGGCAAGGGGGGGCAACAATTAAAAAAAATGTATAAAAGAAAAATAAGGTAGAAAATATTTTTTTTTTAGTATTTTTAAAAGAATTTAAACTAAGTACATCAGGAAGAAAAAAAGCTACTCGCCAAATAGTCAGAGCAATATTAAAACGAGGCTGGATGAGGAAACCAGTTCATTTAGTGGATGTTGGCGTCTCGGCTGGCCTGGAACATCTCGGGATTCTCCCAGAGGAGAAAGGCCAAGTGGCTGGGAAGAGGGAAGTCTGGGCTTCTCTGCTTATGCTGCTGCCCCCAAGATGTGACCCAAGATAAAAAACGGGAGATGATGGATGGACGGACGGACAGATACTGAATTGGATGGATGGACGGACTGATAGTGAATTGGATGGATGGATGGACGGACGGATGGATAGATACTAAATTGGACGGAGGGACGGATAGATACTGAATTGGACGGAGGGACGGATAGATACTGAATTGGACGGAGGGACGGATAGATACTGAATTGGACGGAAGACGGACAGATACGGTATTGGACGGGCGGATGAATAGATAGTGAATTGGATGGATGGACGGACGGACGGATAGATACTGAATTGGACGGACGGACGGATAGATACTGAACTGGATGGAGGACGGATAGATACTGAATTGGACGGAGGGACGGATGGATAGATACTGAATTGGACGGACGAACGGATGGATAGATACTGAATTGGACGGACGGACGGATAGATAGATACTGAATTGGACGGACGGACGGATAGATAGATACTGAATTGGACGGACGGACGGATAGATACTGAACTGGACGGAGGACAGATAGATACTGAATTGGACAGATGGACGGATAGATACTGAACTGGACGGAGGACGGATAGATACTGAACTGGACGGAGGACGGATAGATACTGAATTGGACAGATGGACGGATAGATACTGAACTGGACGGAGGACGGATAGATACTGAATTGGACGGACGGACGGATAGATACTGAATTGGACGGGCGGGCGGATGAATAGATACTGAATTGGACGGACGGGCGGATGAATAGATACTGAATTGGACAGACGGGCGGATGAATAGATACTGAATTGGATGGATGGACGGACAGATGGACAGATACTGAACTGGACGGACAGATACTGAAATGGACGGACAGATACTGAATTGGACGGACGGACGGATAGGTACTGAATTGGACGGACGGATAGATACTGAATTGGACGGACGGACGGATAGATACTGAATTGGACGGACGGACGGAAAGATACTGAATTGGACGGACGGGCGGATGAATAGATACTGAACTGGATGGATGGACGGACAGATGGACAGATACTGAACTGGATGGATGGACGGACAGATGGACAGATACTGAACTGGATGGATGGACGGACAGATGGACAGATACTGAATTGGATGGACGGACGGACAGATACTGAATTGGACGGACGGACGGACGGACGGACGGATAGATACTGAATTGGACGGACGGACGGACGGATAGATACTGAATTGGACGGACAGATGGACAGATACTGAACTGGATGGATGGACGGACAGATGGACAGATACTGAACTGGATGGATGGACGGACAGATGGACAGATACTGAACTGGACGGACGGACGGACAGATACTGAATTGGACGGACGGACGGATGGATAGGTACTGAATTGGACGGACGGATAGATACTGAATTGGACGGACGGACGGATAGATACTGAACTGGACGGAGGACAGATAGATACTGAATTGGACGGACGGACGGATAGATACTGACTTGGACGGACGGACGGATAGATACTGAATTGGACGGACGGGCGGATAGATACTGAATTGGACGGACGGGCGGATGAATAGATACTGAATTGGACGGACGGGCGGATGAATAGATACTGAATTGGACGGACGGATAGATACTTAATTGGACGGAGGGACGGATAGATACTGAATTGGATGGATGGACAGATACTGAATTGGACGGACGGATGGACAGACGGACAGATAGATACTGAATTGGACGGACAGATACTGAATTGGACGGACGGACGGACAGATACTGAATTGGACGGACGGACGGACAGATACTGAATTGGACGGACGGACGGACAGATACTGAATTGGACGGACAGATGGACAGATACTGAATTGGACGGACAGACGGACAGATACTGAATTGGACGGACGGACGGACAGATACTGAATTGGACGGACGGACAGATACTGAATTGGACGGACGGATAGATACTGAATTGGACGGACGGACGGATAGATACTGAATTGGACGGACAGACGGATAGATACTGAATTGGACGGCCGGACGGACGGATAGATACTGAATTGGACGGACGGACAGATACTGAATTGGACGGACGAACGGATGGATAGATACTGAATTGGACGGACGGACGGATGGATAGATACTGAATTGGACGGACGGACGGATGGATAGATACTGAATTGGACGGATGGGCGGATAGATACTGAATTGGACGGACGGACGGACAGATACTGAATTGGACGGACGGACGGACAGATACTGAATTGGACGGACGGACAGATACTGAATTGGACGGACGGACGGATAGATACTGAATTGGACGGACGGACGGATAGATACTGAATTGGACGGACGGACGGATGGATAGATACTGAAATGGATAGACGGACGGATGGATAGATACTGAATTGGACGGACGGACGGATGGATAGATACTGAATTGGACGGACGGATGGATAGATACTGAATTGGACGGACGGACGGATGGATAGATACTGAATTGGACGGACGGATAGATACTGAATTGGACGGACGGACGGATGGATAGATACTGAATTGGGACGGACGGATAGATACTGAATTGGATGGATGGACGGATGGATAGATACTGAATTGGATGGACGGACGGATGGATAGATACTGAATTGGATGGACGGACGGATGGATAGATACTGAATTGGATGGACGGACGGATGGATAGATACTGAATTGGACGGACGGACGGATAGATACTGAATTGGACGGACGGACGGATACTGAATTGGACGGACGGACAGATACTGAATTGGACGGACGGACGGATGGGCAGATAGATACTGAATTGGATTGACGGACGGATGGACAGATACTGAATTGGATGGACGGATAGATACTGTATTGGATGGATGGACGGATAGATAGTGAATTGGACGGCTGGAGGAATAGAAACTGATTTGGATGAATGGATGGACACTGAATTAAGCCTAGTTTATGCTTCTCCGTCTGCGGAGGTGCTAAGACACGCAGCACCATTATCCATCACTCACACAAGGACGGACGGAGTAGAGCCCAATATTTTAACTGTCCACCACAACAGAGAGCGCATGCGTCTGTGATTGGTCGGCCCCAGATCATTTCACCAGAAAGGAGCTCTATAGTCGATGTAATTAGTAGTCAATTTGAACACTAGATGCTTATATTGCAAGGCCGGTTTATCTAATCTGGTCTTTTGGTGATTTTTGAACACCAGGAGGTGTAGAGAAGAACAAAACAGACCGCTGTGTTTGTTAAAATGCTTTTCTGAGTATTCTATCAGAAAGTCAAACAATTATTTCTTTATAATAAATGTATGAGGGAGTGTGAGACATGCCTGAGGGAGACATTGAAAGCAGGAAATCAGCTCAACGAGCATAAAGATAGCATTGCATCCATAACAAGATCAGCCAAAACCCCTCGTTTTACAGGATAAAATAGTCTGTCGTACCACCCAGTCTGACGGGTAGAAACCTGACTGTGGAGGGCCTTACTTTTTGGCGATGCTCTCCAGCTCGCTCTGCTGCTCATCCTCCTTTGTGAGCTGAGCAAGGCGGGTCAAGGACGCGTCTACTTCTTGGATTGTAAGGAGGCTCTTGGCAGCAGGAGGAAAAGATTTGCTCTCCTCGAAGAACATCCTCACCGTCTCGGACACGTCGCCCTTATAGGGGGGGAGAGAAATGAGAGCGGTTCACCGTTATGATAATTTGGGCCGATATCTATGTCCAATGTTTACATTGGTGTTTCCCCAATTCAGGGGTTCTTTACTCATTCTTTCCATGCTCACTTTCTACTTTTAAATCCATTCAGTTCTCATGAATTGAAGTATCCAAACAAATGTATGTCCTGTCTTTTATTTATGTGAAACCACAAAGAAAACCAACACGAGTCCAAAATATGTTTCATAATCATATCAAGGTCATATTTTACCATGAAGCCTACAGGAAATGTGTGTTGGCAACAGAGGTATAATACAGGGTGACCATATTTTGATTTCCAGAAAAGAGGAAACTTGATCCAAACCTTAAACACATCACTTATATTCTGTTTACTTAAAGACTATTGAATTTAAAATTTCTTGAAATAATATAACATTTACAGACAACAATAGCTCACTTTTTAGGTCATACGAGATAAAAACAAATTACACAAAATCAGAAATTATATCCTGAGAAAATAAGTATTACTTTCTATTCAAAGCAGTGAAAAACCCCCCCAACAAAAACAGGAGTCTCAGAAAGACACCTCAGTCTTTAGTTTTTCGCTATCAATTTAACAGATGACCTCTGACCTTTCTCAGCCTCTTCATAGTTTTTGCGTCGGTGTGACCAACAGGATCTTTGGCTCCTGTCATACACAGAAACAAACCTGCCAGCTATGAGCACGTTGGACTCGGCCACACATTTTGTCGCAACCGGGACAGAATGAAGGAAGCTTATTTTGACGCTGCACCTCGGGGAGGACGCCCCAAACTGCAGGTGAAAGGTGAATATGTCTGGGGAAAGAGGGCGTTGCTACTAATATGGTACACAACAACAAAGACGCAACTAAAGTGTAAAATATTTGCGGTAGTTTGTCAATTACTTGCTGCAGCCATAACGTTTCCGCCGGTCCGTCCTACGGTGGCCCTGAAAGGTCACAGCACGCAACTTAAGAAAACACATGCAAAAAGACAAAACACAAGCAAATTGAGAAAACATTTTCATCAATTTGACAACACGTGTGCAGCATTTAGAAAAAGGACAACACATTAAAAAAACGCGCTGCAAATAGACCACAACACAACGGAAGTGAAGTGTTTCCAGGGGACACTTAAATGTGATGCACACGGCCGGACACGCTTGTTGTTGACACGGCTAAAGGCTAACAATAGTTTAGCAGCAGATCACTGCAATAGGCTGAATCATGCGATAACAATGTAAAAATAAATTCAAAAAAATTAATTTTTATCTCGGTTTCCAACACCACTGACGGACAGAGACGGTGACTGGGCTGTGACTCGAAATCCGTGTCAACAACAAGCCTCATAGTCCTCAAATGTTTTCTTAATTTGCTTGTGTTTTGTCTTTTTGCATGTGTTTTCTTAAGTTGCTTGCTGTGACCTTTCAGGGCCACCGTACCGTCCCCTAAAAATGTCCGGAAGGCACATATGTTTTTGTCATTTAATTATGTAAAATAATCGATTTTGAACACTTTTGAATCGCTATCAATTTGGCACGTTTCAAATCGCAATTAATCAATTTCATAATGAATCGGCACAACACTAATGACCAAACAAGTACCACATGACCAACTGCTTACCACAATGTTTATTTATGGAAATAAACATTGGTTAATAATATTTGGACCAGTTTTACCGATTGTATCGATACAGATAGGTTAAAAAAAAGAAGAAAAAAATACAAAAATCAGCCAATACCAACATAGATGCTGATATATTGTGCATCCCTAGTTCAAAAGATGCTTTTAACATTCATCGATCGGATTCCTCTAAAGGTTTTACACAGGCATCACATTCCCCAAACATGGGATAAAGGTAAAAGATGTTCCGATTTATCTATGAAAGCTGGTGGACAACAGACCTGCTCCAGGTCTCGCACCATGTCATCCTGGTTGGATCGGAATATCCGGCTGAAGAGTTTCACTATCTGCTTATCGTTCAGGTTGTAGACGCTTTTAACCACGCCCGGCAGCAGCAGTTTCACCGTCAGGTAGAGATCTCCGTGGAACTTATCTGAAGCAGAACGGAGGAAGAAGAGTCAGGAGAACCAAGAACAAGCTGAAATCTCACAATATAAACACAAAAAAACAAAAAAGAAGAAAGTAAAACCCAACCTCCTCCAGTGCCCTTTTTCAGGAACTTCTCAATAATCTGAGTCTTGGCGTTGTAGCTGTTGTTCTCGGCCACCATCGCGCAGAGCTTGCGAAACTCTCTGAGGAGGCAGTCCTTGTGCTGAGGGTCACAGAGCCGAGCGGACAGGGGGCTGCTGGAGCTGGCTTTGCCAGGGGACGGCGACGGTCCAGGGCTGCTGGAGCTGCCCGCCTTCGCAGCTGTAGAGACAAAGTGAAGCATAGCCGCAAAAACCCCTTTTTACAATTTCTATCCCATACATCTGCAGCAGACTTTGAAAACTATTCGTGTAATAAAACGTCTGCATGTTTATGTTTCTTGCTTTCAAAAAAACGAACCCAAAGATGGTTTTATCTCTGTCCTACACCAAACACTAAAACCAAAGTTATCGCCAAAGATTCAAGAATTGATAAAAAAAAAAAATCATGTTTATAAACTCAGCAAAAAAAGAAACGTCCCTTTTTCAGGACTGTGTATTTCAACAATGTTGTAAAAATCCAAATAACTTTACAGCTCTTCATTGTAAAGGGTTTAAACAATGTTTTCCATGAATGTTCAATTAACCATAATCAATTAATTAACATGCACCTGTGGAATGGTCGTTAAGACCTTAACAGCTTACAGAAAGTAGGCAGTTAAGGTCACAGTTCTAAAAACGCAGGACACTAAAGAGACTTGTCTACCGACTGTGAAAAACACCCAAAGAAAGATGCCCAGGGTCCCTGCTCATCTACGTGAACGTGTATTAGGCATGCTGCGGGGAGGCATGAGGACTGCTGATGTGGCTAATGTCCGCACTGTGAGATGCCTAAGACAGCGCTACAGGGAGACAGGAAGGACAGCTGATCATCCTCGCAGTGGAAGACCACGTGTAACAACACCTGCGCAGGATCGGTACATCCGAAAATCACACCTGCGTGACAGGTACAGTGTTGGGTTAAAACTGAGCAAATGGAGGTCTAGTGGTCCACCACCACTGAGAACTACATCTCCCAGCAAAATGGCCACCGATTGCTGATAAGAAGCACATATGCAGAAATGGTGGCCCTCAGTCAAACAGAAACAGCACAGCAAGCTCTACTCGTGAACTTTACTCTAAAGACGCCAATGGTTGGTAAATGTTGGTTTATGTTAGTGGAATGCTTGAGTTGTACCTGGAAAGTATTTTAACTGCTAGAGTTTAAGTTGAAGCCCTGCATTATTATAGTGATTTTATGTTTGACAGTTAATGTGTTTACCAAGGTAAAAGGTTAAAACCACACATTAAATGTGTGCTTTTATTTGAAATACTTTACATTTATTACATTCA
The DNA here is from genome assembly GCA_963556495.2 of Valencia hispanica. Lineage (NCBI taxonomy): Eukaryota > Metazoa > Chordata > Actinopteri > Cyprinodontiformes > Valenciidae > Valencia > Valencia hispanica. The sequence goes on along the minus strand of OY747715.1, from coordinate 6,744,213 downwards.
TTTAATTGAAATGGTTATTTCATTCATTTAATTCAAAATAGTTAATTCTTCTGAAATATTAAATTCATTTATTTTAATAATGAGATGTCAAAAAGGGATTACACTCATTGGTGAGCAGTAATGTATTTGTTTAATATAATTTAGGGAATTCATTGTTTAAAGATATTTTACAAATATTGTTGCTAATCTTTGTTTTTATGCTTTGAAGGTTATCAACCTGATGAATCAGGCTTCGATCAACTTGAAGCCAATAATCTTTAAGTTGGAAAAATAAAAGTTGCTGAAATCTGAAATCAAGAGTTGTCCCTGAGTGTCCCTTTGGAGTGGAGTTTAACATACAGGATGGCCACAACAACTGCCCGAGTCACACCAGGAACACACAATCCCTCCATCAGTGCTCAGACTGTCCGCAATAGGCTGAGAGAGGCTGGACTGAGGGCTTGTAGGCCTGTTGTAAGGCAGGTCCTTACCAGACATCACCAGCAACAACGCCGCCTATGGGCACAAACCCACCTTCGCTGGACCAGACAGGAGTGGCAAAAAGTGCTCTTCACTGATGAGTAACGGTTTTGTCTTACCAGGGGTGATGGACGGATTCGTGTTTATCGTGGAAGGAATGAGCGTTACACCGAGGCTTGTACCCTGGAGCGGGATCGATTTGGAGGTGGGGGGTTCGTCATGGTCTGGGGCGGTATATCACATCACCATCGGACTGAGCTTGTTGTCATTGCAGGGAATCTCAATGCCTTGCGGTACAGGGAAGACATCCTCCTCCCTCATGTGGTACCCTTTATGCATGCTCGTCCAGACATGATCCTCCAGCAGGACAATGCCACCAGCCATACTGCTCGTTCTGTGCGTGAGTTTCTGCATGACAGCAATGTAAGTGTTCTGCCATGGCCAGCGAAGATCTCAATCCCATTGAGCACGTCTGGGAACTGTTGGATCGCAGGGTGAGGGCTAGGGCCATTCCCCCCAGAAATGTCCAGGAACTTGCATGTGCATTGGTGGAAGAGTGGGGTAACATCTCACAGCAAGAACTGACAAATCTGGTCCAGTCCATGAGGAGGAGATGCACTGCAGTACTTCAAGCAGCTGGTGGCCACACCAGATACTGACTGGTACTTTTGATTTTGAGCCTCCCTTCATTCAAGGACACATTATTCTATTTCTGTTAGTCACATGTCTGTGAAACGTTTTTAGTTTATGTCTTATGGTGTTGACTCTTTTAGTGTTCATACTAATATTTACACACATTAAGTTTACTGAAAGTAAAAACAATTGAAAGTCAGAGGAGGTTCTTTTTTTGCTGAGTTTATTTAACTTGCCTGCTTTTGTTTTACTGCTGCCATAAAACTGACCTCCTAGTGGCACGAGTGTGCAATTACAGGAGTGCATGTTTAAAGTACGTGACAATTAGAGCAGAAAAACAGCTTTTATAACAATGGTTTCAATAGTATTAAAATTAGTTTTTATAGCATCAGGTAGGAGATAAAACCGAAGCTGTTTTGGGATGAAAACATCCTCACGAAATTCAAATACCCATCCAATGCAGCTGAACATTAATTCAATTCAATTCAAAAATACTTTATACTATTAATAATACATAAATATAATTTAAAAAAATTTAAACGCACCCAACCACCATTTTGGAGAGGTCGTCTAGATTAATGCATGTGTGAGGGCGTGCAGGGGCGGGTAGTAATTTTACTAGTGTGATACTTTTATGAAGTATCACTACTCTTACTTGAGTAAAGTTTCTGGCTACTCTACCCCCAGCGAGTAACTTTAAAATGTAACTTTTGAATGAAACTGAATGCTTTTCGAGTTTTCACAACATTCAGCTTGTATTTTCATTTAAAATACCTTCATCTCTATTGATTGCTATGAGCATTTTTGTGCTGCATCTTTCGGGAAAACGTTTGCCGTTTTATTTTAAATGCCATTTTGCACAGTAAATGTTCTTTAAATGGCATTCTATACTTTTTTTAAGTTCTGCTGGAATGTTGAAAGTCAGTGATTTTGACATATAAATTAAAAAATAAGCAAAGAATATATCGTAATATATCTTCAGCGATCATCAGTTGGGGATAGCAGCATCAGAACCAGGGACTTAAAAAGGCTCAACGGGCTGATAAGGCTGGTTCTGTTCCGGAGACGACCGTGGCATCTTCAGACAGAGGTTTTCTTCAGATTCGCTGTAATACGGACCGCTACAGGAGATCCATTCTGCCACACAGCCATCAGCATCTACAACAACTTGAGAAAACCTGACTAATATGAGTTACAGCAACATTTAATCTCCTTTTGGGATTAATAAAGTATTTTTGTATTGAATTGAAGCGTCCGTCATGTTTTTTTTAGGAGGAAATCCACAGCAGCAGTTCATGTCTAAACTGTTTGTATGTGAAAACTATTTTAAACTCTGCTGTTCTTTTAACTCTCACATTGTTATTGATCTGTATTGACCTTAGCTTCGAGTTTCTAAACTATTATTTGCAGGAACACTTTAAACACTTCTAACTTTGATCAACTCAAACCTCTAACCCGCACAATCAAAGAAAACATAGATTGTCTGGCTTCTGGATGACCACCGCGAATGATTTCAGGTAAACAGCAGCACAGAACGTCTAAACTTGTGTTGTAGCGATCGAGTGTAAATGTATTTTACCAGTGAAGCCAGAAAACTTCCTCGGAGCATTGATAGAGGGGTCAGCAGGGGGAGCCATAAGCTGACCAGAGGTGTTCAACTTGGCCTGGACCTTCTTTTTTGGACTTGCGTTGACTTTGGCCATCAGGTCTACAAGACAAGAGGTTTGACAATGAGAGTAAACGGCATTGACACACCCGCGGATTTTTATCAGGTACGACGACGACGACGCCTTGAAACCAGCAGCATTCAGAGGTTCTCAGTCAAAGCCGCCGTTTAAGCTTGATGATGGAATGACTCATAGAGCCTCTCTGCTGTACCTGAAACGTGTTTGTTTATGAGCTCCTTGTCCTCGTCCTGCAGCTCCTCCCAGCCCTCCAGCTCAGTCAGGTCCTCGATCTTCTTCGTCGTGGCTCTTGCCCTCTCCAGCTTCTCGAAGATGCACTTCACGTGATACCACTCCTTCATCTCCCCGGCGGACTCGCTGAAGGGGTTCGGCACGACCTTCCCTATGCGCACGATGCCTTTCTGGATTTTGTCCTTGCATTTCTTGCACCCCGCTGTGCCGCGTTTGGCGTATTCCACCAGGAACCGTTGTTCTGACATATCCGGCCGCTCAGAAAAGCACCCGCGAAAGGAGGTCCAGGGAGAGTTTCTTTGGGGAAGATGGCGTTTGCTGGATGCTGAGGTGGAATGAAAGATTTCCCTCGTTGATTTTAGCCGATCAAAGGAAGACGAGAGTCGCCGACATCCGACTAGTGTACCAAAACGTTGGCGGCCCACACAGACGGTCACATGAACCAAGAGAACAAGATGTCTCTGCATGTAGTTGTGACTGTGGGGAAGTTAGAGCCTAAAACAGGAAAGACAGATTATGGTTAGGGAGGAGAGCAATTTTCTCTGTTTCCAAATCAAACATGAATACGAGTGCCTTCTACAAACTGGTTTATCGTTACCTTTCAGCTGCTGAAATCGGCAAAAAGCCTTCTGTGGTAAAGCTTTACAGTCAAATGAGACAAAGACTGATTAATTTGGTCACAGTGACATGAATTAGGTTTGGAGGACGTTTTACTGGGATCGGCACCGGCTTGTTGCACAAAGTTGAAGGAATTGTAAAGCAGGAATTCAAATTCACCTCAAATCAATGGCTAGATCAGTGATCTGCAAGCTTTGAAGAGATTTTTTACCCTCAGTCCAACTAATTGCAAGTCTTCTAGAGCTGCAAATGTTACATTACATTTTGAAACTAAAAAATATCCAATTTTTTTATAAACTATAGGATTTTTTTTTTCTACTTTTAGTTTTTGGAAAAAACTGAAATCTTTGGAAAAGGAGGATGGATCCATTTTCTTTCATGCTATGTTGATATTTGTGGCTCTGTTTCCAACCGGATAAGAAAAACATACCTAAATAATTTCTATTGGTATCGTCACACTGCAGTCTAAATACCATGCCGTATTTAAGAGCCGTTGTGGAAGGTCAAAAAAGCCACAGGTTGCAGACCAATGGGCTAGATGATTAAAAATCTGGCACAGTTATGTGTTTGAACGGGAACAATGATCACAAACAGGCTTCCAAACTGGTTTTAGAACAGATAAGCCAGGCTAAAATTTAGTTTCTGGAATGATCGGGGTCTCAAACTTATACTTAAAATTCCGGTTTGTTAGTGTCACATGTATAAATAAATAAAATCACTACAGACTCTGCCCAAAAGAGTGGTCAAATATCCAACCAGAATTAGGCCAGAAGTTTGATTACAAAAAAACAACAACAAAAGAATCATGTAATATGTCAACCATTTTAAAAGGACATTTATCCATGAATCAGTACAGATACTGTTGTATCTTTGAGCCTGTGTGTAAAACCTTTGACCCTGAAAGAATTGGAGAACTATGATGAATACTAACTTGTGCAACCAATTCAAGTCTTAAAAAAGTAACTAAAAATGCATTTTGTGATATTCTTCCCTTGAAGATCTTTTTTTTTTATGTTCTTTTTCAGCACAACTGAAAAATATCCTTTAAATTTAGGATTTTTTTAAAGCCCGAATAAGTAACAGATCAGATTCAAGTGGCCTCTCGGTTTTATTAGTATTACTTTATATTTGCAAGTAGTTTGATTTAATATGAAGATGCAATTTATTTTAGGTTTTGAACATCTACATTTTTTTTAAAGCCAACTGTTTCAATTGCATATTAACAGACCAACAAAAAGACCAATTCAATGGTTAAAGAACACCACAGATTGTAAATACATGGGCTTATTATTTTTCAATCTTTCACCGTTTTGACAGAAATCTTCAAATTTCACCAATTAAACTGCAGAGGCCCACTTGCACCAAACCTCATTGTTACTATTACTTGAATTTTAAACATGGAAACATTAGTGTTACTGTGCGATTGATTGGGTTTTTGTGGGCACCGTCTTTTTGTTTTCGAAACGAAAGGTAAAAAGTAAAGTGAAGTAGAGTAAAGTTATTTAAGTGTTTGTCTGTTTGTTCTTGTATGTTTGCACGAAGTACCTAATGTTGTAAACCTACCCAACATTTGCCAATAAAACCCTTTCTGAATGTTAGCATTAGCTGAACACTGTCCTGTAAAGACCAAAACCGGCGTGACAAAATAAACAAAACACGGAATTATAAACAAATATGAAACATTTAGCTGATATTCATAATTAAATATTTGTACTATACCGTGTAGAAGCCGCGTAAAAGGAAATAACACAACTAAAACTGCTGCTCATTATTATTTAGCTTACTACCCCGTGTTTGTCATACATTTAGCAATACTATATAGTTAATGGTATTTCCGGTTTAAAGTTGCAAAAATAAATGTTTCCCCCAAAATTAAAATTAGACGTCGCATTTATACATTTTGATGTGTTTAAATCAAGTGTTACGTATGTAAAAAAAAAAATTCTCAACATCATGCAACCGAGAAACCACGCAGACTGTGGGAGTCGCCGCGTTCAGTCAAATCAGTTGTTAGCCAGTAGCTTTATTTTGAAGGGATACACTTCCAACTTCCGGTAAGTCACTGTGTAACGTTGGTACGCTTTATGCAACACAGCGGTAAAGATCATAGACACTATGGTAAAGACAGACAATGCTCGTTGGTTTAAGGACTGATACATAGCGCCATCTGCTGCAGCGGAGGAAATACATCATTGACACAAAATAAATATATTTGACCACTTTTACTTTTTACATTCTATTGTGATAAAAGGTTATTTACCTGTCAAAGACACTCAGACCCACTGTGACAGCCTGTCCCATGTTGGGGTCGGTTGTCCCAAATCATTTCAATTGAGTTTCTGCTGATAAATTAAGATTTTATGAAATGGTGCAATTTTTTTTTGTTTGAAATTAAAACGACAAAAATTTAGATCTAATTTAGGAATGAATAATAATCAATGTTCCTTGTGTTAAGTTACTAAAATTTAGCAAAGTAATGGATTATTCTGGTGAGTGGTAAAGTGAAGGAATGTATAGTCCTGAAAATATAGCCTTGACCAAAGGAATTAATTTTATTTAATATAAACACAGAAAAAAAGTTAACCCAACTGTGTTCTTAATGCTCAAAATGCATGCAATTGTATTGGGTCTTTAAAATCTTTCCACAGTGGATTTTATGAATTGTTATTTTAACTATATAGCCTTATGTCAAAGTACAAAAAGCCAAGAGAAGATGAACCTACACAGACAACATTTCGGTTGAAATTTCTGACCATTCTGCCAGCTAAAGAAACAGAAAAAATATTACTTCAACACTAGCATATAAGAGTTGATACACATATTTGATATGGAGCAGTGAGACAACCTGCCCCAAGTGACCTCTTAAAAAAAATTTAACTAGCAAACATGGATTTAACTTGTTTAAGAAATGTTGGCTCAAATCAAAACGCTCATCTTTAACTTTTTGATCAATTATTGTGCTTTTTTTAAAGCTAAAAACTTACTAACTTTAAATACAAAAGTACATTTATCCTCACCTCTGTGTTCTGTGTTCAAATAAAAACACAAACAGTACAAAATAAGCAGATTAATGAGCCAAATGTTTGATATCAAAATCAAACCACAGTGCCCTCTAGTGCGGCTGTAATAATTAATAAGTAATAGGAATAGGAATTAATTGTATGAGCTATACCAACACTTAATTTCCTTCTGGGATCAATAAAGAATTTTTGAATTGAATTGAATTGAATTTGAATAAGCAATGTGACAACCAACCTCTGGGACAAACAACCTTAATCTATTTTTCTTTATTAATTAAATCACAATATTTGTAATTCATCCATCCATCCTTCCATTTTCTATACCCACCTATCCTTGCAGGGTCGCAGGGGGGGGGTGGTGCCTATCTCCAGCTGTCCCTGGGCAAGAGGCATCCACCCTGGACAGATCACCAGTCCATCTCAGGGCAACACAGAGACACACAGGACAAGCAACCATGCACACACGAATACCTAAGAACAAATTAGAGAGACCAATTAACCTAACTGTGAGTGGTGGGTGGAGTACCCAGAGAGAAACACCCATGCATAGGGAGAACATGCAAACTCCATGCAGAAAAAAACCCAGGTTGGGATTAAATTTAGGACCTTTTTTCTACAAGACGTCAATCCACCCCTTTCATTGCATTTTATTTAATTTAATTCTTTATTTAGCTGATATTTCCTTCTTCATGAGAGTCTAATGTTTTTCTGAGTTTCATTTATATTCTCTGAAAACGAAAGGTTGATATTCTGAGTTACTTGCTTGTTTTGAAAAACAAAAACAAAACAAAAAATCCCAATTATGGACCACAATTAGGATTTTTTTATTTATTTATTTTTTATTTTGTTTTGTTTTGTTTAAGAGTATAATTATTTTTTAGAAAAGTTCTCAGTGACGTCTAATCTTTGCTTCAATGTTGCTCAAGGGCAAACTGGTTTGATCAAACGTAAATGTCAAATTTAATGAGATGTTGGGCAAGAAAATTAACCTTTTGATATCTATTTTTGATTTCAATAAAACAATATACCACTCTCAGAGTTTATAATTTTAAAACAATGAAATAGTATAAAATCTGATTGGTTGAATTAGGAATCAGTTGAATACATTTTTCTAAGTTTCTGCACATGACATTAAATTACTGGTGGAACTGCAGTGTCAGTGGCAGATTTGCTCAATGGAAAAAAAAGAAAAGGAAAACAGGGTCTTCCCAAGCTGGATGTTTGTCTTGTTACATGCCTGACATAAAAAAACAAAAACAAATGAAATGTCATAGGATTAATAAAAATAATAATGAGAAGATCATGAAGAACATACCTATTTGCGCCCATAGCCATATCAGAACCAAAAGTAATTCTCCATTTCTTAGATACTGCATCATCCTCCTTGTGAGTGCATGCAGCTAAGTCAAAAAGTATACATTTTTGGAGAAAAAAAGTATATATATATACTGGGTTAACAATATAATTATGTAACTGCGCTGGCCTTCATGTATACATGAGCGTGTGTCTCTAGTTGTGTTGGTAAAAAAAAGAAAGTAATCAATAATTTAAATAGTAATAAAAAAAATACATGATAAAAATACCATATAATTATTATTATTATTATTATTAGTAGTAGTAGTAATAGTAGTAGTAGTAATAGTAGCGCTTTGGGGTCCTCAGGGACTAAATAAAGCCCTTTACAAGTACAGGCCATTTACCATTAGTATTCGCAATAGATTGCATTGCTTTCCATACATTGCTGTCACAGGCCCCAATAATAATAAAATTGTGTTGCATTCAAATAGTCTGGGGAATCAGAGATCGTGAAACCGAAAATCCACTTTAAAACTATCAAAATGATGCAAGAGGAAACATGTAAGCTCAATAAAAACATAAAATGTCAAAACTAAAAAGAGAGTGACAAAAACACACAGGCGGCGGGGTGTCCCGTTCCTCTAAACCTTAATGCTTCCCACGGTAACTTAACGCAACCACAGCCCCCTCCAGCCATTTGTAAACACGCCAAAAGCGTCGAGGCTACGTAAATTACGTACTTTAACACGTCCCTCGTAGTCGGGCGTACGTTTTCGAGCGTACGTCGTGCGGGAATAACGAGAACGCGAGCCTTCTCGCTGCGCAGTGCGCGGACGTGCGGATCAGATGTCGGCAGGAAGATGTTGACGTTATCCCAAAACCCCGAAGCCGAATATCCGTTTCTCTGAAGAGCCACGGGGATATTAAAGGCGAAGAATGGGAAGCGGCATTTGCGTCGTCTCGTATGCTGAAAGCTTGGAGCGCAGACTTTTGCTTCTCGGCGGTAAATTGAGAGGAGACTAGCCGCGTTGCAGCAACCTAGCTAGCGACATCGCAGCCCTTTTCTGTGGCCCTCAGCGCTCCCTCACAGCTACACCTAGCATCAACACAACCAACGAGGAAAAATGGTGAGTGGCGAACATTTTTTATTTCACTTTGGCTACGTACAGCGTTTGTCGGGAGCCGAGTTTAATCCTTGTTACGACGCCGAAAGCTAGTTTAACCCGACAGTTGTTTGGAGAAACTAGCTAAACATGGTGATTAATGAATTATAAGAACGTGAATGTTCTCTTTTTTTTTACCCAATAGCTGAGCAGATCGTGTTCTGCTTTCATCAAACAGGCTGATTAATAAACCTCACACACTACCTTGCTTTCTGTATTCGTTATAAAGTTCAATTCACAAATACTTTTATTTATTCCAAAGCTAGCTAAATTGAATGTGGTAACTTATATTTAAAAGCTTGCTTGTGAGTGGTGATGCTGTGGTAGCAGTCAGTTTTGCGATGCATCTGAAGGGGGCCTCTGACTGACGACTGTTGCTGTATGACCGTCTCGAGAAATGTACTCAAGAGTCTCCCTTCTTGTTTTTGTCAAAGTAAAAAGTAGCCGTCCACAAAAGCAGGGGCGTAACCATCATCTCAGAAGTGAGGGGGACACATTTGTTAGAGGTCAGTGGGTGATTTATCATCCTCTCGCATTCAGTCGCACTTTTTCTTAGTGGCAAAAAAAAACCATGTAGTCACTGTTGCACAATGAGTGCACTGGGTTATTTATTAGCAATATTAATAGTAGTTTAGACAGTTTCTTTTACAGTAATTATTACTATTAATAATAAAAAAAAAGACTGATATATTGCCCAGGCCTACGTTAAACTGGATTCTATTTAGTAGTATCAGAATAAAAGAGGAATAAATACACACACGTCGGATTTTTTATTTGATTTTCCTTCCACTTCTCAATTTTGCTCTACTTTGTGTTGCTCTATCGTATAGAGGACTTTTTGTTGCTGTAAATAAATGAGGGCTAGTGGGATGTTGCTGAGGGTTATTCCTGATCTCCGTGTGCCGAGGAAACATTGCGCTCTTGTCTAAACACCCTGCCCAACCGGCCGTGGCTAAATACGTGCAGCAGCTGGTTTTGTTCTCTCCTGTGTTTCTGTGCGTCATGCCGTGCCGCTGTTATCACGGTAAAATGTTACCCCTGGAGATACCGGTCCTGTCATCGTTGTTGTGAAATATGAGCCACCTACAGACGTGGGGATTAACCTGCATCCAGCTGATTATCGGCACAAGGGGAGAGATTTAAGAGCGGGCGTCAAAACTAAATTTGCTCAATAAAAATGACTCTGATCCGCTTTAAGCGCAGGTCTGTAGAGTTATTAGGGCTACCAAGCTGTCGATGAGCTTCACTGTAAAGGCAGCAGATGCAATTTGAGAGGAGTAAAGCAAATTGAAATGATATCACGCTTCACACGGTTTGTGTCAATGGAAAAGAAAACAAACAAACAAACAAAAAAAGGAATAACTTCAACCCTTAAGGGTGTTTTCACACCTATAGATCGCTTGGTCTGTTCTGAATTGACTGATGGGTTTAACTTCTAAAGTTTTCCGGTAGTTTAGTTTTTGTTTTTTTTTTCTCCACAGAGAAGTCCCCAAGCGAACCAGAACTCGTCTCTACAAACCAGGCCAGATGTGGGACAGGCAGATGTAAAAACACAGAAAGCAGATGCTGTGTTCTGACCCCGTGGAAAACATGGGGAATTTTATCACGTCATTGGTTTACTTCTGGGTTGTATTTAGGGAAAGTTATCTTAGAAGTAAACAGAGTGATAAAAAAAAAAGAAAAAAGACGCCTTGGAAGTTGCATCAAGCTTTTTCTTATGAAAAAAGGTGCGCGACTGTTTATTAGCTTGTTTACTCCACCATATCCCATAATGCAACGCATATTTGGCTACAGGAGGGCGTTTGGCGCAAGCTTGCAGCGAACGCCTGGTAGCTGTCGGATCACAACGAATCGTACCGAGACCGCCTCCTCCAAACGGTCTCAGTGCGATTCCTGTGTTAACATCTACACAAACGAACCGAACCAAAGGGGGGAAATTACGATTTATTAAACAATTATTAGTGTTGCATCTATTTATTTTTGCCCCATTTAGGTGTTGTTGTTTTTTTTTCTTTATTCCTTCCGTGGCTACTTTCTGCTTTTAAACCCATTCAGTTTCCAATAATTGAAGTATCCGAACAAATTTATGGTCGATACTTTATTTATGTAAAACCCAACACATGGCCACAATATGTTTTCATGATCACATGAAGGCCATATTACATAAAATAGAATGATCTAATAGTGCAAAAAAACATTGGAAAACTAAAGCTCAAATTTTCAAAAAAAGTTACACAACTTACATCCGGAGTGACTTTTATGTTCCTGTCATTTAATTATCATGCAAAATAATCTGTTGTGAACACTTTTGAATCGGCATCAATTTGGCACATTTAACATCGCAATTAAACAGATTTTAACAGCGAATTGGTCCGGTACTAGTTGCTAAAACTACACGAATGCCTATAAAGCAGCTGAGAAGCAGATATAAACAGGAGAACGATAAAAAGGTCCGATGTTCTGCTCAAAAGGGGCTTGAAAAAAAACACTAAAGGTCGCTCATTTTTATTCTGTGTATTTTTGTAAGTCTTTATTTAAATCACAATAAATAAATGTTATTTTTACTTAAAAACAATTAGATCATCTGTTGGCGCAAACACGTTGATACCATGCCCAGTATTTTCTCAGGTTAATCTAAGAAGATTTGGCCAACATGTTTGTCTTTTACGTGTGGATTGAATTTGCTCCATCATGTAAGAATAAAAAAAATAGAAATGACCTTTTTACCTCTTCCAATTATCCCAAACATGCTCACAACCTTTTTCATTTTGGTTTTCTTAATGTAAAGTTTTGTAAATGGGGGGGGGCGGTGCATGAATTAAAGGGAACTTGACAAAAAAAAATTCTTCGTGGAGGATTTTTCACTTCCTACCTGGTGTTTCAGCCTTCAAAGCTAAGCTCACATGACCCCTTATTAATGTAACTGTCCTTACCAACAGTTTTTAAGCATGACGTTCATGATCAGAACTGAAGAAGTCTTGCTTTCTCTCTGTTTTAAACACTTAGCACCGCCCTGTGCTGGATCACTGAAAATCGACGTAAACACAGAAAACGCATCATTTCTTGGGCGGGTTTGTCCGTCACAATGCAGTGCAGGGCTAATGCACATGTTGCTGCTTGGTTGTTTTCTTCTTCTAACTGGAACACTTTTACCGGCAGATAAATTAAGGATACACCGATAGGAAAATGTTTTGGCTGATATTCGACATTTACCGATATTGGATGTATTTCCATCCATCCAATCAGAACACATCAGCAGGGAGGCGTCCTAAACAGATGCCAGAGCCACCTCGACTGGCTCCTCTCGATGTGGAGGAGCAGCGGCTCTACTCTGAGTCCCCTCCTGGATGGTAGGAACAGTAAATCGAGAGCTTTGCCTTTCGGATCAGCTCTCCCCACCACGACAGACCGGTACAGCGCCCGCATCACTGCAGACGCCGCGCCAATCCGTCAATCCATCTCCCTTTCGACTGTTCCCTCTTTCGCAACAAGACCCGGAGATACTTCAGCTAATCGTCCCCCGACCCGGAGAACGTGTTCCACCCTTTTTTTTTTTTTTTACGGCTCAAGATAACAATCTCTGATTCGGAGGTGCTGATCTTCATCTGGTCTCTTCACATTCGGCTGCAAACCGCTTCAGCGAAAGCTGTAGATCACGTCCTCTTTTTTTGTTGTTGTTTTTTTGCTGTTCACAAAAAGGGCTACGCTAGCCAATCAGCTAAGCGACCCCACAATCCTTTGCTGCATCACCGTCACGTGACAAACCCCTCCCCATCCTGAAACACAAAAGGCAGCAAGATGGAAACAACCATCGGTTGTTCATATCGGTCCAGTTTTACTTGTCGGACCGATACAGATAATAAAAAAAAAAATTTAATAAATTTTAAATTAAGGACCAACATCACCGATGCTCCCGCTGTCATATTATCCATTCCTTAAAGATAAGTATCTTCATTTATTGAAGAAGATCTTGTGATTTGGATCCCAAACCTTTTGCTGTGAAGTTCTGTGTTTTCACACAAATATACAAATCAAAATAAAAAAAGTTGGCTAAAAAGAAATTAAATTCAAATACCGTAATTTTTGGACCATTGAGCGCACCTGATGTTAAGCCGCACGCTTTCATGTTGTACCATGAGATATTTACACAGAACGACGGTACAGGGAAGATATATATATTTTTTTTATTTAAGATGTGTTTTGTTTTGTTTTTTCCGGCAGTACGACTGCACCAACACGACAGTAACATGTCTGGCTAGAAACTAAATCACACTTTAGCCTACCAGAAAAGTCATTGGTCGCCACCTTCCTTTAAAGCAACTTAAGTCGTCTTCTTCAGTGTCTTTATGTCCTTTGAAAGCTTTTGTCGTCTTTTTACACCGACTCAGTTCTTCCCGCTGCCTCCTCCAACGTCTCACCATCGATTCATTGATGCCAAGCTAACATGCAGCAGCTCTATTTCCTTCTTGGACAGCCGGCTCCATTGCCCTTTAACTTAAAAGCTGCATTTCTTCATCTGTTTTCCGTGATGAGGGTGTGTGGATGAAAACTACCGGTAGCGTCTTGTTCGGCGCACAATCTTTCCCGCTATAGCGCCCCCCAGAGGCCATTAGCCCATAATAAATCTATAAATTAAACGCGTCGTTGTGTAGGACGCAGGGTCCAAGGCGTGTGGGGGATAAAGTAGCAGCGTATAGTCCAAAAATTACGGTATGTAGAAAGTGTCAGTGTCATCACGTAGTTTATTGCAGTAGTTTATTTTTACGCGTGTTGTTGCTGTTGTTGATGATCACATATGGTTTAAAGCAGCAGGAAATGTTATGTAATCTACAGTGTCTTGGATACCATTCTATTTGTTTCTCTTGAATGGATCAATGAAACTTGTAAGTTGTCAGAGGAAACGCTTTATTTTTTAGATATAGCTCAGTGAAAAAGTATTCCCCCCTTTCTGCTTTTCTTTTTGTCACATTTAATTGTTTCAAGTCATCCAACAATCGGACAAACATAACCTGAGTGAATACAAAGTGCAGTTTTTTTTTTGGTAATGATTTCATTAATTAGGGCTGAAAAGCTTTCCAAAGTAGTAATTGTATAAGTGAAAAAGTAATAGCACCCTAAGAATAATTGGTCGTGCCACCCTTGAATGTTTTACATCGTTGTGGAGGATTTGTGCCTCACTTTTATTTGCGGGGTTGTTTTTAATTCGGCCATATTGGAGGTTTTTCCAACATTAGTGAGCAATATAAACGGTATAAGGTGGAACAATTTTTCTCTGTCTTGAAAAAGGGAAAGGGAGAAAGAAAAATCGAGTCATATCAAAAATCAAATTGGCATGAAAATAATCAAAGATTTCCAGCCCTCACCTCCTCGAATTTGTCATAAAACGGTTGCATAATGTTTAATGACGTGTTTGACTTTGGAAAATGAATCAAAAATCACATTCATTTATTTATTTATATATATATATATATATATATATATATATATATATATATATATATATATATATATATATATATATATATATATATATATATATATAATCGACTGATATGACAAATATTATCATGATAGAATTTTTTTCCCATATCGCCCAACCCTATGTGCAGCTTTGTTTTAGTGCAATATTAAATTTATAAACAAGTAACCAGGAAAGCAGAAATCATATGTTTTTTCTCTTTTGCACTTCAGTTCGAAAAATTTCGAATTTTCTATTTCCTGAACAATGAGCTTGCATTTTATTTCAATATCTTCGTCTTTATTTATGTCATGAGCATTTTTGTGTTGCATTTTTTGGATAAAGGTTTATATTTAAAAAAAAATGCATTTTGCACAATAAATCTTCATTAAACGGCATTCTATGCTTCTTCTTTTTTTTATGATGGTCGTTCTGCTGTTGTGTGCGAATGTTCAAAAACAGAAGAAAAGAATATATCCCCAAAAATATCATTACTTCACATGCTTCATTCCATATATATAATATAAAATTGAGGCCTTACCATCGCCTCGGGTGTGAAAAGTGAAAAAAAAAAAAGTGGCACGACTAGAAGACGAAATGACCAAAACTTTGAATGTCAACACGTGTGTTTTTGTCTTTTTGGCGTTTTCTTTGTACAGGTTTACCTGTTAAATCCCATAGAGAACCTAAGAGGCTACATCAACAACCGTCCACCTCTGGTGATTTTTATGATCAGTGTCAGCACGGTGGCCATCGCCTTCCTGACCGTCGGTTATTTCTTCAAGATTAAGGAGATCAAGTCTCCGGCGCTGACAGAGGTAAGGCAGATTTCTCACTCACAAGACTCCCGAGTTGCTTGTTTCAGGTGAACATTTATAGAGAAGTAAATGAAACCTCCAATGTAGATGTGTGGATGAAGCTGCTGTTGCGGACTGTAGAAAACGAAAGCAGCTGACGTTGTGCAGCTCAAAGATTTGCATTTGAGCGGAGGCAGGATGCAAAACCACGGTGGCCCTGCGCAGCAAGCTTAAATTAGTTTAATAGCTTTAATCATAAAGATTTTAGTTTAAAAATGCCCCATTCTCTCTCTCTCCCAGGACTGGAACACCTTTCTGTTGCGCTTCAACGACCTGGACCTCTGCGTGTCGGAGAACGAGACGATAAAGCACGGCCTGAACGAGTCCACCACTCCAGAGAGCATGGTGGTGACCAGCGGTCAGGCTCGCGCCAGCACCCAGCCTCCCCTGCTGCTGGAGGACTCGGGCCCCATAAACATCTCCGTCTCCATCACCCTGACGTTGGACCCCCAGCGGCCCTTCGGAGGGTACTCTCGCAATATCACCCACCTGTACGCCACGGTGCTGGGGCAGCAGGTTGGTCTGTCAGGTAGGTCTTCGCCGGTATCTGTGTCCTCAGGAATTCATGTGTGTGTAATCTGGAGAGTTTCCGCAGATACGAGACGTAATTCATTCCTTTTCACTGTGGCAATCTGACCTTTTCATTGGTTTTCATTTACCTGTTTGTCAGGTGACTTTACTTTGACAGTGGCAGCATTGTGTAGCAGTAGTAGTAGTTCTGGTCCAGTTCCCACCATAGATTTTTACTGTAAAGGCTTCAAGGGCTTCTGATTAATCATATGTACATCTTAAAGATGCTTAATGTGTTTTTTTATTAGGAGGAAGTGTGCAAATGTAGAATTTAACCTCTTTTTAGGAGATCTGCTTTAGAAACGAAATGAATTCATTAAGGAACTACTAGGTTTATTTGAGTGGTTCGGGTATCAAGATGAAGCTAAGACTCCAGAGGTGTAAACATCATCACTCATGTTGCTGAGAGAGTGACGATAAATGAATTTGGCACCCAGCAGTAAAGAACAAAAAAAACAATTGTCATATCCAACTAAAAAAAGTTTAATGAAATCACAAAGCTGTATATATATATTTTTTTCTAGATCCCCTGCGTAAGAGAAGTATATTTAATGTTTTAAGATATGTTCCTGGGGTTTGTACAGGCTGAGCTTAGCTCTTGTTTTAAATGTCAGATTCCCCCAGAAGAAATGAGCAAAGCAAATACAGAGGCTTTTTCAAATATTTTGTGTCACTGTTGACATAATCTGATATCAACAGATGAAGGTGGTTTGCATGGGAAAGGTCAACTTAAATCTTTCTCGCTGTGGAAATCTCTTTTATCAAGTTCAAAACTGCTAAAAAATGTCACATGCGCTGCAAGTCAAATACATATTTTGCAAGCAGGTAGATAAAATTATCTCCGCAAATCAAATGAACGTGTTGATATTTAGGCAGAAACTTGAACGTGATGCCAAAGACCCCAGATTGTGGCATTTCTGCTCTTGAGTTTGCACCTTTTTACATTTTAGATGTAGTCTTAAACTCCTTTTCTTTCCATCCATCTACTGCCTTGTAGATCCCAAGTTACCAAATAGCCAACTGCAGTCCAGATCTGGACTCAAATGAGTGTTTATTTGGACCCAGATTGATTGTGATTAAGGGTGTAACGGTACATGTTTCTGTGTTTGGATTTTCCGTACGGCCCTGTCTGTACCGATCGAATCCAGCTGTTTTCTACCTGAACACATGCAGATTGTTTGTTAACGTGTTTATCTGGACCCAAAGCTTAAAATATGTCTCGAACCACTTTGTCCTCAGCAGCTTGAAACAATCAGCAGTTTTTTAATATACAGACCCGACATGTGAAGGGAAGCTTCTTTGACGCTTCAACAACGTGCGGAGGTCAACTCATGCGAGGAATGACATCACCGCCTCGACATCCCGATCCTTTGCGATGCAATCTGCGAGAAATATGGTCGTTTACTTTGGCTCCACGGACCACAGTTAGATACATTTAGATGCACTTTGAAATTCTAGTAAAAAATACTTTATATATTTTCATTTTATTAGGGTTTTTCTGGCACTAGTGGCCTTTTATTTGCCGAGGACTAATGTGGGCGGACGCTCTACCTCTACACCACTCACCACTGGCAAAATAAACCGAAACTTTTTTGCTATCCCAAAGGGGAAATCAAATGTTGTCATAACTCATCATCATATAGGTATCTTTAAAGAGTCGTTGTGGGTGGTGATGCTGTGGGCAGGAAGGATCTCCAGTACCAGTCGGTGTTGCAACGGCTCTGAAGAGCCCTCTGACTAAAGTATGTTGCTGTATGACAGTCATGACAAGCCAACAGCTCAATATTCATCTAGCAGAGACGATATTCCACAGCAGCTTGTCCTGGATGACACCACCAGTTGTTGGAAAGCGCTGCTAATCCACCTCATTTGCTTTTGCCGCTTCTCTTTAAACCACCGTCTGGCCGTATGGTTAGAAGGCCTGGCAGAGAGAGATGTTGGAGTTGGGGATACGATCCTTGCCCATTATGGTGGATGGAAGAGATGGTTTGAACATCCCTCCTCTCTCTGCTCTTTGGTCCCGCTCTGCATCTATGAAGCCATTGTTCCAACTCCTCTGGAATTTGGGGTCAAAGTTCAGGTATTATTTGAGATTTTGAGATGCTTATCAGCTGCTCCTGGTTGTAAAAACAATACACATCATTAGGGCTGGGCGATATGGCCTCAAATCTATATTGCGATATAATCTAAAGCGCGTGCGATAACCATATCTATTGCGATATATTCTTTTCCATTCTTTATATATAGTATAGTTTATGAACATTCTCACTTCCCAGATACATTGCAGCAGAACAACTTCAAAAAAAGTTTAGAATGCCATTTAAAGAACATGTATTGTGCAAAATGCAAAAAAAAGTCACATTTTTTTTTTTTAAACAGTGCAACACAAAAATGCTCACAAAATTAAGATGAAGATATTTTAAATGCATTAAAAGCAAAAAATTATTTTTAAGTTCAAAATTGTCCGCTTTCCTGGTTCTCATTTATAAATTTAATATTGCATAAAAATAAAACTGCACATATTTGAATTAAAAATGCTTCAAGTTCAACAGTTTCTTTTTCTTTGTTAAATGGAAAACAACAAATTTTAAACGTGCAGTATTTATCTTTCTTGATGACATCATCAAAATGTCCAATCGCGGTTGGCCGGTATAGTCAAAATCTCAACCTTTGGCTACATTTATATCATTTCTACCTTATACCTTTTATATCGCCCACCGTTGCGTATCATAACTGTCTGAAAATAAATTGAAAAAAAGAGCAAAAAAAAATCCTTCCAGCTGCACAGCATCCAGAACCGGAGGGAATAATTGTCCAAACATGCAACGCCTCAACCAAGAAGAACAAATCAGAGCAAACATAACAGAGCTGCCACTGTGGACAAAGTGCTTCTATCTAACTGGCCCATTGTAGCTTTGCCTCTTTGTCCACGGTTGCTATCCCGCAAAAAAGAAAAAGAAAAAAAGAACCACCACCCTATTCTGAAGTGTTTTTATTCTCAGCTTTTCTTTACATCAACTCCCAAGAAAACCGTCCCCACAGCATGATGCTGCCGTCACCATGCTTCTCTTGTGAACAGCGCTTTCAGGGTGATGTGCAGCATCGGTCGTGATGCTGGATGTTCTCCTGTGCTTTCTAACCAACCCCTTTGAGGCCTTCGGTGCTGGATTTTATTTTTAGGGGATTCAACATACTTCTCAGATTTTTGTTGAAAAGCAATAGGTCGTTTTCTGTGCACTTTCCAGCTGTTGTCTGAGTTTCGTTGGTCGCTCACATGAAAACCCGATGAAGTACTTTTGGAGTTTATCGTTGTAATGTCGACAAGAGGAGGAAAAGGTCGTAGTTATTTCTGCATTATAACCTAGAAAGGTTGGCAGGTGATCAAATTACTTCTCCGTAACCGCTGCTTTTCCTTTCAATCCTTAGTCTTATCCAGTAGTCCACCTGATAATCTTCTTAAGTCTTTTTTTCCATTCGATAGATCTTGCATAAGCCCACAAACCCAGTCTGTCATTCATATTAAGAAAGTACTTTAATAATGTTGCCTAAGCTGTCTGATTTTCCTGCTTATGCAACCTGGATCTGCCATAGTATTGAAAGCAGGTTACGCATTACTCTGCCTAACTCTTAAAAGCGGGTTTATTGATGAGTTTCCCCGTAGATCTATATGGTGGCATTTAAAGATCCCCTCAAAGATTTCTGGGGTTTCAACCTGTCAAATGTGCTAAAAATGTGCGCTTTTGTTTTTTTGTTTGTGTGATTTCAGGCCGGGAAGCCCACGAAGAGATCAACATCACGTTCACTCTGCCCGTGTCCTGGAACTCGGACGACTGCGTGCTGCACGGCCACTGCGAGCAGGTGGTGTTCAGCACGTGCATGACCATCACAGCAGCCAGCAACATCTTCCCAGTCACAGTGTGAGTTGGACGGCCTCCCGGAGTCGCTTCTCTTCGTGTTTCTGGTGCTGGAACGTCAGCGTGGTGGATGGGCTCTTTTAGAAAACCTTCCCAGCTTTTCCTTATTAGGAATATCATGAACCCTCTGACTGGATATCACACACATAAGGTCGCATTTATCACCGTGCTAGAGTTGAAAGGAGTTTTATGTACGGTTTTTGAAATTTTCAACCCTTAATTTGGATTACACCCCCCTCTGATCATCAAACTAAGCAGAAAAAAAAAAAAAAAATGTCGGTACTTGGGAGATGTTTGAAAAATGCGAGGCTGGAATCGTGTGGAGTGTTGAAAAGGGAAGTGCTTAGGAACCCTTTAAATATGAATCCAGGTTGATTCCACCAGTGTCATTCATTGCAGTTCAGTTTTTATCTCCAGACTTTGTAGATTTACAGCAAGAAGACCTGAATTAGGTCTGGAAAACCCTGTACTAGAGAAGTGGAACATTCGTAGAGCTCAACTGATGCTTAAATGCTGAACAGTGGTCTTTTTTTTTCTTTTCTGAAAGCAACAGTCTTCTCATTTAAACATCCATCCTCTATACTTGCTTAGAGGCGGGCGACACCCTGGACTGTGTGCCAGTCCACCACAGGTATTTTCATAGTTCGTCATTTTGACTGACTAGTCAAAAAGATTTCGTCATAATTTGTTTATACCCATCTATTTTAAAAATGATAACAATGACATGTTAAATAGTATTTAATTTTGCTTTGTTTTGATTAATGTTCATTCTGAACAAGGTAAACAGCGACTGTATGGAAAGTTTTATAAATTAGACCACAAGTGCCTCAATTTATAAAACTTTCCACGGAATACTCACTAAAACCATACGTAAACTAAACAAAAAAGTTGCGCAAAGAAATTTTCAGATTTATGAAACAATGAGTATGCACAGCTGCACGCAATTTCTGGTTTATAAATCAGACTCTCCCTAGAAATGATCTAAGGTGATTTTGGATCCTATCCCGCCTCCTACACACCCACTTTCTGCCATAAACGGTCGATACAAAGTGCCTAGTGAATATTCTGCACAGACTTAAGCCGGCTGATTTGTTGCATTTCAAGGGTAACAATGGCAAACAAAAGTTCGAAGACACCCAATTCCTGAAAAACGTTTTATTTCAATCAATCAATCAAAGTTTTACAGCCAAAAGGCGACCAAAGTGCTTCAAAGTAGAAGACAAACATATAGCTGGGAAGAAAATGTGTAGCAAGACAACAAGAGTAAAGAGATTCAAATAAAAAAATAAAATAAAAGCAGCAGCACAAGTGATACAACAAATAAGAACAATAAGTATAAAGCTTGAATTGTGTGATTACTTCTTTTAGCAACAATAAGATTGGAGTAAAAGCAATTTAAAACAAAGAAAAAATTATTACCAAATTGCAGCAGAATGTAATAAGTTTCAGCACTCCTACATATTTAGAGCCTGACAGAAAAAAGGTGCGTTTTAAGTTTACCTTTTTAAAAAGTTTAATCCACGCAGAAATATTAATTGGGGGTCACAAACAGACGAAAGAGCTGCGAGTGACACGGCGTTGATACAGCGGCATGCCTGACATGCATGCCACAGCCAGAGTGGGGAAACCCATTAGTTGGTAACACCGGGCCCAGTTCAGCACATAGTTCTAATAGGACTGCTTTAGGGAATCTAAATAAAAACTCCCCCATCATTGGGTGAACTTTTAAGCAAGGCTCATGGTTCGCTTAAAGTCCCAAAAATATTTCTGTCATGTTATTATTTTTATTTTTTTGTATAAGAAACAAACTTTGCATAATTCTCAGAGCCCGTTTAGTGCTTAAGCAAGCTTTATAAATGAGACCCCTGGAATTTACTCGAGCTGCATCACATCCCAGTTTTCCTACTTTCTCTTCCTATTGGCACTTAAGTTTTTCTTCATCTGCTTTCTGAAACAAACAAAAAAATATTGAAAAACGGTAATTTTCCAGACTTCGTCTGCTTTGCTTTTGAGTCTGAAAGCAATCCTCCGGACTTTGTCCGTATACCCTTTACCGGTAATTTTACGGATGAAGACCTAGTAACAAGGGCGGAATTTTCGCGGTATGGTGTTTGCGTTCAGATATATCAGGTAATGTTCCGGAACAGCTGGTGCGGTGGGGAACAGGGAAGGGGGCAGGGAACGCTGTGGGCGCACACATTGATGACGTATAAATGTCACGTGAACGGCAGAGCATAAGAACACGCTTTTTCAGCTTCTTCGTCTATGTCTCTTAAGCGTTTCCATATGCACAAAATTGCACACATCACAAAGACGAGCACCGCAAGTAGATCTGCTGCTTTGTCGGCCATCTTTGCAATAATCCCTTTGTTTGGGGAAATGACATATACGCCCGCCGCACGTCATATCCACATGTACCCCCCCCCCCATCAGGATCCTGCGGTACATTTCTTGATGTGTGAAACCAGCCGAAAGGCAATGTTCGGGAAAACAGTGGTGTAGCAAATATTCCAGAACTTCTGTCTGAAAACGGCTTAAGTGCATTTTTCAGCATGACTCGGCCACCTCACAGGTCGACAAATCACTTGATTTGTGTTTTGTGTTTTTTTTTTTTTTTTTTTGCAGGCAGCCGCCGCACTGCGTGCCAGAGACGTACAGCAACGCAACGTCTTGGTACAAGGTGTTCACCACCGTCCGTGACTCGGACACCAAGTACAGTCAGGACTACAACCCCTTCTGGTGTTACAAAGGAGCAATCGGCAAAGTGTATCATGCACTCAACCCCAAACTCACCGTCATTGTTCCAGATGTGAGTTACACATGTTTCCTTTTCCTCATTTTTGAACTGAACACCATGTTTTGAGTCCAAAGAAGGTCAATACTTCGGAAGGAGTGACTTACTGAATCAGTTGAAAATCTGTTTGCATCTTGGGCATTTGCATAGAATACATTTTGTCTCTTGGAGAAGCAATCGAGCTGTTGGTGGTCTACAAAACGGAGAGAAAGGTATTTGGTTACATTACTTTTTTTATTTCCTGGCATCAGCCGAATGCAATAAGCTGCTGAAATTACAGAAATTCACTAGAAGGCGTCCTATTATTACTCCTTTCCTCTTGCTGCTCTGTTTGCCCATGAGCCGAGGAACGCGTAGATCCTTACAGCCATGATTTATTAAACTTCAAAGCTGCGATCCTGTTATTCCTGCTGTGTCCTGGTCAGCAGTTCAAGCTATTCCATTGGGTTCACTATTCACTTCCCAGTGACAGTGGAAACTGGTTTACACCTAACTGATGTGGTTTAGTTATTGAGTGCTTCTACTTCAGTGTCGCGAATAATTTAGAAAAACAACATGGCTTTCCGTGTCCAGGAATATAAAACTAGTGGAGATAAATAGTTTAAAAAAACTCTGATTTCTCCAAATGATGAAATATTTGTTTGATTTCCTTTTACTTATTTCTGTTTAGTTTATTGTATTTTTAAATGTCACTTTCTTAACAAGAGGCCTTTTTATAAGGTGCTGGAATATATTTAGTAAAAACACATAACCTGTAATAATTCTGAACCGGAAAAAAGATACTTAAAAGACTCAGCTGTAAGATCATTCATCTGCTTCTAAAATCCAAACGGGAACATTTTCAGTGTTGTTAAATTAAATTATAGTTGTTGAGAAAAAGGTCGAGGTTTTAAAGTCACACAGGCTGCTATGTTGGCGGCAGATTGCTCCAGTTTAACAATCAGTCCTTTAATGGGCTACGATGTCCTGGCAAGCATCTACTGTTGAAAAATATGCACCATCTGTAGGTAACTACAGGTTCAGGTAACTGAATGTTGGTTATATAAGGGTTTATAGTAAAATTACATCCAGACTGAAATTTCCGGAATTATCAATCATTTCTATTAAAGTTCTGTATGATTGTATGTCAGATACTCCTACCGTTTGGATGGATGCTGGATGGATGGATGGATGGATGGATGGTTGGATGGATGCTAAATGGTTGCATGGATGCTACATTTTTGGATGGATGCTACATTTTTGGATGGATGCGAAATGATTGAATGGATACTAAATTGATTGATGAATGTTAAATGGTTAGATGGATATATGCTAAATGGTTGGATGGATGGATGCTAAATGGTTGAATGGATGGATGCTAAATGGTTGAATGGATGGATGCTAAATGGATGGATGGATGGATGGTTGGATGGATGCTAAATGGTTGAATGGATGCTAAATTGATTGATGAATGTTAAATGGTTAGATGGATATATGCTAGATGGATGGATGGATGGATGGATGGTTGGATGGATGCTAAATGGTTGGATGGATGCTACATTTTTGGATGGATGCTAAATGGTTGAATGGATGCTAAATTGATTGATGAATGTTAAATGGTTAGATGGATATATGCTAAATGGATGGATGGATGCTAAATGGTTGGATGGATGGATGCTAAATGGTTGGATGGATGCTACATTTTTGGATGGATGCTACATGGTTGGATGGATGCTAAATGGTTGAATGGATGGATGCTAAATGCTTGGATGGATGCTAAATGCTTGGATGGATGCTAAATGGTTGAATGGATGGATGCTACATTTTTGGATGGAAGCTAAATGGTTGAATGGATGGAAGCTAAATGGTTGAATGGATGGATGCTAAATGGTTGAATGGATGGATGCTAAATGTTTGGGTGGATGCTAAATGTTTGGGTGGATGGATGCTAAATGGTTGGATGGACGCTAAATGATTGGATGGATGGTAAATGGATGAATAGATGGATGCTAAATGGTTGGATGGATGCTAAATGGTTGGATGGATGCTAAATGGTTGGATGGACGCTTGATGGATGGATGATGGATGGATGGAAAATGGATGGATGGATGGATGCTAAATGGTTGGATGGACGCTAAATGGTTGGATGTATGGATGGTCGATGGATGCTAAATGGTTGGATGGACGCTAAATGGTTGGATGCATGGATGCTAAATGGTTGGATGGATGCTAAATGGTTGGATGGACGCTAAATGGTTGGATGGACGCTAAATGGTTGGATGGACGCTAAATGGTTGGATGGATGGATGGATGGATAGATGGATGGATGGATGGATGGTAAATGGATGGATGCTAAATGGTTGGCTGGATGGTAAATGGATGGATGGATGGATGGATGGATGCTAAATGGTTGGATGGATGGTAAATGGATGGATGGATGGTATATGGATGGATGGATGGTAAATGGATGGATGGATGGATGGATGGATGGATGCTAAATGGTTGGATGGATGGTAAATGGATGGATGGATGGATGGATGGATGGATGCTAAATGGTTGGATGGATGGATGGATGGATGGTAAATGGATGGATGGATGGATGGATGCTAAATGGTTGGATGGATGGATGGATGGATGGTTGGATGGATGCTAAATGGTTGGATTTATGGATGGTCGATGGATGGATGGATGGTAAATGGTTGGATGGATGGATGCTAAATGGTTGGATGGATGCTAAATGGTTGGATGGATGGTAAATGGATGGATGGATGGTAAATGGATGGATGGATGGTAAATGGTTGGATGGATGGTAAATGGATGGATGGATGGTAAATAGTTGGATGGATGTTAAATGGATGGATGGATGGTAAATGGATGGATGGATGGTAAATGGATGGATGGATGCTAAATGGTTGGATGGATGGTAAATGGATGGATGGATGCTAAATAGTTGGATGGATGGTAAATGGTTGGATGGATGGTAAATGGATGGATGGATGGTAAATGGTTGGATGGATGCTAAATGGTTGGATGGATGGTAAATGGATGGATGGATGGTAAATGGATGGATGGATGGTAAATGGTTGGATGGATGCTAAATGGTTGGATGGATGGTAAATGGATGGATGGATGGTAAATGGTTGGATGGATGCTAAATGGTTGGATGGATGCTAAATGGTTGGATGGATGGTAAATGGATGGATGGATGGTAAATGGTTGGATGGATGCTAAATGGTTGGATGGATGCTAAATGGTTGGATGGATGGTAAATGGATGGATGGATGGTAAATGGATGGATGGATGGTAAATAGTTGGATGGATGGTAAATGGATGGATGGATGGTAAATGGTTGGATTGATGCTAAATGGTTGGATGGATGGTAAATGGATGGATGGATGGTAAATGGATGGATGGATGCTAAATGGTTGGATGGATGGTAAATGGATGGATGGATGGTAAATGGATGGATGGATGGTAAATGGATGGATAGATGGTAAATGGATGGATGGATGGTTGATGGATGGATGGATGGTTGATGGATGGATGGATGGTAAATGGATGGATGGATGCTAAATAGTTGGATGTATGGATGGTTGATGGATGGATGGATGGTAAATGGTTGGATGGATGGACGCTAAATGGTTGGATGGATGCTAAATGGTTGGATGGATGCTAAATGGTTGGATGGATGGTAAATGGATGGATGGATGGTAAATGGTTGGATGGATGCTAAATGGTTGGATGGATGGTAAATGGATGGATGGATGGTAAATGGATGGATGGATGGTAAATGGATGGATGGATGGTAAATGGTTGGATGGATGGTAAATGGATGGATGGATGGTTGATGGATGGATGGATGGTTGATGGATGGATGGATGGTAAATGGATGGATGGATGCTAAATAGTTGGATGTATGGATGGTTGATGGATGGATGGATGGTAAATGGTTGGATGGATGGACGCTAAATGGTTGGATGGACGCTAAATGGTTGGATGGATGGATGGATGGATAGATGGATGGATGGATGGATGGTAAATGGATGGATGCTAAATGGTTGGCTGGATGGTAAATGGATGGATGGATGGATGGATGGATGCTAAATGGTTGGATGGATGGTAAATGGATGGATGGATGGTATATGGATGGATGGATGGTAAATGGATGGATGGATGGATGGATGGATGGATGCTAAATGGTTGGATGGATGGTAAATGGATGGATGGATGGATGGATGGATGGATGGATGCTAAATGGTTGGATGGATGGATGGATGGATGGTAAATGGATGGATGGATGGATGGATGGATGCTAAATGGTTGGATGGATGGATGGATGGATGCTAAATGGTTGGATGGATGGTAAATGGATGGATGGATGGATGGATGGTAAATGGATGGATGGATGGTTGGATGGATGCTAAATAGTTGGATGTATGGATGGTTGATGGATGGATGGATGGTAAATGGTTGGATGGATGGACGCTAAATGGTTGGATGGATGCTAAATGGTTGGATGGATGCTAAATGGTTGGATGGATGCTAAATGGTTGGATGGATGGTAAATGGATGGATGGATGGTAAATGGTTGGATGGATGCTAAATGGTTGGATGGATGGTAAATGGATGGATGGATGCTAAATGGTTGGATGGATGGTAAATGGATGGATGGATGGTAAATGGATGGATGGATGGTAAATGGATGGATGGATGGTAAATAGTTGGATGGATGGTAAATGGATGGATGGATGGTAAATGGTTGGATTGATGCTAAATGGTTGGATGGATGGTAAATGGATGGATGGATGGTAAATGGATGGATGGATGGTAAATGGATGGATGGATGCTAAATGGTTGGATGGATGGTAAATGGATGGATGGATGGTAAATGGATGGATAGATGGTAAATGGATGGATGGATGGTTGATGGATGGATGGATGGTAAATGGTTGGATGGATGGTAAATGGTTGGATGGATGGACGCTAAATGGTTGGATGGATGCTAAATGGTTGGATGGATGGTAAATGGATGGATGGATGGTAAATGGATGGATGGATGGTAAATGGTTGGATGGATGGTAAATGGATGGATGGATGGTAAATGGATGGATGGATGGTAAATGGTTGGATGGATGCTAAATGGTTGGATGGATGGTAAATGGATGGATGGATGGTAAATGGTTGGATGGATGCTAAATGGTTGGATGGATGGTAAATGGATGGATGGATGGTAAATGGATGGATGGATGGTAAATGGATGGATGGATGGTAAATGGTTGGATGGATGCTAAATGGTTGGATGGATGGTAAATGGATGGATGGATGGTAAATGGATGGATGTATGGTAAATGGATGGATGTATGGTAAATGGATGGATGTATGGTAAATGGATGGATGTATGGATGGTCGATGGATGGATGGATAGAATGATGGATGTTAGTGATGTAAGAAAATATCGATACATCACGATATTTCATGTCCCGATATTGTACCGATATTCAAAAGCAAAGGTTTTTTTTTTGTTTTGTTTTTTTTTCTAGGATCTTAATGGAACCATAAATGATGACGGTCATTATTGTAGTAAAATTAAAAGTATAACTGGTAGTTTGTGGCTGTTTTCACCTTCTTCGTTCCAGTGGATCAACTAGATCTAGTAATAAAACTGGATGTGTTAAAGTATGAAACAGGTTGGAGTGTTTAGAACGCTGTGACAGTTTTTCTACAGTTAAATTCAGTTTTAAAAATTACAATATGTAGTCATACTCATAGTATCGCAATATATCGTATCACCTCCCTGTATTGTGATACATATCGATATATGGATGGATGAATGAAAAGTTGGATTGATTGTTAGATGGATGGAAAGAACTCAGACAGTCTGATTGGAATAAAGTCTTTAAATGTGGAAAATATGTATAAACTCATCCAGACGTAGAAATTCCTTACAGCTAATACTATCGTTGTAGCCATAGAACATCCATAATCAATGTTACCTACAGGGGGCGCTAGTAAAACATGAGCACCTGTACCATGAATATAGATATAGTCGGTTCCACTGTGGGATTCCAAATTTCCCTCAGGGAAAAGTTTTAATTAGTTTTCATAGAGACGTTCGATCATGGAGGGGAATATTTCTCAACATGTCGTCACGCTCTGATCTTTAACCCCGGTTTTGAAACTCTTTCCTCTCCAGGATGACCGCTCCCTCATCAACCTTCACCTGATGCACACTAGCTACTTCCTGTTTGTCATGGTCATCACTATGTTCTGCTACGCAGTCATAAAGGGCCGGCCTGGCAAAGTGCGACTAACCAACCCCGACTTCTGTCCTGAGAAGGTACAACAGACACCAGCAGTGCTTTATGACCTCAACAGGTAGTTTCAGCCAAGCATCAGTCGACCGCTGATCGGTCTTAAGACACAATCTGATCACACTGCTGCTTTTCTTCTGATCTCTTCAAACCTCTTTGAGATGCTTATTTTACTGATTTACAGGTGTGTTTGTGGAAGAGTTTAGGTGGAGATGTTGTCTGTAAACTACAAAAAGCTACAGACTGTTTAAAGGAGACTGTATTGCACCAAAAAATTCTGTTTTTCGCCTCCAGCGCTTCATAAGGTTGACTCATACAGAGAGAGGGACCTTTCCATTTTTTGTCGTCTCATTAGCTAAATTATTTAGTTACAAATTTATTTGCTTTTTTCTGTTTGTCTTTTTTCCTGTTTTATCCATTTTTTTCTTTTTTTGTATTTTTCGTTTTTCCTGTTTTTGTTTATTCTTTTTTCAATTTTTCTTTCCCTTTTTTCCCTTTTTGTATTTCTCTTTCCTTTATTGCTTTTCCTGCTTTTTAGTTTGTTGCTTCTTTTTCCTGCTTTTTTTTTCCCCTTTTTTGTTTTTTGTTTATCCCCTTTTTTCCAATTTTAAGTTTTTTTTCTTTTTTGTATTTCTTTATTTTTCCTTTTTTCCCTTTTGCTTTTTAATTTTCCCTTTTTTGTTTTTTGTTTATCCCCTTTTTTTCTTTTTACCATTTTTAAGGTTTTTCCTTTTTTGTATTTCTTTATTTTTCCTTTTGCTTTTTTTAAAACCTTTTTTTCACTTTTATCTTTTTGCTCCCCCTTTTTTCCTCATTTTTTTGTTCCATCTTTTGCTGTGCAGTTGAGGTCGTCAAACTGTGGTTGGAACAGTTAATGAAAGCCGGTCATGTTAGCATCTATGTAGCCTTCAGGTCGATTTTTAGGTCTGTCGTTTTCCTGCTTCACGTTGAAGATTTGTTTATCGTTTTGATCTTTTAAATATGGAAGACTTTCACAACCTAAATGTTTGTGATCAGTTATAAACAGTAAAACCTGTCTTGCTTTTTGGCCATTACCATGCTGATCCCCTTTATGTTTCAATGGGAAGTTAAAATAGAAATGTCCCATTGACTTTGAGAGGGATGCAGTGTGCACCTTTGAATTTATAACTTGGCCGTTGATTGAAGCACTCACACACACCTTCTGCTAATGTGGAGCAAGCTCTGCACTGGTAGCAGCATAGTTCTGCAGCTCTCTCCTCAGGAGGAGACTGTGAATTTTTCTATGTAGTTCTCTAAAGAGTAACTATAAGTAAAACACAGAAACTAGAAAAAAAACAAAATTTTCTACCACTGAAAAACTCTGCACGACTGTAAATCTGTAAATATCTCATTTCTCTGACACAATTCACTGTGATTTCTTGATTTTTGGCACATCTGACAGATCAGACTGAGCTGAAAATCAAAGAAATCTTTCTGTTTCGATTTCTGTTGCCGAGCTGAAGTCCGTTTATTCTTTATTGCTTTTGCAGGTGGCGCTGTCAGAGAGTTAAAAAGATACCAGAGAGCTCTGCCAGAAGTTACCTGTAACACGGACTCAAAGACACGGAAGAAATAATAAAATAAAAATAAATACATCCCAGTTGCCTAGTGATCCCTGGAAAAACACTAAGGGGTACAAACGCTCTGTGAATGCATTACTTTCGCAATGTTGGGTTTCTCCAACCAAAGATATACAAGTGCCTGTATCTGTGGTGTAAATATTTGTTGGATCTCTGATTTTCTGTGCAAAAATCTCTTTATTTTGTATTTTTTGTTTGGTCCTTTCAAAGTCCCCATGTGCCATGCCAGGACCGCCAGATAAACTAATTCGATAACTTTACAACAATTTTAGTTTTGTTTTCCAGGAGTCTCATTTGTAAGCAGATTTCTAAAGCATGATGGGTAATTTTGAGATATAACTGATGATACTCGAGTTGTTTGTTGTCCTCTCAGCTCAAGCAGCGAGGAGGGTAAAAAAAACAGCCTCAAACACAAATCTAATCTGGTAAAAAAAATAAAAAAAACAGTTCATCCAGTCTATTCAAAGTAAAGTTTGTTTCTTTCCTGGAAAACGCCCGTATTTTAAGTCTATAATCTGAAGTGGAAGATGGAGGAAATTTAATATATATTCGTAATATTTCTGTATCCCATTGAGCTTTACTGCGTTTCTCCATGTGGTTTATGTTCAGATCAACAGATTTCACCCTGAAAGCGTCTTTGCCTTTTTTTGTTTTCCTTCACCTGTGTCTTCATCACATTCGATCGTTTCTTTCGAGTTGTTTCCTGCAGAATATTACGCTAGTTGTTGCTAAGCAACTCGCTACTTCCTCGTTCCTGTATCTAAAGCTCCAGTGTGTTATGTGTATAGTGACGCCCAGTGGCGACATTCAAAAACTACAACCAAATGAACTCCCAGAAACTGTGTTGTCAGTGAATGAAGATGGGTTATTAGATATACATTTTCTTATTACAACATAATTAAATCATTTATTCTTATTTTTACTTAATTCTTTATTGATTTCTTGAATTTTCTCTCACCCCAAAATGTCACACACTGGAACTTTAACTCAAATCATCGTTGAATTTTCACATTTTTGAGCCCCCTGATGGTACAGTTTCACATCTTAAGTTTAATTGCATGTTTGGAGCACCTTCATGTTTCTGGCACATTTTATTTCGTTTTTTTTTTTTTTTGCAAACTGTCTGAAATTCAAAAACCTGGTTAGCATTCATGTAAAACTGAGTATAGTAAATTACTAGCTAGCGCTGTCAAAAGGTAAATCGTGATTAAATCAGCCGCTTGACAGCATCCTTCCTAAGGAGAACGGCGGAGGCGGTGGTACATTTATGTTGGGGACAACTTCTTTAAAAAAAAAAAAAAAAATGTTTGCCAGCACTTAAGGATGTATTTCTACATAAGTGTTGCTGACCATTTAATCGCACCTGCTTCACTGCATTGATAACTACCGAATATATAAGATTGAACACAAATCTGTTAGACAAAATGTGCAAAAACCCACAGCTGTGTGAATAAGCGTGAGTAAGTTTGGGATGTTTGTAGATAAATAAAGGTGGCTGTGGACGGACGTTCTCTGAAATCTCCTTCGTAGGGACTTTAAAAGTTTAAAAAAGTTAAAAACAACACCTAAAAGATGTTTTTCTTTATCATCATTAAGTCGGCCTCATTCTCAAAATACACTAATACTGATATCCATGAAACTCATCTGAATGAGTCACAAAAAACCGGACCATACCCAACTTTTCGGTCTTTCAGATGATACCTTTCGATTTAAACCGATTTCATGCGCTTGGGTTTTGTCACCACATCCACAGTTTTTGCATTTTCCCTCTGGTTCCACCCCAGGGTTAAACGCCCCCAAGGGTGAAGACTGTATGCACCGACAGCCTCATTCGCTCCCGTTTTTCTTCTTCGAACGAAGAGTTGCTTCAATCTGTCACATCTCCAACTTTAAACTCCTTTTAGAGGCCAAAAGGTTCCCCCAGTGACTGTCAAGGAATTTGTGCAATATGGCTCCCAGTTTAGACACGGTAACTGCTTGTTTGGAGCCTAAAATTTCTTTTTTGGTATGAAGACCAGTGACTCAACCTTTTCTCTTCTTCCCAGCTCGCTCGGCATGTCCTATTTAATCAGTATCCTTCTAAATTTTTCGCATTAGTTTTTTATTTGACGTTTCTTTTCTACGACAAGAACACAAACTCTGCTAGTTCAGCGTGTCGTCACGATCTAGCCTCCCCAACAGTCTCTATGGAGGAGAAGCAGATAATTATAATGTCCACAGTGTGCCTGCTTGTCATGTTATTTGTTTTGTTTTTTTGTTGTTTTCCCAGTAGCAGCTGCTGGTAACGTTGACTTACCTCTGTACTATAATTTTGTTTCATATTTAATGTACCCGTTGAATGTACTTTTTACAGGCAGCATAATCTAAATCTGAGATGCAATGATTCCGAGTGAGTTTAAACGATGACGTAATTTGTTTTTCTCTTTGTTTTGTTTCAGTTTGAAAGGCTTTACTTGAATCCCGTTGTGGTTTGAGTGGTATAGACACAACACTTGGGTGTTCTAGGACGTATCTTTTTGTGGTGGTTTTAATTTTCGTGTATCAAATGCTCTGGAGTTTGTCAGTGAATGGTTGAAAGCAGTTTTTTATTATTATTTTTTCTGAACGATTCTTGTTCAAGTCTTCCTGATTCGGATGTTGTGTCACAATCTGTTAACTTTATCATCTTATTTGCTTCCACTATTGGACTTATTGTTGCGTTGAAGTCTGGCAGCTCTTTTTGGACTGACAGATGGGAACTGGGCTTATGGGTGATTGTTGTTGCCAAACCTTTGTTATTATTAATATTATTATTATTATTATCATCATCTGTAGCCTGAATTTGCCTGCTTCTTATCCATCCTTGAGTGATTTCTTTTTTTTTTTTTGTTTGTTTTTTTTTGTGAGAATTGCCTCTGATTTACTGCAGATTGCCTTAACATTGCTTTTACTTTTCTTTGCATCACATATTGTAAATCACACCGGCTTAAGAAGCAAATCAAGTGTACGCTTAAAGGTTTTTTTGGTTTTTTTAAATGCAGTTTTATTCCACTTTATCACCAACATGTTCCTTTACGTTGCACTGTTTTGAAACGGATGACTTTAACCGCAGTACTGCCATTACACTCTCGTCTCCTCCCTGTCATGTTAGCGCCGCTTTTACGCTAGTATTAAGCCAACTCTGTGCCTTCTGCACTGTCCAGCTGCATCCTCCTCCCTGTACATACACTAGATAGGACCATAGGTTTTTATGTGGCTAAGGTGTCATTCGAACCCTCCCCCCCTCTTTTCTCTTCAGTGGAACTGCTGTAAATGAATTCAGATTTAAATAAATAAATTGTCTCAAAAAGCGACTCTGTGTCCCTGACTGTTTTTTTTGTTTTTGTTTTCTCCAGTTACTCTGCTACTTTCACGGTTTCTGTGGAGAAATTAATGAGCTGTCGGAATGAGTGAAGTAAAAAATGGATAAGTTGAATGTGGTGGGAATATTATGAGCTGGAAGTTGGATGAGTTTTGGAATTAAAAGATAAGAACGAGTAGATTTTTATTTTTTTTTATTTTTTGAACGTATTAAATGAAAAGACTGAAGCTAACAATGTTCTTGTCATTTCACTTTCGCCCTGTGCTTTTTCTTTTAATGGAAGTCTATTACTCCCGATGTGATTGGCCAATTATTTTACTGTCCTGGAATAAAGGTGCTTTGAAAAAGTATTTACCCGCCTCAAAGGGCCATAAATGTGTCGGATCATCAAACAAATTTTAATGAGTCAAGGATAATTTGGATAAATACAAAATGCAGTTTAACCACATTTTTTGGGGGGGGAAACTGTCCACTAGTCCAGTGTTTTTCAACCCTGGTTCTCAAGGCAAACTACCCTGCATGTTTTAGATCAGTTGTCTCCAACCCTGGTCCTCGAGATCAACTGCCCTGCAGGTTTTGGATGCATCCCTGCTCCAACACAGCTGATTCAAATGACAGAATTGCCTATTAGGCTGCAATCAGGTTTGTCAAAGACCTTGTAACGAGTCGTTCGTTTGATTCAGCTGTGTTGGAGCAG
Organism: Valencia hispanica; assembly: GCA_963556495.2. Lineage (NCBI taxonomy): Eukaryota > Metazoa > Chordata > Actinopteri > Cyprinodontiformes > Valenciidae > Valencia > Valencia hispanica. Next base: position 6,709,587 of record OY747715.1, on the reverse strand, counting down.
GGATGCATCTAAAAACCTGCAGGAAAGTAGATTTCGAGGACCAGGGCTTGGAGACCACTGATCTAAAACGTGCAAGGCAGTTTTGGAAGTTTCCCTGCTTCAACACACCTGATTCAGATGATTGCAGTTCAGTAAAAGCCTGTTAATCAGCCATCAATCAAAAGCAGGTTTACTGAAGCAGGGAAACATCTAAAACATGCAGGGCGGTGTACCTTTTAGGTGATGTCACTTGAGGTGACAACATGAAGTGGGCTACGACATCTTAAAAAGAAACAAGTCATGCCTTGACCTAAAGAAATTCAAGAACAGATGAGAAACAAGCTCACTGATATCCATGAGTTTGGTAAGTGTAACAAAGTCATTTCTAAAGCCCGATTCACACGGTGCGTTCTATTTGTAGTCGGAACGCGGAAATTCCCACTTCCGAGTGGGGAAAAATCAACTGGAACGCCCCCCGAAGTCGGACTTCCCACTTGAAAAGTTTGAGACTTTTTTGGGGGGGGGCTCAGAGTTGGACTTTCAATATGGCCGCCCCTCACACCAACAATAGTATTTGTGTGTGAAATGTGTTTATTTTACAAGACACACAGGTAAAGAGTCTAAAATCCATATTGCAGTTAGAGCGTCTAGTGAGGACGCTCAACAGCGTTTCTAAATCTAGATTTCTAGACAGACCTGTGAGGACAACTACCGGGGCATTTCCGAGTACATACCCCAAGACTGGTCCTTGGTTGGTTCGTGAAATGGTCCCGGAAACGCCCCTGTCGGGCCGGCCCGGTGTAGTGAAGACACGGGCATACCGTGAAGGTAAGTTCCGATGGTGGAACAGTGGGGAACTTTCCAGACGAGGTTTTGTGTCCACAATTTATCCAGGATGTCACAGAAGAACCCAGAACAACATGCCTCAGTTGAGGTCAGAGTTCAACAATAATAAAGAGAAAGCCACTGCTGACCCAAAAGAACACAAAGACCCGTCTCGCCTTCGCACAGCAGTTCTGGCCATATTTATGCGTTCAGATTTGTTTCATCCAACCAGGAAGTTTGCTTCTGGTTGTAATAAAAGTTTTTTTTTTTTTTTTTTTATAGGTTTCGACTATTTCTGTGATGGCCTCCAAGTCTTTGATGGTGGAATGCCTATTTACCATCACCATAATCTTTAGCTCCCTCCACAAATCCTGCATCTCGTTCTGGGCTCTAGCTTGAACCGCTCCACACCGTTAATATTACTCCCACTTTGGGGAAACGTGTTGGTAAAATTATAAGATTAGGTTAACACTTCAATTTCCAAAGGGATTTGAATAATTTAGCCGCAGGAGGGAGCGTATATCGGTCGAAACGGAGAGGGAAGGCCTGACGGACGCACTGGACGACGTTATAAAGGGGCCGATGCTTATTTTTTATGCTTGACCTTGATATTGTGTACACGTTGGGTTCCCGTGACCCTGGCTGGTCTCATTGCGTAACTGACACACATACAGATGTCACGGTAACCTGGTACGAGGGCAACAGCTTATGGTCTGTTGCACAATACAACCACCTAAGAAAAATAGAGCAATGAACAACATGTAAGCCTAATTCCTGACGATGTAAAATGGGATTAATAAAGAGTATTTTCAGCAGATGGTGGACTAAGCACACTGATGTTCATGCATCAGTGGGAGGACTGCAAGAGGAAGTCAACAATCAAGTGGGATATTAAAAGGCTGTCATTGTTAGTCGTCGTCTATTTGCTTCTAATAGGCCTAGTGAACGAAGTGGGGTTTCTGAAACCCACTGGGAATCATCAGCCCCATTTTTTTTTTTTATCTCTGTGGCTCAGACACACGAACTTGAAGTCAGTAGTGATTGGAATATAAAAAATAAAAAACAAATCACATCCTGGATTCTAATAATTCAAAGATTAGAGAGACGGCAAGAGACACGTGCAGCGGCTACCTGAAAACAGCGGTTACCTAACCTGTTATATTTGGCTTCAAGTCCTTGAATTACCGGTCAAAAAGATGCCCTGCGTGAAACAAACGAGAATGGACACAAAACTCTGCAAAGCTCTGAACCTCATATATTTACTGTCAAAGCTTCCCACAGGTCTGCACATAGTAGAAAACTGGCAACTTGTTACATTTGGATAGACCGTATGATGGAAAAAAAGTTGTTTCTTTGTTTGCACAAACAACCTAAAACCTACAGAGGTGCCTAGCTCCGGTCTTTGAGAGCTACCATCCTGCAGCTTTTAGATGTCCATTCTCCAAAACACCCGAAGGGCTTGATACCTCGCCTCTGCAGAGCTGAGTGACTAAATGCCGATGAGGAGAATTAGCCATTGATTCAAGTATGTTGGAGCAGGGATGCATCTTTGTTGTAGTGTGCTGTTTTTTTGTTTATTTTAGTATTTTTTCATTTGGCTTGTCAAGTTTGAACTTTGATTGGAATATCAGGGTCAGACAATGATTGCCCCTGCTATCTATCTGAATGTTTGCTCAGATTTGTAGGGGCAGAATTGGGTTTAAACAACATAAAAGCTTGAATGCATCCTGAATATAACTGAGAGGCCGTGTTTGTCTTCTGAAGTGCCTCGGCGCAGCACGCTATATTTAAAAAGTGTCATAAAAATCTTGAGTTGAAAACATTTTTTTTTTATTACATTGAAATTCAAGCCGTTAGTAGAAATTTTAAATTGCTTAAATTTGGTTTCCTTTTTAAAATAATAAAAACATAAAATAATCAGCAATAAGAAACAGGTTTTTTATATTTCCAAGAAAGGGCAGGCAAGCAATTTTACAATTTTTTATAATATTCTTCCTGAAAAATATATTTGCCAAAGGAGGAAAGCAGTTTTTCCACCAATAAGCAAGAGAAAATATGAAATATAAACATTTCAAATGTTGAGGACTTAAGATAAAACAGTGTTTGGGGGAAAAAAAAGTTTCCACAACCACACCATATTTTGTCAGTGATGTCAAAGGATAAAGCATTTTCACCTGGCAGGATGAGGTAAAACATAATTCTTTATTTTTCTTATAATGTGCTTTCATGTTTTTATTTAATATAAAAACGCATTTACACTTCTGCTGTTTTGTTATTTTACAAAAACAAAATCAGGAAATATTTAAAAAAATAAATTCGCATTAAAAAACAAACATTATGGTATTTTTGGTATTCCTCAGTGGTTTTTGATAAGAAAAAAACACACCAAAAATGGACAAAAACATGTAGGCCTATGGGCAAAATGGATGAAACTATGTTGAAAAAAAGAGGAACAGGAGGGAGGGGGGTTCTTCCTTACTATGTAGATTTGACTTGGATTTTCTAAAAGGGCTGAAAACAACTGTCTGGGGCGTGAAAAAAGTAAATATTTATTCTTTTGCGTAGTTATATATTTAACTACGTATTTCTAATGTTAAAGTACAAAATAAGTTTATATTAGATGTCCGACATCACCTGGCAAGATGAGGGTGTCAGAATGAAATAAAACATGCCAGTTTTCAATTTTCCTTATGTGCTTTTTTTTTTTTTTTCAGATATGAAAAAAACCAAAAAAAACAAATTTACACTTCCGCTGTTTTCTAAACAAAATAAAAAACAGGAAATATTTTAAAAATAAATTTGTATGTTAAAACGAAAATTATAGTATTTTTGGTATTCATCAATGGTTTTTAATAAGAGAAAAAAACACAAAAAATGGACAAAAATCATGTAAGGACAAAATGGATTAAACTATGTTGAAGAAAGGAGGAATGGCAGGGGGGGGGAGTTCTTCCTTACTTTGTAGGTTTTATTTGGATTTTCTAAAAGGACTGAAAAAAACTTTCTGGGGCATAAAAAAAGTAAAGATTTCTTCTTTCGCTTAGTTATATTTTTAACAGCGTATTTCTAATGTTAAAGTTTAAAAATAAATTGATATTAGATGACCGACAAACCCCTAAAGTGGAAAATGCAAAGTCCTAACCTTTGAATCTGGAGCTACCGTTAACACAAATTCCACACATTTTCTTTTTACACACAAAAGCAACAAGGTGAGTTAATGTTTTAAGAAATAATATTTTCGGATTTCACAAAAGAATAGTTCTGCTAATGGTCCGAAAGTGAAGGCAGTTTTCCGCTAAGCTTCAGCTAACATTAGCTAGCCTAAATCGCCTTTTTTTCAGCGTTAACCCGCCATTTTAAATGGTACCTCCGCCATATTTAGGGGTAAGAAAAGTACAGGTATTAGGCGTTTTTTGCCAACTTAAACTTGTCCGCAGCTGCAAAATGTATTATGACAAATTTTACGATGAGGCCTGACAAATTTTTTGGACTACACTTGTACGCTTAAGATATAAAACGGATTTTCTTAAATCTCCCACACAAGGATTTAAAGCTCCATAGGTCCTTAAAGTATACGAATCAAACAGAAAAGCCAAAAAGCATAAGCCAAAACCTACCTAAACAACTTTGTGTAGTTGTGTGATTGCAGTAATAATACCAAAGTGTGGGAAACAATCGCCATAATTTTATTCAACTGTACTGAATTCAAAGGTTTCCCAAGATTTAGCTGTGTAAAAAGCTCTGCATGACGACAATAGGCTTTAAAAAGCCTTTCTGGACATAATGTGAGACAAATAAATGTGAGTTGTTTAGTATAAATCATAATTTCTAGTCGCTCTTGAATCACAGCAGTCCCAGTGCTGATTGGTTGTTTTTAATGCAGTTGAGGAACTGAATTTAATTTATATTTTTCTTAAAAAAAATAAAACTCTACATTTAGACTATAACCTCAATCAAAATTGGACTGTCGACCTTTCAGGTATTGTATGTATTCACCAACATGGTATTCATCTTGTAGAAATGATCTGAAACTATCAATTTTTATAAATAAATAAAAAGTCAACTTCAATAGAAAATTTTTTTAATTAATTTATATGAACCGTATATTTTCTGTGGACTATTTAACCAAAAAAAAAAAAAAAAAAAGATAATCGTTGGTGACCTTATTTGAAGCCCAGTAAATTACTACTTTATGAAGTTTTTTTGTTTTTTGATGTGTCTTTTACACAGGAACAGGCTACACTAAAAAGGAGAACATCGTCTAAACATATTTAGTTGAATGAGGGGAGATGCGTGTTTCTGTTTTTACCACCAGAGGGCAGCATTATTATAAAAGAAAAGAGATGAGATGCAATCACAGCACATTGAAGAGCGGGATTCAGAAACTTTTTTTAAATTTTTTTATCAGACTTTGTTTGGGAATTTTCATTAAATCTTAAGCATAGGGACTTTTATATATTCTCACATTTAGGTAGGAAAAAATCCCCCCAGCAGTTTCGGTCCCTTCTGGGCTATATACAGGTTTTGAAAATTGACCCGGCTTTAATTGTACCCCCTTTTCATACATAAAAAAATGTAAACATGTTTTTGATTTCATGTTTGGATACCTGAAGAAGAGAAATATAAAAAGAATAAAATTAAAATAAAAACCCCAACAACTTAAAAAATAACAATTTGCCATGTTCCAGTTGTCTTACCTTCTCTCTTGTTTAGTCTCTAGGCAGCTAGAGTTGCAGTTCTCCCTTAGAGCGCTTGTTTAGAGACCGTTAATCCCATTTTTCCAGAGGACACAGGCTTTTTCTGATGGAGATTGTTACCCTTGGGTTGTTAGTACTCCGCGGTTTAAACAGTCACTTTCCAAGAGCTTGTTTATGAAAAAATCTAGGCATGCAATAACTAAAAAGAAAGAGAAGAAAAATATAGCATAAAAAATAATTGTACTTCTAGACTTTATTTGGTGTCTATTATCATCTATGTTTTGGTGTTTTAAAAAAAAGCACAGAAATTTTTGGATGTCTGGAAACGTTGGGAATTTTTGCATGGAAAAAAAGACAAATATAGTACAAAAAATAATTGTACTTCCAGACTTTATTTGGTGTCTATTGTCTTTTTTTTTTTTTGGTAAAAAAAAAAAGGGGACAGAAAATTCTGAAAGTTTCTGGATGTCTGGAAAAGTTGGGAATTTATGCATGAAAAAAAGAAAAATATAGTATAAAAAAATAATTGTACTTCCAGACTTTATTTGGTGTCTGTTGTCATCTATGTTTTGGTAAAAAAAAAAAAAAGGCACAGAAAATTCAGGAAATTTCTGGATGTCTGGAAAAATTGGGAATTTTTACATGAAAAAAAAGTTTCGGAAACCCTGAAGAGAGCAATAATCTCTGCTTACTCTGTCTCGCCTTGTTCTCCGTGTAACTTCTATATGTTGTTTTATTGTTTTCGCTTTTCTGCTAGTTTACAAAGGTTGCCTGGAAAATATGGAGGATGGATGCTGCCAAAATCCTAAAGGGATTTCCTAATTCCTAAAGGTTAATAATAAAAAAAGTTAATAATTGGTTACACAGACTTTATTACATTAATTTTAACACCCTATACAACAATATACACACATACACCCTATACACACACCGTACCAAAAAAACAGCCTGCTTGTCTAAAAAAACTACGTTATATAAACAGCCTACTTGCTTCAAAGTCTGCAACTTTTGTTAGGGCACCCTATTTTGGAAGGCTTGCTAAAAAAAAGATTGTAAAGGGTTGAAGCCTGAAAATATTGTAAACAAATGAAAAACATAACTAATTATACTGGTCGGACTGTTAAGCTCTGTTTCAGACTGATACCTCATCCTCAACACGGGCCTTTTTCAGTCGCGGAAAATACTTCTCAATAGCCTACTCATCTGGATTGAAGCAGCAAACAGTCAGTGCAAGAGGAGTAAAGAAACGACATAAGATTATTTATAATGTTTATTTGATTCACAGCTGCTACACAGAGTGTTTTGACCTCGACAACCCAACTAGGCTACATTTTACCGCAAACTTGCGAGTATTGTTCACTTCCTAAAGAAGGCGCAATCGCTTCTTTGCTAAGGGTCGGGACCTACTGTAACATCAACACAGTAAACTATTGTATTCAGGATTCGTCTATGTGTGGGAAACACTGACATATTGTGATTTTTAAAGCTGAATTTAACTGTAAAAAAACTGTCCCATCATTCTAAACACTCCAACCTGTTTCATACTTTAACACGTCCAGTTTTATTACTAGATCTAGTTGATCCACTGGAACAAAGAAGGTGAAAAAAGGCCACAAAATTACCGGTCATGCTTTTAATTTTACTACAAAAATGACGGTCATCATTAATGGTTCCATTCAAATTATGGAAAATAAAAAAGTCAATACTTTGCTTTTGAATATCGATACAATATTGTGACGTAAAACATCGCAATATATCGGCGTACATCTCTATCGACTGAAATGAAAAAAAGAAGGCAAACTTTTTTTTTATTGAACTTTTTATCGACCCTTATTTTTTTCTGTCGCACCACGCGTCTATCAATCTATATATATATATATATATCGTTATTGAATTATCGGTCTGCGTATTCAGGAGAGCGTTTCTACCACCATTTGGACTCTCGCTGAGCAGGTGGGGGTCAAACCCAAACGCATAAATCCGCGTTCACACCGTCCAAAAACAGCAAGATTACACTTTAAGTCGCGGCGGTTTTTTAAACGTTTCCTGCTTTCCAAGCGGCAAAAGCCAGCAACGCAGAACTTGAGCCAGCTGAACTTTCGTCTTCAACCAATCAGAGCGTCTCACTGTAGTGATGTCACTACACATTCAGTTTTATTACTAGATCTAGTTGATCCACTGGAATAAAGGTGAAAACAGCTACAAACTACCAATCATACTTTAAATTTTACTACAAAAATTACTGTCATCATTAATGGTTCCATTCAAATCCTTAAAAAACCCCAGATTTTTTTCTTTTGGAATATCGATACAATATCGGTAAATAAAATATTGCGATATATTGGTGTATCGATTTTTTTCTTACATCCCTAAGCTTCAAACTAGTCGACTCTCTAGTCTGTCTCGCAAGCAGTGATATTTCTATGTCTCCCGTCAATGGACTGTGTTGTGCGACGCCAGTAGCTCCGCCCTAATCATTGTTCTATGGACCTACAACTGAAGGGGGGGCCAGGAACGGTGCGGTGCGGTTGTATGGGCCCCGCTTTTACAGTATAAAGACATATAACAGCACACCGATCAGTGGAAACGACCCATTAGAGGCCTAACGGTGCGTTCACACCAAACGCGTTAGAAGCGTCATGAGCGTCAGGTTTACATGTAAAGTCAATGTAGAAAGGAGGTGACGCGCATCAGGGTGTCCACTACGCATCAGAAGCAGATTTGTGTCGCGAAAACGCATTTCTGCCTCATTCGCTGGTCAGATTCGCACGAATGAGCCGTTTGACGGGCGTCAGAAAATACGCGCGTCATTTTATGTGGTGCATTTTGTGCATTCTCGCGTCGCGGGCGTTTTTGCGTCTGACACTGAAGTTGAAAAATCTGAACTTCGGCGTTGGTTTGCGCCGCTTCAATCCAATCAGGAGCCTGGTGACGTGGTGTCACTAGATGCCACGTGATGCAGTGACCCGGTTCACGGGGTCAGGTCCGGCAAAATTCATCCATTCAACATGGAGGAAATCCTGATAACGGCCGTGGCTGATCACCCCGAGCTGTACGACACCAGCTGCTTTCTCTACAGAGACAGGAATTAAAAGGAGCTCGCCTGGAGGAATATAAGTGAGGAGATACGGCAACCTGGTAAGTTCATTTCACTTTTGAACATTTTCACGTTACTGACCCTGTGAACCTGCGCAGGGTACTCTCCACAGTAAATAGAGAACGGAGACTCTCTCTTCCAACGCTAGATCGACAGCTGCCATCTTGCAAAAACACCGTCTGGCACTAGCTCCTCCCACAACTTGCGTATGTTTGGCCAATTCGCTTTGGACGCGCGTCAAGGTGTGAATATTGAAGCGTCCAACTTGGGCGTGCGGCGCGTTTTTGACGCTTTGGTGTGAAGGAAATATCCCTCAAACCATTACTTCACCAGCACCACCAGCCTGAACCCTTTCTAACAATCGTAAACAATGTCATTAAAACTATTTACCAACCTTTTTTTTTTGTTTGTTTTTTGTAGGGATGTAAGAAAATATCGATACGCCGATATATCGCGAAATTTTATGTCGCTATATATATTCAAAAGAAATGATTTCTTTAGAATTTGAATGGAAACATTAATGATGTGAGTAATTTCTGGAGTAAATTTTAAAGTATGCCTGGTAGTCTGTGGCTGTTTTCACCTTCTTTGTTCCAGTGGATCGAGTAATAAAACTGTATGTGTTAAAGTATGAAACAGGTTTGAGTGTTTAGAGTGCTGACACAGTTTTTCTAATGTTAAATTCAGTTTAAAAAAATCACAATATATAGTCTTATTCATTGTATCACAATATATCGTATCGCCAGATTTTTACCAACACACATCCCTATTCTTTCGGGTGTTCTTTTGAACCTGATAATCACCATTGGTTTGAATTACCCTTTTTTTGTATTTTTTATTTTCCTGTAAAACTTTGTTAGCAAGAGAATTGGTAAAAGCTGAAACTTATTGCCAACAGCAAACACAAGATGGCGCTGATTCATCTGTTCTCTGCGACTGTCATTTATTCTTGCAGTGTGGAACACCGACCGCCTGGTGAGCGCCGTCCGTCGCGGGCATCTTTGGGGAAAAAAGTCGTGTTTGTCAGATTTGATCTAAGCACACAGACGAGACTAATTAATTGTGTCCTGTGCAGGTGGCGATGTGGGATCCACCGATGTCCGGTGAGAGGAAAGGTGTAATTTCACAGCGGCATGGACAAGTGCAGCTTCAGCCAGACGCATACACGTTACGGAGCAGATGGTAAGCAATTATGAAATGTGTGATAACATCAGGGTGTATAATTGGTGCAGTGGGAAGTGGAGATGGCTCCGTGGTTCTCGAATGAAGAACTGAACGAATGTTTTTTGTGTATTTATTAGTGTAAAAGAATATAAAATCTTTAGGTTAAAAGCGTGGATTGCAGAATAGAGGCGAAATGCCTTAAAATATAATCGAATCAAATCAAACTTTATTTATAAAGCGCTTTTCATACAAGAAGTTGCATCACAAAGTGCTTTATAGATTAAAATGACCCCACATAAAACCACCTTCCCTTCCCTCCCCCACAGATTTAAAAGCATGGTCACAGTTATACCCCCCTCCCCCAACCCATCTCCCATGCACACACACAGTTAAAAGAAAAAGTAAAAAAGGACATTGGGCCGAGTGTAGATGAACCATGCAAGGAAACGCCGTCAGAGGAGCCATCTGCCCCGGCAGTGGAAAACTAACAGCAGCAGCCGAGGCACCGACACAGGGCGCCCAGTGGAGGCAAGGCCAAGACCCCCACCTCCACCCAAGCTCCACCTGGAGAGCACCCAGGCAGCCACAGCCGACCACCGCTCCCGGGGCAGAGGGCTCCCACAGAGGAAACACTGGAACGGGGATTAAGATAAATAAATAAGATATTTGTAAGGAAATAACATTCCACCCACATAACCCGGTCCTGTCTGACCACTTCTTGATAACTTTTGAAATAAATAAGATAAAGTATAAAAATAAACAGTAAATTAATGTGCTAAGATTAAATAGTAAAACTGATAAAAACAAATTAAAAATAAAACATGCAGAGCAATTAAACAAACAGTAATAAATAATAATCAGTTAAAAGCTAAGCTAAAAAGGTGAGTCTTGAGCCTGCTCTTAAAAACATGAACGTTCTCTGCAGCCCTGAGGTTCTCTGGCAGCCTGTTCCAGAGGCGAGGGCCATAATAACAGAAAGATGCCTCGCCATGCGTGTGTGTCCTGACTTTTGGGGTGGAAAGGAGACGGCTGCCAGAGGAGCGCAGAGACCGCGAAGGTTCATATGGTAAAAGCAGTTCAGAGAGATAAGAAGGCCCAAGACCATTAAGACACTTAAAAACAATTAAAAGAACCTTAAAGTCGATCCTGAAATGTACGGGGAGCCAATGCAATGATTTTAAGACCGGTGCAATGTGCTCCCGCCTCCTGGTCTTCGTCAGGACACGTGCTGCTGAATTTTGTAGTAGTTGTAAACCTGATATACTCTTTTTGGGAAGACCAGAAAGCAGGGCATTACAGTAATCAATTCTACTGGAGATAAAAGCGTGCATCAGTGTGTCCGTGTTGGCCCGAGAGAGAATGGGGTGGACTCTGGTGATGTTCTTTAGTTGATAAAAACCTATTTTAGTGATATTTTTTATGTGAGGAATAAAAGTCAGCTCAGAGTCAAAAATCACGCCCAGGTTCTTCACTTGTAAAGAGGGATTAAAAGAGAGTGATTGTAGTTTTGGTAAAAGCTTCTCTCTCTGAGCCTCAGGATCGATGACTAAAACTTCAGTTTTGTCCTGGTTGAGCTGGAGAAAGTTTTCTGCCATCCAGGATTTAATGTCTAAAATGCAGGTAAAAAGTGCATCCATTGGCCATGTGTCATCGGGAGACATGGAGATGTACAGCTGTGTATCATCAGCATAACTGTGAAAGTTGACTCCATGTCTTCTGATGACGCTGCCAAGAGGGAGCATATACAGGTTAAAAAGCACTGGGCCTAAAATCGAACCCTGGGGCACACCACATGTAATCCTATGGACCCTAGAGGAGCAGGTATCTAAACTTACCATAAAAGTCCTGTCTGTGAGATAGGATGTGAACCATTTGTGAACAGCACCAGAGAGGCCGATCTGTTTTAAATGGATTAAAAGAATAGTGTGGTCCACTGTATCAAAGGCAGCGCTTAGATCCAGTAGAACCAGCACTGTCACCTTCTGTGCATCATAGTTTAATCTAAAATCATTTAAAATCTTCAAAAGGGCCGTCTCTGTGCTGTGGTTCACCCTAAATCCAGACTGAAATTTCTCCAGGACATTGTGTTCATTAATAAAATTATTAAGTTGAATTAAAACAATTTTTTCAAAAATTTAGCTTAAAAAAGGTAAGTTAGATACCGGTCAAAAATTGTTAAAATCATTAAAATCTAAATTGCTCTTCTTCAACAGGGGCCTCACTACCGCCCCTTTAAAGGCGGCAGGATAGACCCCCGTCTGAAGAGAGCAATTCATCATGGTTAAAATCTCATCCCTAAAAGATCCATAAAATTGCTTAAAAAAGGAAGTGGGAATCGGGTCCAAAACACATGTGGTGGGCCTCACAGGAAAAAACTTTATCAAGAGTCCCAGCTTCTACCAGGACAAAACTGTCCAGCGTTTCCTCTGGTAAAGACACACGTTCAGATTTGTCTAAAACCATGTTACACTGAGAAGATAAAATATTACATCTGATGGTGTCTACCTTCCCTCTGAAGTGGTCTCCTCACAAAGAGTGTTTGAGGGGGTTTTAGGAAATGCAGTAGTACCTCTGTTAAAAAGTTTATCAATGGTGGAAAAAAGGATTTTGGAATTATTTCTATGTTGGAGATGATTTTGGAGAAGTATGAGTTTCTTGAATTTCTTACTGCTTTGTTGTATAATTGAGAAGATCTGTGTATATTTGATGTTTTATTGTGGTTTTACTTTTCCTCCATTTTCTCTCTGCCGCCCTACAATTTCTCTTCATTTTTCTGAGGTTTTCATTTTTCCACGGCGGTGCAGCTTTAGATTTTAAACTTTTAACTTGTAATGGAGCAAGCCGGTCAAGAGTGGACTGAAAGCCTTCTGTTAAAATCCTTGACAATAAAATCACAGGGGGCAGGTAAAACAATAGGAGGATTCTTTTTTTAAAAATTTCCAGAAAACCTGCAAACACTTCAGGGGTTAGAGTTAAAAGTTTAGTGGATGTATAAACAGGGATAAAGAAAACAACAACTCAAAACAACAATAATAAACTGGAATAATTTAAGAAAAACTAATTGATGGATTAAAAATAGATAACGGTGGGGGAGGGGGGTCCTTACATAAATTAAGACTTAAAGCGAGTTCGTTGAAGTATTCAATAAATGGTTGCCAGGTTCCAGAAATTTAGCCCTAAAATACAACTGTGCCACTCATTTTTAGTTTGTTTAAATTCCTTCCCGACAAGGATTTCACAGCTCCAACATGAATTAGTTTATATTTTTTATCGTCTTTTATGAGACAAAATCTTTTTGAAAACAAATGTTTCTAGAGAAATCACAGTTTCATCCCAATATTCTCTTTTATTTACCTGTAAACCTGTACCTCAGAAACCCAGATTTAACTCAATTATCGAATGTGTCGCTTCACTACTACATGGTATTTCTCTAATATTGGAAATTCAAAATGTTGTAAATTCAATTCCTATATGTATTTTTAGTTATTATACTTTAGTTATTCTTGTGTGAATCTACTTTGTTGCTGTTACGCCTACATTTCCCCAGTGAGGGACAATAAAGGACGTTTCTATTCCATTCTGGAGCAAACTTTTTTTTGTCCCCTGGTTTAAAACACTCACAGGCAACAAAATTTTAAAACTCAATTAAAAATAGACTTTTAAATTTAAGAAAATGTTATTATAGAGTTGCACCGCTCTGGTGGCAGCATGTTTTAGGAGCTCTGTTACGTCAGTTCTGGTCTTTCCTTGTTCTAGACTTTTGTTCATGTTTGTTTTGGTTTAAACGTTGCCTTTATAGTTGTTGTGTTTTTTTTGACAGTGATGTTGTGCATCTGGAATGATTTTTGCTCCCAACTTTTTTTTTTACATTGGGACAGTTGTTATGACGCGTAACCGTAGCAAAAAGGTATTGTTTTTTACAACTGGGAGCAGCTGGTTACCATCTGAAGAGCTCAAATAAAATCTGAGCTGCGACCCTCGAATCCCAGAGGAGTTGAGAAGGAGGCTTCATGGATGCAGAGCAGGAGCAAAGAGCGGAGAGAGAAGGAGGAAGTTCAGACCTTCTCCTCCATCCATTATAACGGGCAAGGATCCTATCTTCTACTCCAACGTCTCTCTCTGCATAGCCTTCTAACCATATGGCCAGGTAAAGGTTTAAAGAGGAGCCGCGAAAGCAAATGAGGTGGATTAGCAGTGCTTTCCAGCACCTGATGGGAGTCATCCAGGACATGTTGCTCTGGGATATCGTCTCTGCTGCCTGGAATTTGAGCTGTTACTAAGTCATGACTGTTTTACAGCAACAGTCTTCAGTCAGAGGCCTCTTCAGATTCGATGGAAGACTGACTGCAACTGTAGATCCTTCCTACCCACAGCATCGCCATCCACAACGACCTTTTGAAGATACTTAGAGAAATGAGGTATGACATTTGATATCCATCTTGGCATAAAAGAAAGTGTTTTTGATTAGAATTTGAACTTTTAACTGCTCAGCAATTACCTCAGATTCTTTTATAAAAGGAACTTGTAACTCCTCGTAGAACTGAAATGGTTTTGTACGTTTGCCTAATTTAAAACAAAGGCACAGAGTTTTCTAACTTCTTTTTGGTTTAAATATTTTCTGTTTTGTTGTAGATTTATTTTGGATGTATTCTCAGTGAGCAGGACCGGACTTTCTTGTTCGGGAAAACACTTAAATGTGTATTTTGCCGTGTTTAATGAACGACTGTTTTTGCATAAAATTCACTGCTTGTGGCCTGAAAATGAAATCAAATTAAAATGAGCCGTTTTTCCCCCGATTCCAGCTAAATCAGTCGCCTAGAGGCGCAAATGTTACATGAAATATATTTATCATCTTTAAATAACCACACATTTATCTCAAGTTTTCGTTTTTTCAAAATAGGAAAAAAACAGAACGTTTTATTCTTTTGGATGTTGATGTTTGTGGAAAATAATGGGGGGAAAAAACCTATTAAGTTTCCATCCTAATGACTAGAGAAATAGGTATAAAAAAATATTTTATCTTTCAGTGACGGTCTGTTGTAAAATTTAAATTTTGAAAATTGAATACAATGAAAAAATGTGTATGAAAAGCATCAGTTGATCTCTTTACAGAAACACTTTTTCCGAATGTGGGTCATTGCTTCGCATGTTTGTTACGTCATGCGTAGACGTACATTACGTTGGCGTAAAGCAATAAAGGGAGTCGGATTAGAATTTGACTGTGTGCACAACAATTAAGGCTTGTAGATGTAAAACCGTGAGCAAATAAAATGAAAGCACGCTTTGAAGAACATCGTGCCGCTCCATTTTAAACGCACGCAGCCATGTTTGTTTACAGCGGAAGTCTGCTACTTCTTCTTCTTCTTCTTTTAAATGTCGTTTCCGGTATGTTAGATAGTTCTGCGCGTGTCAAAACGATTTATTCCGATCGCACGTGTGGCGGATGCAAACAGCTCGTCATAATCGGCATTTTTAATTCAAATATGTGCAACTTTATTTTTGTGCGATATTAAATTTATAAATAAATAACCAGGAAAGCGGACAATTTTGAACTTTGTGTTTTTAAAAAACAACAACAACAAAAAACATTTTCTTGTTGTGAGAATTTTTGTGTTGCATATTTTGGAAAAAAGATTAGAATATTTTATGAATTTTGAACAGTACATGTTTTTTATATTTATAAAAGCAAAGATTATATCGTTATAGATATCGTTACCGCACATCCTTTAGATTATGTCGCAATATAGATCTGAGGCTGTATTAATGGACGCGTGTGTTCTGCTACCCCGGAGAGGAAGTCTTTAACATAGAGTAGAAAATATATAAATAAATAAAAAAGCTTTTTGTTTTGTGGATGTTTACTGACTGGAAAGTTGCAAACAACCTGAAATTGACTCACTTAACATCAACTTATGGCTCATTTTTTCCGGGTTATCACAATGCGAGAGCAACACACAGAGACAAACAGATTCCACCATGCCGGCACGGCCGTGGATGTTCCCTCCCACTGACAGATGGATGGGGTTAATATCATAATTAAACACCCCGGCCGACGGTTCCTGTTTACCACTCGGTTGCTAGGCAGTGACATCAGCTGATCCCGCCCCTCTTTCCTCCCTAATCCCTTCCCTCTCCCTCACACACACATACTTTCTCACTCGCTCGCCAGTCTCTCTCTGTCAGATAGGCGGCGCAGACGTCGGCGGAGTGCGGGGGTATAGGGAGAGCAGAGAGCAGCGAGAGGGTGGGTAGTAGTAGTGTGTGAGAGGCTGGCAGGCGGCATGGTCTGGGTCTGAGGACACACTCTGGGAAACGCATCCAGCCTCAGGAACCTCTCCCACCCCCACCCCCCGTGTTGGACCGGGATCACCGGGGGAGAAGAACAGCAACAGGAGGCGAGAGCGCTCCAGGCGCTCTTTCTTTCTTTCTTTTTTTTTTTTGAATCTTTTTTGGGGGGGGGGGGAGTAAGCTTCAGGCTGGACCGCATGCATGACACAACGCAAAGGCGAGAAACCCACCATCAGCATCCAGGAGCACATGGCCATTGACGTGTGCCCCGGTCCCATCCAGCCCATCAAGCAGATCTCGGACTACTTCCCACGTTACCCGCGGGGCCTCCCCCCCACTGCGCCCCAGCAGGCGGGCCACGTCGGGCCCCAGCGCTCTCCCCTGTCCGCTGCCGCCAGCTCCTCCGCCGCCGCCTCCGAAAGTGATCGCCCCAATGAGGACAGCCCCGAGCGGGCGTGTGCCGGAGCCTCCGCCCCCCCACCGGCCGCCAGGAGGGACGAGGAGCCCGACGTGGAGGGATATGACTCCGACGACTCCAGTGAGTGACCAAGGTGTTCGTCTCCCCCCCACCTCTCTGCCACCAGTTGCCAGGCGTCCTCTGGCTTTATCTCTAACCTTTCCTTCTCTCCCCTCCGCTCTGTCTGCTCTTCTTTACCTTCGAACACAAATGTTGTGCCTCTGATAGATAAACTCTTTTCCTCTCAGTCGACAGGCGGCCAACTGTTGCTGCTGCTGCCGCTGCTGCGATGAACACAGCCTCCACCTCCCCCCCATTTCCACCTGCTGCTTACTGCCGCTTCCACTGAAAGAATGATGCGTGTGATATTTTCACCGAGGCTGTCGCATTGATAAAGATTCCCTCTTTTTTTTTTTATCAGAGGGGTGGGTGAATGATTGGCCTCAGATTAGTCACAGTTGGGTTTTTTTGCGCTCGCGGTGCAGCTCGTCCACACGCTGTAGCCAGAAAGGCGAGTTCTGTGGCCACGAGGGGTCCGTCTGGCTTTGTTTTTGTTTTGAGTTCGAAGACGTCGGCTGCTGCGCTTTGTTTTCGAGAAAGCATTTTCTGTGAATCTTAAATCCTTTAATCCAAACTAGATGTTTAAAACAACGCAGCTTTTAAACGTCACGGAGGTAAAATAAAAATACATGGACCCAGAAGAGATCTGCTTCTTCTACCGTCCGTCTGATGGATCAGAAACAGCTATGGTGTTTCTGTTTCGGCGTCCAGCCCGGTTCGACTTGCATCACGTTTGACTCTTCCTGAACGTTTGCATCCTTTGCACAAGGGGCTTGTGTGGTTGCAGGTTAATGTGTGACAGTAGTGTGCCTTCTGCAGGAGTTAATCCACCCAGAGTGGCACGCTGTGGGGAGGAGGAGGAGGGTTTAGGGCCAGCTCTTAATCCAGAGCTGGACAGGAGGGTTGGAGGGCAGAGATGGGGGATGGTAGGAGGTAGAAACGATGGATCCTTCTGGCAGATGTTGCTTTATGACCTCCACTAGGCAGCCAGGATATTACTCCGTGAGGATGGACAGAGTCTGTTTGTTTGTTTGTCAGTCAGACCAGTCCTCAGCTTGTGCTAGAATCTACTTTTCCGTGCCGACTCTGAGGATTTTTTTTGGGGGTGGCTGCAAACTTAAAATTATTTCCTGCAGAGCGATGCTACTCTTTACAGACGGACCAATGAGAATTTTACGGCAAATTACATCCCGATACAGATTTTTTTTTGTTGCATTTTCTGATTCCTTTTCAAGAGAATATAAGAAGATATAAGAGTAGCGTTAAAAAAAAAAGTTTTTAGCCTTCAAGCTCTGAGCGGTTGATTATTGCTTATATATTAAGAGCAGTCGCTGTAAGGGTTGCACCATAGCTTTCAATCAAAGATGATGATTACAGGGTTGAAATTTTGAACTGTCTAGCAACTAGAGAGAATCCCTACCTTAACTGGAAAAAGGCATGGGCAATTATTGCATCATTAAACATAGGGGGGGGGGACAGTTATATCGGTAAAAGTTTATGATTTTTCATTACAGTGATTAACTCTAGGTAGGGCTGGGCGATATGGCCACAAATCTATAATGCGATATAATCTAAAGTGTGTGTGGCAACGATAACTATTGCGATATATTCTTTTCTTTTGTGAACATTGTCACTTTCCAGATACATTACAGCAGAACAACAACTTCAAAAAAGTATAGAATGCCATTTAAAAAAACGTGTATTGTGCAAAATGAATTTAAAAAATATTCACATTTTTTTCCAAAAAAATACAGCACAAAAATTCTCACAACATAAATAAAGATGGTCTTTTAAATAAGTTAAAAGCTAAATGTAATGAAAACTGTTCAAAATTGTCCCCTTTCCTGGTTGCTTGTTCATACATTTAATGTCGCACGAAAATAAAGCTGCACATATTTAAATTAAAAATGCTACAAGTTCAACAGGTTTCTTTTTCGTTGAATGGAAAACAACTAATTTCAAACTTGCAATATGTAGTGTAAAGGCGAACACTGAACAGCTCCTTGATGACAGCTTGATGACATCATCAAAATGTGCAACTGCTGTAGGCCGATATAGTCAAGATCTCTACCTTTGGCTAAATATATATAATTTCTACCTTATACCTTTTTTTATATTGCCTACTAATAACTCTAGGTCTATATTTACTCTGTAGGTGTTAATGCTCATTTTCAATTTTTGTGGTGGGATCCAATTTTTAAATTTTTTATATTGTGTGAGATTGTTGATATAATTTTTAAATAAACAGTTTGCAACTCTGAAGTGGCCTTCATGTCCAGGAAGAGTAAATATCAATATAGATCTGCATTTGTGTATCGCTTCTGACAAAATAATTAGGGTTGCACCGATTAGAAAATTTGGGCCGATATCGATATCCGACATTTATACTTGTCATGGTCGATAACTAATATATATAAAAATATTAGGTCTCTAAAAATTAACGTGTTAACGCAGGTTGATCAATTTGTGATTAATTTCTTTTAACGCATGCACAGAACCCGCGGAACTTTCAGTGTTCGTCACGTAAACAGCATGGCAGACCCGGACTGCATCCATGGTTCCATGAGAACGTCCCTTCTCAGTCGCAGGCCGTATAGAGGGATTATCGCTCTACGTCACTGCCTAATCCACTGCACATGTCTGCAGAAAGAGACACGATCGTGTCTTTTTGTGCTGTTGGTTGGACAAATTGCTTTGATAAAAACAACAAAACCTGCAAGTTCAATTGAATTTTCATCACCCCTTTCAAGGCCAACAGAAGACGTCTATGGTCGCAAGCTGTCAGAAGAAACGTTTGGATCGAGCAGATGATTTAAAAAATGCAACAATCTGCAGCGATCACTTCATATCGGATAAACCTCCTTGTCTAACATCGCTAACCAACACTGCAACTGCAAGATAACCGCCAATAATAAGAACCGGAGCTTTGTAAAGGGCCGGCGTCACACCATTTGCGCTCTTATCTGCTGTGTTGATAAACAAATAATCCCTCTATTTTCAGAAGAAACGGTCAGCTTTGCATTCAGAAAATGTTAACCAGTTACTTTGCATTAGCAACTGGCTAAAAGGTAAATAGGGTAAAAGGGCCACGGGTAAATGTGACTGTGGAGTTCAAAACAAAAGTTCCATGCATCTCTCCTGTATTTCCATAAAAAAAAAAGAGCAACTGCATCCGGTTTTGTTCTTTATTTACACCGAAAATGTTACTTTTTCAGTCATATTTAGGAATCTTGATTATGCGTGATCAATCGTGATTTTTTCACAGCTACGCTGGGATCAAGTAGACTAAAAATCTTCATCGTTTGACAACTCTAATGTACATGATAAAAATGTCCCTACACTTTCGACTGTGTAAAAGCGACCGCACCGCCTATATTGCTTTTCTGCTTCAGTTAAGGCAAGGCAATTTTATTTGTATAGCAACACTTTCAACAACAAGGTGATTCAAGGTGCTTTACATGATTAAGTGGTAAAATAAAAATAGCAGTAAAACACAGACAAAGCATATACAGTAAAAACAGCAATAAAGCAAGAAGCAAACACAAAACATGATACATCAAAGCATTACTCAAAACATTAAACATCCCATAATCCAATTATCCATAATAATTAATGTTATCCTAAAATGAACCACTACCTCCTTCGACATGATCTGCTGTAATTCATACCATTTAGGCAAGGCTTTTATTTTGAAGGGAACCCACTCTAGTACAGTGGCCCGATGGGTATTTGGGGACTTGCAAATAGTTAAAGGGGGGGTATTATGCTTTTTCCAGGCATATGTTACCCTTCTATAGAACACTCCAATAAAATTGTCACCTTAAGTCTTTGAAAAGTCTGTCATATATCCAAATCCACCTTAAAGAAATTTACTTCCGTATTGGACGCCTTGATTTTCGCCTGTGCCTCTCTAAGACCCTCCTACTCTTTCTGACACTCCCCCTTCAGTTCGTCACATACCGTTCATCATCGCAGCATGCACGGAGTCGCAAAAAAAATCCCACAAAAGACACCCAGCTGCAGCTGGTGTGTTATAATTACTGCACCTGGGACTCTCCGGAGCTGTGTGAGGTGGGGAGGGGCAGGGGAGCTCTGCAGGGGCGAGTCTCTCTGCTGAGTACGTAAGGTCGGAGGAGGAGATGGGTGGAAAAGGCGGGGATAAGTGGGAGCAGGCGTTTCAGCAACCCCGAGAACTACCAGCAGAGACTCAGAGATTACTCTAACATGAGTGGATGGGTCAGAGCAACACTTCAGGTATGTTTTTAATGAGGGAAAGACAGGTTCTCAGGATATCAAGCTTCAGAAAGTCCATTTTGCATAATACCCCCCCTTTAAAATCTGTGAATACTTGAGACTTCCTCTAAAAATGCTTATGATGGCCTGTTGTTAGTAGTTAACACAGCACATATACCTTAACATGCATTAATACACACCGTCTTTCTTATCTCCACCCTTAGGGGTACAACCAGTCAGCGCCAGGGGAAAATAAATGGCATTACTAGATTGGCGGCCTCCCAAACGCCAGCCAATGGCGAGCCCAGTAGCATTGCACCTAGATATTCCAGTTTTCCACGCTGCTTTTTCTTTCAAATATTTTACATGTGGGCTAGGAACAATTTAGCAAATAGGCGTAACTCAAAAAAAAAAAAGAGCAGCAGTCAAACATTCGATCTCGCTGCTTGCCGACCATCTTGTCGTCACAATAAATGCCGCGAAATAAAACCAATGTTTAATTTTGAAATTTTCCAAAACGGCTGCAATCGTTTTCAGATCCAGCGTGTTCCATAACAGACTAGTGCTGGGCGATTTAAGCAGAAAGTGTACCGATACCGAAATGTATGACTATAACCTACGGCATTTCGGTCACGTCGGTATGTATGGTGTTTTAAAAAAAAAAAGGAAAAGATGTGCTTAGTTTGGCGATGCTCATGTCTTTGTGAGATGCCGTACTATGTAACTTCCAGCAGTGTTGCCAACTTAGCTAATTGTCGCTATATTTAGCCAGTTTTTGGAACTGTAGTGACTTTTTTTTTTAAGCGACTATTAACAAATCCAGCTACATTTTTGCTGTTTTTGGAGAGTTTTGGACACTCTTAGTCAGAGTGGGATGTAAATAAGGATGTGTATTGGTAGAAATACAATATGTATCACGATACAGGGGAGACGATACGATGTGTTGCGATAGGTCGCGATGCTATGAATAAGACAGCATATTGTGATTTTTAAAACTTAATTTAACCGTAGAAAAACTGTCACAGCTTTCTAAGCACTCCAACCTGTTTCATAATTTAACACATCCAGTTTACTTTTAATTTTACTTAAAAAAATTATATTAAAATAAAAAATCGACACATTGCTTTTGAATATCGATGCAAAATCGCGATATATCGCCGTATGGATATTTTCTCACATCCCTAGATATGAAACGTACAAGTTTTTTGTCTAAAATAAACGACAGCACGCTAAATAAACCACCGATTTCACCATCATAACCTCAGTCTCTCACCTTGTCCACTGTGTGTTCGCGCCTCTTTGTGATCGGAGGTCAAACGGTCGTCATGTCCCGAAGTGGGAATCGAACTCTAATTTAAAACGCTGGTTAAAGCCGTGTATTGGAGACGTTACACTGGCGTACTGCCTGTATTGTGAGGTTGACTTTTTTCTTTTTTTTTTCTTTTATGGCCACAATTAGTGATATACAACATACTCAAAAGGCAAAACCTTCTAACAGTTTCACCCCAACCTCAGTGGTTAAAAAAAAAAGTGATTCCCCTCTCCTACAGCATCCATTACAATTACATGCACA
Organism: Valencia hispanica; assembly: GCA_963556495.2. Classification (NCBI taxonomy): domain Eukaryota; kingdom Metazoa; phylum Chordata; class Actinopteri; order Cyprinodontiformes; family Valenciidae; genus Valencia; species Valencia hispanica. Next base: position 6,687,214 of record OY747715.1, on the reverse strand, counting down.
CTATGCAAATGAGGCGACGACATCATTTAGCGACTTCTAACGACTTCTGGGACGGCCAATAGCTGCTTTCCATGTTGAGGCGTCGGCAACGCTGCAAGAGAAAGATGTTGAGCAAACGGAGGATTCAAATATTGAACCGGTGGGGGTGGATTCGGGTAGATTCGTTTGTTTTTGTTGTCATCAAGTTGAACTGCTCAGTTGATTTGAGGCCATATCGCCCAGCCCCATAACAGACGGAGGTTAAACAGACTTAGGTTTGCTGTACTCCCTTCAGCCTTCCTGGTATCTGCTGAAAGTCTTGCGCTCTCCCGCCGCTTGGACGACACATGGCATTGAAAGTACAGTTTCCTTTTTATAGATGGCTTCTTGCATCTCTGTGCTTCATCTAACTTTTTTTTTAAATACGTTTAATCTAATCCAATCAGTAGCAGCTTCAACACTGAAGAGTGTCCCTAAGTTGAGCTGCTAATGCTTGATAGGAAAAAAGATTTTCAGTTCATTTTCTGGAATCGTCAGATTCCCGTTTCTTTTCTTTTTTTCTCAATGCAGTTTAACACTTGAGTAGGTAAGTTTTTATGACATCTAAGTATTTTTTTTTGGTTCAGGGCTGCACAGAATTACAAATCACTGCTGTCATCGCAGTGTTGGTATGTGGGAAAACAACAGTTTACCGACCGGTACAGGTGAAGCGTAGAAGAGCTGCAGAATGAGTGTTTTCCCCTGATCCTCTAAAGCAGCTAAAACATCCCTCTGAAACTGGAACACCGGAGGAAGAGCATAGTCATTTTACTGTGGAGAGAGAGAGGAGGGGGGCGAGGATAAAAAATAAAGATCCTGATGCCAGAGTTTTGAAGCTGCCTGTTTCACTGTCGCTCAGCATCAGGGCACTTTGGGTCCACTGAAGAAATATGGAGTTCTCTCCATATATGACAACTAAACGACTAAAGAAATGCCCCCCTCAAGATTTCCGACTTCTTCAGCTTTGTTGAGCTGAAAGTCGCTATTTTCTGTATCGCCAATTGGGATCTATTTGAGCTTAGCTTGATAACAATGCTAACTAGTAGGGAGATATAACACCGATATAAGCGGTATAAGGTAGAAATGATATAAATTTAGCCAACGGTAGAGATTTTGACTATACCGGCCTACCGTGGTTGCGCATTTTGATGATGTCATCAAGCCTTGCCTACGTACTAGCTTTATTTTTGTGCGATATTAAATTCATGAATAAGAAATCAGGAAAGGCAAAGCAATTTTATTTGTATAGCACCCTTTCAACAACAACAAGGTAATTAAAAGTGCTTTACATGATTTGGAGATAAAATAAAAATAGCAGTAAAATACAGACAAAGTATATAAAGTAAAAACAGCAATAATGCAAGAAGAACACACAAAATATAGTCTTTACATTTTGCACTTCACTTCACACAATTTTGAACTTTTTCATAACATTTATTTTTTATTCAAAACATCTTCGTCTTTATTTATGTTGTAAGAATTTTTGTGTTGCAGTTTTCGGCAAAAGATCAGAATTTTTTTTTACATGCGTTTTGCACAATGAATGTTCCTTAAATGGCATTCTATACTTTTTTTTGTAGTTGTTCAGCTGCAATGTATCTGGGATGGGAGAATGTTTAAAAACTTCATTTTGACATATTTTAACAGAAAAAAATCTCGCAATAAATGTTGTTGCCACACATGTCTTAGATGAAATTGCAATATAGATTTGAGGCCAGGTTGCCCAGCTCTAATGGTAACACAGTCTAAACTTATCAACTACTTCAGATCAATTGATTAATCAAGTGCTTCAGCTTAGATTGTCCACGAGAAGCCCAATTTGTTTATTAAATCTTGTGCTGACAGCAAATCAGACTCAAACCACATTTACACTTAAGAGGTAGCGGTAAAGACGTGTAAAATGCCCTAGATAAACTCCCACATAAACTCCCATTTAGCAATTCCGAAAAATACAAACTTTAATTTGAATACATTGATTACAAATAACTTTTTTGATTTTCACAAGACCACCAAAATCACAAAATTGTCATTTATGAGTTTATTTGGCCATATTTTATGGATCACTGGTCCTGCTTAAAGATCCAATACTAGTCTGTTTTCTGGCAGAAGCTACCAGACGTGTATTTAAAGACAAAAGCAAATAGCTAGGGCTGGCCGAGAAATCTATTTAATCAGTTAGCCGAATTTTTTGTTTATAAATATTTCATTTTTGGAGAATCAGGATTCGTTTTTTCACCAAAGCTCTTCTTGGGCTTCCGTCATTGAGAGTGATGGGAATACTGGTGCAGGGAATACCATCTTGTATTCAGCTGGACTTTAAATTCTCCCATAAAGAAATGATTGATTGATAAGAAGAAAGTAAAAAAAAAAATCTGGGAGGAAAAAGAACAATTAAAATCAAGATTTGATATGTAAAAAGCCATATCGCCCAGCCCTACAAAGAGCTCATGATGCCATTTGAATTGACTAGACTAAACAGCATCACAAGTCCAGGACCAACTGTGGACATGAGGTGCTTTTCCACTTCACCTGGCTCGTCAGCAACATTTTCAAACTCGAAAACCATTTTTGAATTAGTAGCTAAAAGAAACGGGCCCTTGTGCAACATCATGTTTGTGCTCAAGGAAAATAAAAAGATGCGGATAATTATTTAGTCATTTTCAGATGACTGAGAAACCAAAATTTGAAATATAAAAACTTCCAAGGGATATTTTATTTATAAAAATAAATGAACTTAAATTAAAGTTTGGGTTTCTTGTGTATGTGAAACTACAGAAATAGTTTGATTTCAGGCTTTGCGCACATTTTTACCAGTGGTACCACTTAGCAGCTGCCAATAACTCAGATTTTTATCCATTATAGAAATCCATTGTGTTTATCCAACCCATCCCAGCTCAAGTCTATATAACACCTTTAGAAACTTTAACATGCTTGAATATGAAGGTATCAAATTAAATAAGTTCATTTATATAGCGCCGATTCACAACAGATGTCATCTCAAGGAACTTTACAAGAAAAGTCATTTGAATACAATCATACAAACATTGCAGTCAGTTTAAAAGGTTTTATTTTCTCCATTGTGCCACTCAGTATGCTGTATTTTTCCCTGAGTTCAAAAAAAGTACATCGTGCAGTACATCACATACCATATATGAAGTGGAATTAATTGAGAAATATTTTTATACTCTGTCAGACTTTGGAGAGAAGTCCATCATCCTAGATATAACAAAGGCTTTAATTGAATGTTTTTACTACAGATCTTCTGCTGTTTAGTTATAAACGGTGATTCGCTGTTAAACTGTGTATTCGAGATACGTTAGCGTCAACATGCAGAACTGTGCCGGATATTGCTTTCGATCCTGTCGTGAAAGCAGATGTTTGCAAAGAAACCTAAATGTTCTATAAATTGAAAGTATAGAACTGACTGGCGATTTTTTGTTTTTTTTGTTTTTTATAAATAAAATAGTACACGGGGACATAGCCAGAGTAGAAAGCAATATAACCACATGAAAAACAGTCAGTGTTAATGTTTAGAAATGTTTAAATAATAATTTGCCCATTTTTGAGAATAAGACATGCTTAAATCACTTTGGAGTTGTTTTGATATTTCAACAGCCCAGTCTCCCAGCTGCACTTGAATGCAGCATGGGCAGGTGTTGTGAAAACCCCTTCTGTTCAACGGGGATTCCTTCGATTTATCCAAAATAAGGAGTTTGGGCTGATTGGATGCTCCTGGTAGCCATGTTGGACGTCAGCTGGTTTTTCTGTAGTATCACTGATGTTTACATTCAGCTTCACATTGTTTCAGGGAGTCATTCAGTTCAGTGTAGAGCGTGTTATGTACCTTATTGCTGCTGAAAGATGCGTTCGCTGACAAAGTTCTGGTTCGGTCCATCTTTCTTTTTCTGCTGTAGCTGCATGAGAAACCATTAATGTTCCCAAATAGCAGAGTTTAGTGATAGCTGGGAGTCGCTTTCTGTTTCGATTTGGTGTCGCTTTTTAAAGTTGCCCTGCGGAAACGTAGCACTGCGCCCTGAGTTCCACACATTTCTTCCCGTACACGTGCGTACCGAACTGACTGGGCCGTACGGAAAAATCTGAATACATGCACGGTTAAACTCTTCCTCTGTACCAAGTCTATTTATATCACAGAGAGTCATGAAATATTTTAAAGGTGTTAGTAATCTATTTAAAAAGCAAAATATTTTAAAAAAGTATCGGTTTCTTATAGAGGAATTAATTTTGAGGCCTGTGATTTTGTGAATGGATTTGTCATTGTGAGACTTAACCACATCAGTAAAAGATTAATTTATTTCAAGGCTTTTGATGAGGGCTGCTAAAATGTGTGGAGGGCGCCGCAGCTGATATCAGAAGGTGGTAGTTTATGTCCTCTGTTAAATAATAGCATCTGTTCATGTTCTGTGTTTGTGTTGACAGCAGCTACCATCAGTTTCCTGGAAGCTACTGTTTTCCCCCCCTTGTAATTTTGCGTTTTGAACACATTTTACACCGGCACGAAACGTTTAATCTGCTTGGAAACAGGTTGCACAAGTTCAGAGATCCCAGTCGACGCCCATTTAGATGTCCACCACCGTGCCACAATGCCTTCGGCTTCTGTCGACAGACCTAAAAAACCCGCAGAGGTAACGTTCCCCGGCCAAAGCTGCAGATAAATCAGCTGAACATCGGTCTCTCTGTTAGTTTATATAAACATCAAACCAAAGTTCCTCTCTATCCTCTTGCTAATAAGTCTATTAGACAGAAACATCTGCCAGAGGATCGTCTTAATGACTTCGCAATCACCTGAAGAGTCATCAGTGTGGCAGGATAATTACAATGTCAACTCCGCTTCCCACAAGGAAATAATAATAAAATTTTTTTTAAAAATCCCAATCAGGAAAACAAGGACGCCAAAAAATAAATTACCAAAATAGGAGACATTCCTTTGCTTGTTAGCAACTTCAAGTGGCATCCAGTGAGTGCAGGCAATATGAAAATATGATGCATAGTGAAAGTAATGAATAACAAGTGAGTGACTGAGTCTGATGCAACGGCCCAATAATCCCTGGCTGCTGCTGCTGCTGCTGCTGCTGCTGCTGCTGCCATGGGAGCTGAAAGGAGACGGAGAAACAAAAGCTGTAGAAAACAGAAAAGCGTTAAAGGCGCTGTCATTAACACCGACTCTTTATTATGTTGGTTAAAGCTGATTAAAATGCTTCATGTTATGTCTCAAGTTATTCAGATATGATGCTTTAGAGTCTGGTTACAGTAGTTAATGTAAGGAGCTAAAGATGTTAACTTCCCATTTGATTCCTGACACAAAAACAGCAAGTTGACTGTAAAAATTTGGATTGGTTTATCTTTTCCATTTTTGTTAGCTTTTTTCTTTTGAGTCGTGTGTGTGACGAGTACGATGGGTTTTTTGGGCTATTGTGTGTGTTTGTGTGTGTGTGTGTGTGTGTGTGTGTGTGTGTGTGTGTGTATATATATATATATATATATATATATATATATATATATATATATATATATATAAGAAAAAGGACACAGAGTTGTAAATTTCGCACCAAATAAACACAGAAATTTTTAAGATTAAATGAACATATTTTCCCCCAAAAAATGCCGAAAAGTCATGAATGTGCGAGGAAAAAAAACGCAGAAATTTCGAAGAGTAAAGGCATGACTATTTGATGTTAAGACGAAGATATTTTCTGATGTGAAGTCAGAAATTAGCAATGAAAATAACTGTTACATTTATTAGAAAAAAACCCTCTAAAGTTTCTTTAAGCCAAGTTTATGCTTCTCCGTCAGCAAGTTTGCACCCACACGTATTGACGGAGACGTTTTTCTTTTATACTTTTCTGTTGGTGCGTCGGAGTTGTAAAGCAATTCCCCTTCAGGACAGCAGGAGGTGCAGACCTTTTGCGGGTTTGTCTACCATTGCAGTGACGTCTCTGGTCGACAAAGGGTTTATCTACTTCAGCTTGTAAACGCACATCCAGTCAGTGAGCAATGGCCGACAGAGAGCAAGTTTTGATTGAGCTGGAAAGCTTTTTACTAGAAGTGCAGCTCATCGAATACTCTAAAAACACATGAAATTACATCGACTATAGAGCACCGTTCTGGTGAAATGATCTTGGGCTGACCAATCAGACGTGCGCTCTCCATTGCGTTCGACGGAGAGTTAAAAAATTAGGCTCTACCCTGTCCGTCATTGCGTAGACGGATAAATGGCGCTGCGATTCTCTGCACCTCCGCAGACGAAGAAGCATAAACTAGGCTTTAAACTACGGAGCCCCTTAGGGACATGGCGGATTTTTTTTCTTATTGCATTACCTCGCAATAAAAATGTCTTTACTAGTCAGTTCATGCGGGACTATGAATACTGATTGTCGTTCTGTTAAAATATATGTTTTTTTTGTAAGACTTTTACATGTATGTTCATATCCCGTTTGTGAGAGATATCTGAAGTTTTATACATTTTTATTTAGGATGCAAATGCCCCACAAACTTATGTGCAAAATGCTGTTGAGGCATCATTTTCCTGCTACGGAGCCTAAAGTTATTTTCATGGGGTAATAGCGCCATCTGCGGACAGTTTTAGTTATGGAGCCTTATTCGTGATGGTAGTTCTGCTGGTTAATGAAGGCCCCATTGTGCAGTTCAGTCCTGTCTCTTGCTATTAGTTATATGTCCACCGAAAGATAAACTAACGAACCAGTTAATAGACCGATTCTCGACCAGTTTTCTACACAACATAAGCAAGAATGCATAAACGCATCGCGGCGGCAACCCTCGAACTCGCTGGCGGACAGCAGCGGTAAGGGTGTTATTAAGCTGAAGATGGAGTCCCATCAGGTCTTTTTGGCCTGTGGGAACCCGGAAGCAGCTGATGGGTACCAGCAGGCCAAAAAGACATTGTTGAGGCAAAAACTCGGGCGTGGGAGGAATTCAGTGAGGCCATTAAGAACGACTTCTCTACGGCCTCAAGGCGATTCTGGTCCACCATCCTTTGTCTCAGGAGGGGGAAACGGTCTGCCACCAACACTGTTTACAGTGGGGATGGTGTGCTGCTGACCTCGACTAGGGATGTTGTGGGTCGGTGTGCCGAGTACTTCGAAGACCTCCTTAACCCCACCAGCACAGCTTCCATTCTGGAAGCAGAGTCTGGGGAATTTGGGTCGGACTCTCCAATTTCTGGTGCTGAGGTCACCAAAGTGGTGAAGAAGTTTCTCGGTGGCAAGGCTCCAGGGGTGGGATGAAATTCGCCCTGAGTTCCTCAAGGCTCTGGATGTTGTGGGTCTGTGTTGGCTAACGCTAATTGCCCTCTGCAATACCGCATGGACATCTATGCCAATGTCCTTGGATCGGCAGATCGGGATGGTGGTTCCTGTGTTTAAAAAGGCCCTTTGTTACGAGCTGTTAGGTCCCTGTATGACCGCTGTCAGAGTTTGGTTCGCATTGCCGGCAGTAAGTTGGGCTTGTTTTTCCGGTAAGAATTGGACTCCACCAAGGTTGCCCTTTGTCACCGCTTCTGTTCATAACGTTTAAGTACAGGATTTCTAGGGGCATCCAAGGTGTTGAGGGGATATACGTTTTGGTGGCCTCAGCATCAGACTTCTGCTTTTTGCAAATGATGTGGTCCAGTTGGTTGCATTGGAACGTGATCTACAGCTTTCGCCAAAGCGTTTCACAGCCGAGTGTGAAGGGGTTGGGATGAGAATCAGCATCTCCAAATCCGAGACCATAATCTTGAGCCTGAAAATTGTAGGGTGCCTTCTCCGGGTTGGGGATGAGGTCCTTCCCCAAGTGGAGGGGTTTAGGTATCTGGGGTTCTTGTTCACGAATGAGGTAAAAATGGAGCGTGAAATCGATAGGCGGATTGGTAAGGCGTCTGTAGTTATGTCGGTGCTGTACTGGTCTGACTTGTTAAAGACAGAGCTGGCCCAGGAAGCTGGAGAGAGGGAAGTCTGGGCCTCCTAGCTTAAGCTGCTGCCCCCGCGACCCAAACCTGGATAACCGGAAGATGATGGCTGGATGGATGGCATAAACATGTTTTCAATGAGGATCTTTAAAGGTGTACGTATGTGCAATTTTAAATTGACATCTGTTATCATTGTGACTGTATATACAACGTAGACTTTGGTGTCTTTGTAAATTTATTGCGAGGGCACACAAAATTTGGTGCAAGAGAGGGCAACGCAAACTTTTTACATTTATTGCGAGGAATCGGAATAGGAAAAGAAAATCCTCCATGCCCCCTAGGGGGTTCTGTAGATATTTTCGACAGAAAATACTAGAAGTTCTCTAAGATTTAAGTGGTACATTTTATGAGACGCTTCGATGCGCATGCTGGCCATAATGTTATACCTGATATGGGTGCGTTTTTATCCTCACTCAGTTGTTGATCTACATATTGAGGGCAATGTGGGGCAGTGTGTTTCAGCCGAGAAGACCGCGACCTTTCGATTATAAGACGAGCCTTCCTACCAACTGCATGGAGGACAGTTGGACACAGCCAGCAAATAATCAGCAGGTCTCCGATTCAGCTGCGAAAAAACAAAACAAAACATTTTGCATCCACAAGATGTCTTTTAGTTGTGTATGAAAAAAATTATTCAGCTGTGTGTGATTAAGAAGAAAAGCTCTGACCTTTTCCTTTTCTGGCAACAAAAGCAGCTGTTATTACTCATAATGCTCTTGCAGGGAAACAAAAGAATAGAAATCTGTTTCCAAGGATTTATGGCTTGAAAATGTTTGCCGGCTGTTTGATGTAGGACAGCAGGGATTTGTAAAGAAAACAAAAGGAAAGAACAGAGGTCAGCACAGTAGTGCAGTACTGTGGAAAAAGCATGTGTTGTTTTTTCCCAATTTTGCCACTAATATGCTTCACATCCTCAAAGTTTCAAAATGTTAATATCAAAGATAAAAGCTGCTGCAAATGTTGCTTTATTTATTGGGGGGGGGCTACAAAAGTAGAACAACTTGGCCCTGCTTTAAAATATAATCGCTGACCTGTTAGATCATAAACTAAAAAAAGAACTCGGAGAGCGCAGATCTATTTCTAACTTTCTGTACTTTTTCCAATAAAATGTCTCTTAATGGGACGCATGGCTGTGTTCGTGCTGTGCTCCTCCAAGAGAGAGGGGAGATTCGCGCATGCCCTATTAATTCACTGTGCATACGCACATGCATATTTAATCAGTTGTTCCTGGTCCCATTGCGGACATTTCCTAAAAATAAAAAATAAAAATGTAATCGAAATCCGTCCATAACTTTTTGAGCTATCTGGCTAACAGACATACAGACGGGCACAAAAAACATTACGTCCTGGCGGAGGTAGTTAACAGTTGTTAGCAACAGTTGTTGGTTCAAGTTCACTAACCACACCCAGACCTGCAGAATAAAAATAAAGATACTTGACTAGAACCTGTCTGACAGCATGAAGGAGGAGATCTGAGAAAGGAACTCATCATGTCCTGATCTACGGAAACTCAAGAACAGATGAGAAGTTGTTGACGTCTATCAGTCTGGAAAGGGTCGCAACGCTATTTCTAATTCAATTGAATACATTTTTTAAAAAGTTTTAATCCCAGAGGGAAATTAAATGTTTTAAGTCATCGTCTGAGTTTCTTCAAAGAGTTGTAGATTCTGATGGCTGTGGGCAGGAAGGATCTACTGTAGCGGTCTGTGTTCCAGCGACGCCGACTCAAGACACTCTGTTGCTGTATGACGGTCTCATGAAGAGGATGTTCATTTTCTTTATTTAATGAAGAATCCTTCTTTGCGTCATCATCTCCAGAGGTTTCACATTTGTCCCCAGAACAGAACCAGAACCCTCTTTATCCGGTTGTTGATCCTTTTTAAGTCCCTGGCTCTGATGCTGCTACCCCAGCAGATGATGGAAGAAGAGATTACACTCTCCACAACAGACTTGTAGAAGATCTGCAGCATCTTGTTGCAAACCTTGAAGGACCTAAGCGTCCTCCAGAAGTCCAATCTGCTCTGTCCCGTCTTGTAGACGGCTTCACTGTTCAGTCTCCAGTCCAATTTGTTGTCCAGGTGAAGTCTGAGGCATTTATACTCCTCAGCCATCTCCACTTCTTCTCCCATGATGGAAACGTTGTTTGACTTATCCCTGTTTCTCTTCAAATCTACAATCATCTCCCTTGTTTTGTTAACATTCAAGGTAAGATGGTTGTTTCCACACCATGCCACAAAGCGGTCCACCAGCTCTCTGTATTTAGCTACTTGTCCATCTCTGATACACCCGACGACTGCAGAGAACCACAGTGAGAGCCAATTTTCCACAAATAGAGAAAACACAGAACAGTGGCGAATCTTCTCAGGAAAGACCGACCTTGCAAAACAAACTGTGTTTAGATTAATTAAGTATGATCTGTAATTAATTAATCTAGGCAAGGCATTTTTATTTGTACAGCACACTTTCAACAACAAGGGAATTCAAGGTGCTTTACGTGATTTAAGGGATAAAATAAAAAAAAATCCGTATCGCTTAGGAAATAAGTTTTTTTTTTTTTTGAGTGGCCTAGTCAAAGTCTCGACTTGAACTCGACTTATGTGTTCGGACTCCTGTTTCCTTGCAGCATGAAGGTCCTGGAGTCGAAGCCCAGCCTGCCATCTTTCTGCATGGAGTTTGCATGTTCTCCCGGTGCATGTGTGGGTTCTCTCCAGGTACTCCAGCTTTCCTCCCACAGTCCAAAAACATGACTTCTAGCTTAATTGGTCTCTGTAAACAGACTCCAGTTTTTGCAAACTCTTGATGGTAGTTGTTGCTACCAAATGTTCCAAAACGACTTGTTAGATTTTAAATGGCAGTGACCTTTTCATATTTCTCCTTAATAAATCAAATCCTCATTTGAATGCAGATGAAATTGTTGCATTTATGCAAATTACCTTTGATATTAACATTTGTTTGATGGTCTAAAACATTTAAGCAACTAATTATCTGTAAGGGGGTAAATACTTTTTCACCAATTTTTGGAGATCAGATTAGATCAGATGAACTCTTTCTGTTGGTATGAAACTGAGATGTAAGAAAATATCGATAAGCCGATATATCGCAATATTTTATTTCACGGTATGGTGTCGATATTAAAGAGCAATGTATGGATTTTAGAATTTGAATGGAAACATTATTTGTGACAGTAATTTTTTAAGTAAAATTAAAGTATATCTGGTAGTTTGTGGCTGTTTTCACCTTCTTCGTTGCAGTGGATCGACTAGATCTAGTAATAAAACTGGATGTGTTAAAGTATGAAACAGGTTGGAGTGTTTAGAAATGGTGTGACAGTTTTTCTAGTTAAATTCAGTTTTAAAAATCATAATATATCGTATCGCCTCGCCTGTATCATGATACATGTCGTATCGCCAGATTTTTACCAATACACATCCCTAGTATGAGAGGATTTTTTTCCTACATGGGAAGACCTAAAATGCATTAATATCTTCGGACATAAAATCTGCTTTGTTGGTGGCAGGCTTGCAACAATGGAACCAAACAAAATGGCGTTGAACTCAAAAAGCACGTCCAGTTATCTGTTTAGTCTCCCGTAGTATAATGGCAAAAATCTGGCGATACGATATGTATCGCGATACAGGGGACACAATACGATATATCTCGATATATAGCGATACTATGAGTAAGACTATATATTGTGATTTTTAAAACTGAATTTAACTGTAGAAAAACTGTCACAGCGTTCTAAACACTCCAACCTGTTTCATACTTTAACACGTCCAGTTTTATTACTAGATCTAGTTGATCCACTGGAACGAAGAAGGTGAAAACAGCCACAAACTACCAGTTATACTTTTATTTTTTTTTATTTAAAAAAAAATGTTTTAAGGTTTTTGTGGCCTTTATAGAAAGTGGACAGGCTTATAGAAAGGGGAGAGAAGCAGGGGAGAGACATTCGGCGAATGTCTTCAGGCTGGAATCGAACCCGGGACAACCGCATCGAGGACTAAGGCCTCTGAACATGTGGGCGCCTGTCTTAACCCACTGCGCCACGTGACGCCACCCAGTTATACTTTTAATTTTACTACAAAAATTACTGTCATCATTAATGGGTTCCATTCAAATCCTTAAAAAGAAAGAAAATAACAAAACAAAAAATCTATATTTTGTTCTGATCTTTCTTGGGACTCCTACATATGAATCACACACAGTGAGCGCCGCTGTGGTGAAAAATGATAACGCCGCCTCAGTTTAAATTTGCTAGTCCCATCAACAATTTGGCAGAGATATCTTTCAATGTGTTGTGCGCTGCTCCGAATGCAAAAGAAAGCATGGGTCGCCTTCCTGTTTGTGATTTTAAAGCAGTCACTGCTGTCCCAAATTGGCTTCCTTGACGTCCTGCGGGCTGTGAGCCAGTAACTGTATTCTCCTCTCTGGGGGTGGGGTGGGGGGGGTGTAGCGGCGAGGCGGTGCTCTCTCTTGTGAACCAAATCACACAGGGACATCTCAATCCTGGCTAAAAACCTGCTGGCTAATCAGCATAACAGCAACATTTTCTAATTTACTGTGACTCAACCTTGATTTTAATTGAAAGGGAAAAGTGCATCCCCCCACCAAGGGTCCCATTCCCCTCACACACACACGCACACACACACCCAAGGGGGGCGGGGGGTAATCAAAAACCATTTGAACATAAGGATCTAATTTATGAAGGTTTGTAGTGGTTGTTGAGGGCCACATGCCAGCCGGGGCCCGGAGAAGTGACCGCTGTGTGCCGAGCGAAGTCTTGTGTTTCCCGGAGATAAGCTTCAGCGTTTCCATGAGCCGAGCGCCACTGTTTGCTCACAACAGGCGGCCGGGGAAAACAAAAGTGATCCGTGGAGGATCTGACGAGAACGAACGGTGTTCTGTTTTATATTCATCACAGGGATTCATTTAGAAATGACATAATTTCTTGATTTAAAAAAAACAAAAAACCTCTGAGATCCCAAATTTGCTGGTTAGTAAAGTCGCCTTGAAATCAAATTTGTACCAAAATAACCCCCAAGTGATTTATTCCTTTAACCCAAAGCCAAATTTGAGCCTTCAGTGTTTTATTCACGTTTGTGTGCTCCTAAAGATAAACGTCTGGTAATTCATTGCAACATTTTCTTCTAGTAAATCGTCACATTGTTTTTTTTCAGTTTTTTTTTTTTCATATTTCATTGGAAAAAAACAAAACAAAAAAACAACTTTAGAGCAAACATATTTGTTCATGCGAACATTTGCAAAACCTTGTTCACAACGCCTTCAGGATAAATCGCTAACTCAATACCTGGAGCTTTCCTTTAGAAAATAAAGCTTAAAAACACTTGTTTTACATTTTGCATGTTGCCCCAGATCTTTTGAACAAAGCAGCGGTGGTGTGAAAATAAGCAGCAGTCAGGGGTTGTGTCATGCTCTGTCTTGTAGTTAATTAAAATAATTTTTGGGATCTGACTCTAAAACAAAGTGGCTGAGATCTAAGTAATTTTCCTTCTCAGCCTTTAGAAGCTTCTGAGTGGCCCAGCGAGAGCACTTTTTTCCACAAAGCTTCGATAATGAGAGGAAACGGTGGCGCAGCAGTTAGACGTAAGACAGGAATAAGCTAATATTTCCCAATGCACTGTCCTCATTTAGATTCAGAAAACGAGCAAAGCTCAAATGTTTTTTTCTCACTTTTTTTTTTCTGGGTTATGTGAGGGTGCAAAACCTGGAGCACTAAATCAGATTCTTGGTTGAGAACAGACATCTTTTTAAAACGGTGTACCTCTTAACAAACAGATTAGCAGAAATGTCTCCTGGGGATAATCTCCCCAACGATTCATCTGTTGCCTCTCCCAGATCAGATCTGTTTCAAGACCTTTATAACACAGCAGGCTGGATCCATCCTCCTGAAAACATCCCCCAAGCTAGGGCTAGGTCATATATGGCCTCAAATATATATATATATATATATATATATATATATATATATATATATATATATATATATATATATATATATATATATATATAATCTGAAGCATGTGCAGTAACGATATTTTTTGCGATATATTATTTTCTTTTGTTTATATTTGTGAAAATGACTGCTTTTGGGTATTCTCAAATTCTATTTACATTGCAGCAAAACAGCAACTTAAAAAAAAGTATAGAATGCCATTTTAAGAACATTTATTGTGCAAAATGCACAAAAAAAAAAAATTTAAATAAAAAAAATATTCAATATTTTCCCAAAAAATTGCAACACGAAAATTCTTATAACATAAATAAGGATTTTTTTTTTTTTAAGTGCAAGATGTAACAAGGGAAATAAAATTTCTTTCTGCTTTCCTGATTACCTATTTATTACATGAATTTCGCACAAAAATAAAGCTGCACATTTTTTTATAAAAAATGCGTCAAGTTCAACAGGCTTCTTTTACGTTAAATAGAGAACAGCAAATTTTAAACTTGCGATGTCTAGGGTAAATATGAACACTGAACATCAGTATTTATCCTCCTTGCGTACCTGGTACAAAGTACGTAGGCACGGCTTGATGACATAATCAAAACGTGCAATCGCGGTAAGCCCGGTATAGTCAAAATCATTTCTACTAGGGCTGGGCAATATTGCCTCAAATCTATATTGTGATATAATCTAAAGCGTGTGCGGTAACAATATTTACAGTTTTATGAACATTCTCACTTTCCAGATACATTGCAGCAGAACAACAACCTTCAAAAAAGTTTAGAATGAAATTTAAAGATCATGTATTGTGTAAAATGCTTTTTTTCTTTTCTTTAAATGCAACTCAAAAATTCTCCCAACATACAGATGAAGATATTTTAAATAAATTAAAAGCTAAATGTTAAAAATAAAAAACCACACAACAAAGTTCAAAATTGTCCGCTTTCCTGGTTACTTCTTTATAAATTTAATATCGCACAAAAATAAAGCTGCACATATTTGAATTAAAAATGCTTTAAGTTCAACAGGTTTTTTTGTGTGTGGTTCAGTATTTATCCTCCTTGATGACATCATAAAAATGCGGTAGCCCAGCACAGTGGACTCCCTATTAAGAGTCTAACTGCATGCAGTAGTAATGAGTCACTGTGGCGTCTCGTGTTGTGTCTTCCTGTGAATGACCCGACCGAGCCGGATAGATTTCAGCTGGGTCATCGACAGAAAACGGCACAAGCTTTTTAAGTTGGCAGTCGCTCCGCTCCATCAGATGCAAACTCTGCCTCTACCCATCCCTTCAACCCGCCAAGCACATTATGTAATGATAATGCCAGCTATTATACGGATCCCTTTGACGTCTGTTAAGGTTCACATTCTCATATTTAATTGCACACAGAGGCAAGAAAAATAGCAAATTTTAATGTCGGGCTTTTGAAACGGTTCAGCAGTGTTTTAAAATGTGAAATCCTCCTTGCACCCGGAGTGGTGCTTCGTCGTCTTCACTGAGCTGGAGGGAAAAAAACAAAAACAAAACTAGTCAATTTGCCCAAAATTAACTCCCAGTGTCTGATCACTTCTCTGCCCACGGGAACAAAAAAAAAAGCTCAATTAAAACTCACCTAATGTGACCACAGCTACTCCGAGTGGGCACGCAGTCAGTTTTTAACTTATTTTATTTATTTTTGTCTCTTTTTGTATCCTCCGGCTTGAAGCATGAAGGTACCGCGCGCGGTTTAATGAGGTACATTAGGGATATCCGAGCAGGCAAGTTCAAAGCTTTCATGTTTTTCTTACTTCCGAGTGGCTTTTGCAACTAAACGACGAGTTGCCTTATCCACTTGATGATCTCTTTAAGATGCAGCTGCAGAAGGAAGCCACCACGGAAGACGTTTTAAATAACTGGCTTCAGTGTTTTGAAATGTCAAGAAGGATTGTGCTAATAATACTAAATGATTTAGAGAGTTTAACGGTCAATGAGTCCTGATAAAATCTCGCTTTCCTTCAAACAGGCTTCCTTGTCCCTGCTATAAATCAACCCTAAAAAACCCTAAAATGATGCTACAGCCTTTTTTTATTTATTTCAGAGAGCATATTGCAGGTTAATCATTTTCTAAAATGTTGTCCAAAAATTACTATTTAAAACATTTATTGAGGGTATTTTAAATTTTTAAAAAACACAACGGCACAAATTTTAGTTAGAATGTTTTATAATCCGGACGTCTGACGTAATGAGAGGGAGTTTAAAAGCTGAGCGCTGCCTCAGCTCAGTGTGGCGAGTAGATCGTGTTATCCGGAGTTGGTGTGTTCAATGGTTTTCGATTGCGTTCATTTTTCTTAAAACCGTTTAAATTATTGGGTTTGTGGAGGCTGTACAAACACCAGCCTGTCAGAATATCGGGTTTAGAGATCTGCTAATCACAGATTTGTTGAAAGATATCAAAGATTAGAAGCAGCATTTATATGTGGGTCGTTACAGAAACAGTAAGGCTAGCTTGCAGCAGCCAGGCTAATTACGTTAGTTTCGTTTACATTAATTCTCCCCCTGGTCTTGCTCTCTGTGGTGTGCTGTATGATTGTGCTCCATCATATGTGTAGCTGTAAACATTTTTAAGTTTCCTCTGTGTCAGAGCTGCCATTTAAAGCTAACCTTTTTGTATCGATCGAGCTGACAAGTCTTCCGATCTGGTGGAGGTGACATTTTCTCCCGAAAAATGAAAATCCAAAAGCCAAAATAATTTATGCATGAGTGAATTTGTGTTTAGAAACAGTTTCTAATAGATGGGGGGGGGGGGGCTCTAACCTGCAACCCGCTCTGTAATGATTTTAAGTGTTGCTGGCGACGAACCAGTCAGATTTATTACGGCATCCTGGACTGTGGAGAAATTTGCTTTTGCCATGAGGGCCAAAAAGCTCCCAATTATTTCTTTCTAAATAAAAAATGTAAGAATAAATTACAGTTTCCTAACACTGAACATCAGGTTTCATCCTTCGCGCGTACCTGGTACAAAATACGTAGGCACAGCTTGATGACATCATCAAAATGCACGATCGCAGCAGGCCGGTATAGTAAAAATCTCTACTGTTCTACCTTATACCGTTTATATTGCCCAGTACTACTTGATTATAATATTGGAGAATAAAACGTAATCACTTTATGTTTGAAAAAATACTTTTCCAGTCACTCGTTATCATTATCACCTAGTTCTATTTGGGGATGATGATAAACATCATCATTAGTTGCTTGATGTGGTTCCTTTAGTTGCAAGGAACCACATCAAGCACATCTCTTCTTCCTTCAGCTTTATATAGCCATATATAATTTATATATTTCATATAATTTCATATATTTAATCTCATCTGAGATCTTATGGTCCATCCATCCATCCATCCATTTTCTTCCGCTTATCCGGGGTCGGGTCGCGGGGGCAGCAGCCTAAGCAAAGAGACCCAGACTTCCCTCTCCCCAGCCACTTGTTCCAGCTCCTCGGGAGGAACCCCTAGGCGCTCCCAGGCCAGCCGAGAAACATAGTCCCTCCAGCGTGTCCTGGGCCTTCCCCTGGGCCTCCTCCCGGTGGGACGTGCCTGAAACACCTCACCAGGGAGGCATCCTGACCAGATGCCCGAGCCACCTCAACTGACTCCTCTCGATGTGGAGAAGCAGCGGCTCTACTCTGAGCCCCCTCCGGATGACTGAGCTTCTCACCCTATCTCTAAGGGAGAGCCCAGACACTCTGCGGAGGAAACTCATTTCAGCCGCTTGTATCCGTGATCTCGTTCTTTCGGTCACCACCCAGAGTTCGTGACCATAGATGAGGGTAGGAACGTAGATCGACCGGTAAATCGAGAGCTTCGCCTTTTGGCTCAGCTCTCTCTTCACCACGACAGACCGGTAGAGCGCCCGCATAACTGCAGATGCCCCACCAATACGTCTATCGATCTCCCCCTCCATTTTTCCCTCATTCGTGAACAAGACCCCCAGATACTTAAACTCCTCCACTTGGGGAAGGACCCCATCCCTGACCCGGAGGAGGCACCCCACCCTTTTCCGGCTCAAGACCATGGCCTCGGATTTGGAGGTGCTGATTCTCATCCCTTATGATCTTATGGTGTTTAGTGAAATGGGTAACATTTTGTCTCGCTCCATATTGCAACACTGAGTCAAACACTTAAGTGATATAAAAAACACACCATACAGCAACAAATCGTCATCTGTTCAGGGATTTTAAGTACTTCATGCTTTAGAAATTTATTTTCTTTTTCTATTTTATGTAAATTATGATGATGATTCCTGGTTATGTAACAGAGCAGGGAACAACTGGTGTTGCTGAAAGAGTTTTTCTCTGCATATTTAACTAGCACTCTAATCCTCAGGTAAATTGGACTTCGGTTTTGACCCTTGACCTTTTGGAGCATATAAAGTCGTGTTCTTATTTCTGGTGCAACTCATCCGCGTTGCTTAAAGAATGAGCGTTCAGCCAAACAAAGGTTGGCGTCAGCAGTAATCAAAGTGTTTCTGCCCGCTTTGCTTTCTTTTCGAGAGCCAAGTAGTTGTTATAAACCCACCGACCCAAACAGGCTTTGCCGTCCAAATGTATCTTTCCATTCAGGGACGAAATACTGAACTCTGTTCTTTCAAAGTTTACTTCATCTCACCTCAGATGGATCAATAATAGACCTCTTCCCTGCTCCAGAAAACCTCCGGTTTTCAGACATTTATCCCCTAGGAAGGTAAAGGCAGTGAGTAGTTCAGACTCTGATGGCAGAATCTGGCCTGGGGGGGGGGGGGGGGGTTCTGCATGAAGATGCTCGTTGGGCTAAGATGGACTGTTACGAGTCAAACAAAGGATTTCCTTCTGTGGCTGTATTGTGTGACTAAGGTGGAGCGTTGTGGGGGGGGTGTCTTTCTTGCCAGATGGTCTCCTGACTGCTAAGGGTTTAAAGATTATGCATTTAATCTCTAATCTCACTGTGCCGAAGTTGCAGAGGTATTAAATATGCATGTAATCTAGCTAAAGACGTTGACAGAGTCGCAGTATTGGAAAGTAAAATACAGGAATCATCATCATCAAGAAGGGATTATTCCTCGTCAGTAACACCAGGCAAACGTTGCAATGCTATTTTACACGTTTTGCCAGTACTGACAAACTTTATTATTCTGTTGCCATGTCTTAAAGATTCGGTTATAAATCTGAGGATTTCTCTAGATTGACGCAGTTTATATAATATCTAGTAGACGGCGCTAATCGTATCCACCCAATGGACATTTTTGGGGAAGCAAGGTTACAAAATGGTGAAAGTAAAATATGCACATTCTATGGAAGATCATCTGTTTCTTTCCTTATCAGCCTTACAGTGATATTAGAGAAGGAAAAGAGGAAGTCGTGAGAAGGATGGCCCTTTGGTCTACCCTGGTAGAAAATGTAAAATTAAAAATTACCCCGTTTTTCATGCCGGTCGCTTCTTTTTGTTTTGTTGCACTCATCCGCCGGTCCGTTAAAATTTGTCCGATATTTAACCAGTCCATGGCACACAAAAAAAAAACTGTTTGGGGACCACTGCATTAGCAGGTCCAGCGAGGTCAGTTACATAATGCAACAGATATTTTTAAAAGTTCTTTAGTCAAGTGATTGCCTCATAAAAACACAAGTCACCTCGGAGGTTTGTTATTATTTCAACTGCAACTCTCTGTAAAACATGCCACACTGTTGTGAGGAAGTGCAAAACTTAAATCTGTGAACCTCATGTCCTGCTGCAAAAAAACCCCAAAATATTTTCTGTAAATGAATGAAATAAAATAAAAGTCAATGTTTTTGACTGAGCTGTTTGAAATTAGTAGAAGCATCAATACAACTTCAAGAAATCGAAAGAAAAATACAGACGGAGAAGGATATTTAGGGCAGGAAGATGATGATGAAAGTTCATCAATAAAACATAATGATAACTATCATCCGTCACTGATTCATTTATCATCTGGATATTTTTTTTTAATGCCAGCTTCTTCTTTGTTTATAAATGCACAGTTAGACACTGAACTCCATACAGTTTTATCATTCCGTCAAGTTTGTCGATGGAGAAATTGATCAGGATGATAATGTATCTTGTCTCAGAACAAAGAGCATTTTTGGCCTTTCTTTTGGAAGGACGCATCGGCTCTTGACACACATCCAGCAAAGAGTCGTACGTTTCAGTCGGATTGGCAAGTTGCGGTGGAAATTGAAAAGAAATGGTGCATGACAGGCTTCCCTCCTGCAGAGCTGATCTGTCAACTGGTGCAGCAGAAAGTTTTGAGGCTGACAGATGGAGAGTGTTGTTCTCTACGAGTCAAGATCAGGCCTTAGAAAAACGTTAAGCTGTAAGAGGGGAACGGAAAAGAGCAACTCAGAGGGGTTCCGTTGCTCTTACTGACATTCTTCCAACGCTGTCAAAATTATACATACAGGCAGTGGCGGTCTTAGACCATTTGGTGCCCTAGGCGAGCTTGACTGATGGCGCCCCTTGCCCAGGAAAAAAGAAGTCATGTCCAAAGAATTGCACATTTATTTAGATAATGATAGTATAACAATAACAATATAACAACATGTACAAAAGAATAAAGCTGTTCAATAATAAATATACAAAAAAAAAGTTTAACCTGAACAGTAGTGCAACATCTGAGAACAAAAAGTGCACACTAAAGAATACAAACAAAAAATAAACGGTTAACTTAATTTATTTGTATGTAAAAGTATTGTTATAGATGGAGGGATGGGAAAAACTGTTGAAAAAAATAGACATAATTTATTTTTTCCCGCCGCATATTTGGCGCCCCTCACTAGATGGCGCCCTAGGCAAGCGCCTGTCGCCTGTATGAAGGACCGCCACTGCATACAGGCTCAAATATACATTAATTTTCAATTAATTAGAATATAGCTGAAATGTTCCTTTATTTCATTAACCCAAATTGAGTAAGTGAAGCTCTTTATATAGATTAGTTAGAGACGGGGTGTTCTGGTCGTCAGAGAAACTGAACAGGCTTTGCTGGTCTCATACCAATCACTCTCAGCCCTGTGTACATACAAGCAAGGGTTTACGCTGGAGAAAGGCTCGCACACACCTCCAGATTGCGCCCAGGCTTGGTTGCGATGGTTACTGGGAGACCAAAGGAAGTTGTAGGATGCAAACTTGGTGATGTGGTCAATATTTCTTCTATCTGCGATCCTGCGAGGATAAGCGGGGTATAATTAGACGGATGGATGGGTGGATGGAGCAAATGGAGACGCAACATTTAAGATTATAATACTACATCAAAACAATAGAAAACCATTTAAATAAAGCAATTTTTAATAACTGCTTAAAGGCTGTTATTTTAATCTGACAAACAAGCCTCATCTGAGGTGTATTACAGTGTATTGAATATGACTATAGAAGCAGCCTTACTCTCGATCCGTCATCAGTAGTTCGGCTGGCCATCTTGTTTTACAGCGTGTATTTATTTGGACTTTGAATTCAGGCCAACTTCAAGAAGGCATGATTGAAATAAAAGCAAGTTTAAACAAATATTTTCTGTCATTTGTAATGTCTTTTTAAGAATAGAAAGGGAGAGAAAAAAATCGATTCATATCCAAAATCAAATTTGGCATGAAATAAATCTTAAGATTTCTTTTTTAATCTTTATTGCTGTTCAACTTTTGAAAAGAAATCTTTAAATCAAGAATGACCTTCTGATGTCTTCAAATAGTACCAGAAAATGTTGAATATAGACAAAAATAGTGATTTGTCTTATATATATATATATATATATATATATATATATATATATATATATATATATATATATATCTCAACTGATATGAATAATCGTGTTAAAACGTTTTTCTCATATCGCCCAGCCCTACTCAGTAGTCTCCTGACATAGTTACAGGTTAAAATATTATACAACTCTAAATATCAGAAATGTTAGAAAAAACTAAAAATTGTATAGTTCCCTGTAACTTAGAGTAATTTGTAAATTTTCCATTTGGCTAACTTCATGGCCATAACAGAAGTTAAATGCTAGCATCATTGTTCCATTAAAAAACCCAGTTGTGTCCATGTTTAAATCACTTTGGAGTTGTTTTAAAATCTCGACAGCTTATTCCTTCCTTTCAATTCCTTAATTAACTAGATTTTATTATGTTTCTATTACTTAAAACAGTTGAAAATATAGAACTGACTGGAGATTTGATTGTATTTTGTAAAAATAACTAAAATAGTACAAGCAGACATAGCCAGAGTAGAACACAATATAACCACATGAACACAGTCAGTGTTAATGTTTAGAAATGAAATATTTTACCCATATTTAAAAATAAAACATGTTTTAATCACTTTGGAGTTGTTTTAAAATCTCGACAGCTTATTCCTTCCTTTCAATTCCTTAATTAACTAGATTTTATTATGTTTGTAATACTTAAAACAGTTGAAAGTATAGAACTGACTGGAGATTTGATTGGATTTTGTAAAAATAACCAAAATAGTACAAGCAGACATAGCCAGAGTAGAACACAATATAACCACTTGAAAACATTCAGTGTTAATGTTTAGAAATGTTTAAATAATCCCATAGCCATATTTGAGAATAAAACATGCTTAAATCACATTGGAGTTGTTTTTATATTTCGACAGCCTAGTCTAGTCTCCCAGCTGTACCTGAATGCAGCATGGGCAGCTGTTGGGAAAATCCCTTCTTATCAATGGGGATTCCACCGATTTATCCAAAATAAGGAGTTTGGGCTGATTGGATGTTACTGGTAGCCATAAATGTTTTTTCTCTAGTATCAGTGATGATTTCATGTAGCTTGACATTGTTTCAGGGGAGTCATTCAGTTCAGAGCAGAGCGTGTTATGGACCTTATTGCTGTTGAAAGATGCGTTCGATGACAAAGTTCTGGTTCGGTCCGTCTTTCTTTTTCTGCTGTTGCTTCATGAGAAACTATTAATGTTCCCAAATAGCAGAGTTTATTGATAGCTGGGAGTCCTTTCTGTTTCATTTTGGTGTCACCTTTTAAAGTTGCCCTGCGGAAACGTTGGACTGCGTTCTGAGTTCTGCACATAAACATTCTGCATTTGTTCAGGTAGAAAACAGCTGGACTCGTTTGGTACACCTGCGTAGCGAACCAACAGGGACGTAGCAAAAAAATACGAAAACATGTACTATTACACCCCTACTCTAATGCCAATAAAGATTTTTTCACTGATTCCACTTTTTATATAAAGAAATAAACAGATTTCTTGATTCATGTTACACTTATTTTTTATTCTGTCATCTTGTGAAAAAATGTGTCTCCTTTCATATCAGAATCAAATATCTTGGCTGAAAACTAACACGAGTGCCGTCGTTCGCCTGTGTTGGATTTTGTTCACATTCCTCTGAAGTTTTCTCCGAAAATCATGAACAAGCTTGACTGTAGAGAAGGATCAGCAGATGGCCAACTCATGGCATCAACATTTTGTGAATGAAAGAACAACTTCACATTTCAGAGGATGCCAAACAATCTGTGTGAAAATGTGCTTGGCCTCGACGAATTTCATACTTTGCTCAGTTTGTGGTGTCGGGCTCTGATTCCCAGCTTCCTAACATACTTCATCTGTCACTATTTCAACATGAATGAGGCCAGTCAGTTCTGAGCAGCCTGCCAGCTGAGAGTCAAATCAGCCACTATTTAGTTTTAGCTACAAAAAAAAGAAAAAGAAAAATCCACTTTGGCAAGTCACGGTGTTGGAAGTGTTGTTTTTTTTTTTTATGCGGCCTCTGTATGAACTCCACAGGAATTATACCAGCATTTACACCACAGAAGATGAATAAGGCATCGCACTGCAAACCGATGGGAGTTATGATTGATTTCTCCTTCAACTTGTGATGATTGTTAGTAGAAAAAAAGCTCACGATTACCTGGTTATAACAGGCAGAGCTCTGGATGTAAGCAGAAAGAGACGCTATTGTATGATGGAAATATGTAATCTTCAAGGCTTTCAATTTTGACATAAAAATAAAGAGAAGCTTTATTTCAAACAGAGACATGCGACAAAATAAAAACAAGGTTTCTAACTACTGTAGCATAGAGGGACCCGAAAGTTTGGATGTTTTTTCCTCTTTCAGGTCTCGCACAGTGTCACCTGCGGTCATGTCGATGTTGAAAACAGAATAAAGGCTCGGTCACAATGATGGGTAACAATTTTTGGAGCATTACCAACGGCTTCCTTAAGGCTGCCTTAAAATAATCCAGCGTTGTTAGCCCGTTTGTACGTTCGTGGAAAAATTTAGACGGGCCTGGAGATGCGCTAGCTTAAGCAGGGGGTCCTTTCAAGCGCAGCAGTGTGTTACTAATAGTAACCTTTGCTACTGTGGCCCCAGCTCTCTTCAGATCATTGACCAGCACCCCCCCGTGTAGTTTTGGGCTGTTTCCTCACCGTTCTCAACATCATGTGTACTCCACGAGGTGAGATCTTTCATGGAGGCCCAGGTCAAGAGAGATTGTCGTTGATCTTGTATTTTTTCCATTGTCTAAAAGTTGCTCTAACATTTGCTCTCTTCTCACCAAGCTGCTTGCCTATTGTAGATTGGCTCATCCAAGTCTTCTGCAGGTGTAAAATCATGTCCCTGGTGTTCTTGGACAGCTCTCTGGTCTTGACCACTGTGGATGTTGGAGTCTGACTGTTTGAAGGTGTGGACAGGTGTCTTTTATACAGATGACGAGTTCAAATAGGTGCCATTAATACAGGTAACGAGTGGAGGATAGAAGAGAGTTTCTAAAAGAAGAAGTAACAGGTCTGTGAGGGTGAGGATTCTTGCTTATTTGTAGGTGGTAAATACGTTGGTGTAGATTGGATATTATATTCTTGAGTTTAAATGAAGACAAATGTTTGTTTTTTTGTTGACTTGAATACGTTTCGTCTCTCATCAGAAAGGGTTTTATTGCCAAATGTTGGGTAGGTTTACAACATTAGGAAATTGCTGCGGTACTTTGTGCAAACATACAAGAACAAACAGACAAACACTTAAATAAAAATAAAAATATAATATGCTAAACAGTTTGATGAGTGCAGGTAACGATCGGTGCAAATCAGACGGGTGCAAAAAAAAACAAATATGGGTCATGTAACTGAGCGGGTGGTGGGAACAGTCTTAGGGTTATTGTTCATGAGTCCAAGAGCAGAGGGGAAGAAACTGTTCTTATGGCGAGAGGTTCTGGTCCGAATGGACCGGAGCCTCCTGCCTGAGGGGAGCAGATCAAACAGTCTGTGTCCAGGGTGAGAAGGGTCGGCTGTGATCCGACCTGCAGGCCCAAGTGTCCTGGAGGTGTACAGGTCCTGCAGAGATGGGAGTCGGCAGCCAATCACCTTCTAAGTAGAGCACACAACACGCTGCAGTCTCTGTTTGTCCCTGATGGTGGCGCCAGCATACCACACGGTGATGGAGGAGGTGAGGATGGACTCGATGATTGCAGTGTAGAACTGCATCATCATCCGTGTTGGCAGGTTGAATTTCTTCAGCTCCCTCAGGAAGTACATCCTGTGCTGGGCCTTCTTTATGACCGAGGTGATGGTGGGCTCCCACTTGAGGTCCTGGGTGATGGTGGTACCCAGGAAGCGGAATGAGTCCACAGTGGTGATGGGGTTGTCAGTCAGGACGATGGGGGGGAGTGGGGCTGTGTGCTTCCTAAAGTCTACAATAATCTCCACTGTCTTCTGGGCGTTCAGCACCTGGTTGTTACGACTGCACCAGGACACCAGACGTTCAGCCTCCATCCTGTACGCAGACTCATCCCCGCCCGAAATTAGTCCTATAATGGTGGTGTAATCTGCAAACTTAATTAGTTTGACAGACTGGTGGTTGGAGGTGCAGCAGTTGGTGTACAGGGAGAAGAGCAGAGGAGAAAGAACACAGCCCTGAGGGGAGCCGGTGCTGATGGTCCGAGAGTCCGAGACATTCTTCCCCAGCCTCATATGCTGCTTCCTGTCCATCAGGAAGTCAGTGATCCACCTGCAGATGGGATCAGGCACGTTCATCTGGGATAGCTTGCCTCGGAGAAGGTCTGGGAGGATGGTGTTGAAGGCAGAGCTGAAGTCCACAAACAGGATCCTGGCGTAGGTTCCCGGGAAGTCCAGATGCTGCAGGATGAAGTGAAGAGCTATGTTGATGACATCATCTA
Organism: Valencia hispanica; assembly: GCA_963556495.2. Lineage (NCBI taxonomy): Eukaryota > Metazoa > Chordata > Actinopteri > Cyprinodontiformes > Valenciidae > Valencia > Valencia hispanica. Next base: position 6,661,083 of record OY747715.1, on the reverse strand, counting down.
CAGACCTGTTGGCTCTGTAGGCAAACTGCAGAGGGTCCAGGATGGGGGCTGTGAGGGTCTTGAGATAGGACAGAACCAGGCGCTCAAATGACTTCATGACCACAGATGTCAGAGCCACAGGGTTGTAGTCATTAAGTCCAGTGATCCTTGGCTTCTTGGGGACAGGGACTATGGTGGAGGTCTTAAATCACATCAAATCAAACTTTATTTATAAAGCGCTTTTCATACAAGAAGTTGCATCACAAAGTGCTTTACAGATTAAAATGACCCCACATAAAACCACCTTCCCTTCCCTCCCCCACAGATTTAAAAGCATGGTCACAGTTATACCCCCCTCCCCCCAACCCATCTCCCATGCACACACACAGTAAAAAAAAAAGTAAAAATGGACATTGGGCCGAGGCACCGACACAGGGGACCCAGTGGAGGCAAGGCCAAGACCCCCACCTCCACCCAAGCTCCACCTGGAGAGCACCCAGGCAGCTACAGAGGAAACACTGGAACGTGGATTAAGATAAATTAAAGTATAAAAATAAAAAGTAAATTAATGTGCTAAGATTAAATAGTAAAACTGATAAAAACATCATAATAATAAAACATGCAGAGCAATTAAACAAACAGTAATAAATAATAATCAGTTAAAAGCTAGGCTAAAAGGTGAGTCTTGAGCCTGCTCTTAAAAACATGAACGTTCTCTGCAGCCCTGAGGTCCTCTGGCAGCCTGTTCCAGAGGTGAGGGCCATAAAACTGGAAAGACGCCTCGCCATGCTTGTGTGTCCTGACTTTAGGGGTGACAAAGAGACGGCTGCCAGAGGAGCGCAGAGATCGGGAAGGTTTACATGGTAAAAGCAGTTCAGAGAGATAAGAAGGCCCAAGACCATTAAGACACTTAAAAACCATTAAAAGAACCTTAAAGTCGATCCTGAAATGTACGGGGAGCCAATGCAATGATTTTAAGACCGGTGTAATGTGCTCCCGTCTCCTGGTCTTCATCAGGACACGTGCTGCTGAATTTTGTAGTAGTTGTAAACCTGATATACTCTTTTTGGGAAGACCAGAAAGCAGGGCATTACAGTAATCAATTCTACTGGAGATAAAAGCATCAGTGTCTCCGTATTGGCCCGAGAGAGAATGGGGCGGACTCTGGCGATGTTCTTTAGTTGATAAAAACTTATTTTAGTAATATTTTTTATGTGAGGAATAAAAGTCAGCTCTTGAAGCAGGCAGGCACATGACATGCCTGCAGTGAGGAGTTGAAAATGCCAGAGAACACTGGGGCCAGCTCATTTGCACAGTGTCTGAGAGTGGCAGGAGACACACCATCTGGGCCGGGAGCTTTTCTAGCATTTAGGCTCTTAAACTGTTTCCTCACATCTGCTTCATGAATATGAAGGGTTTTAGTTGGAGTTGATGTGAGTTCGTCATAGGTGAGGGGTGAGGAGGGTGGTGCTGTGGGTGAAGTCTTTGGTGTTAATTGCTCTGTGTTGGGGGTGGGGGGATGAGTGTCCAAAGTGTCTCTATTGTTGGGACTGGTGGAGGTGTGAGGGCTGCTTGGTGGGTGGTCAAAACGGCAGTAAAAGTCGTTGAGGGTGTTGGCCAACAGCAAGTCATCAGTGGAGTGGGGAGTTTTAGGCTTGTACCTGGTAATGATACTAAAACTTTTCCACACAGAGGCCAAGTCGTTCTCTGAGATCTGCTGCTGAATATTCACAGAGTGCTGGTGTTTAGCAGTGTTCACTTCTAGCCCTTTTCCATTGCACAGAACCGAAAATCTGTTCGGAGCTGGGGCTGGTGCTGGAGCCAGAGCTTTCACAAAACCTCCTTCGTTTTCCATAACAAGGAGCCACCGTGAGCTACGGCGTTGCGTCATCGAAGCGTCACTTCAGAAATCACGCGGGAAGCCGCTCGCCGAAAATAAAGCAGACGCAGAAGAAAAAAACCATAACAACAAAGATGGATGACCTCGTCTGGTTGCAGATGCTAATCGTTGCTTTACAAGCATTTGTTGCGATACAGCGGCAAAAGGCATCGCTTTTGCAGTTACTGTCAACAAGGCAACGTCGTAATAGGCGACGTTGCCCTGATGCTATCCATGTTTTCAACAACAACAACAAAAAAACATTCTGAGCAGTCTGGATTTAAATATGGTGGTCCTCTACTGTGAAGGCTGTAAATCCCTCATCCTTCCCCCTTGACGTAGTGAGTGCTTGGATGGATCAGATGGATCATCACGTGATCCGAAAGTCCGAGTGCAGCGCGGGGCACTGCGTGATAGGCCCCGCTTATCGTGCTGTAACAGTGATCCAGTGTCCTCTCCTCTCTGGTCGGGCATTTAATATATTGTTTGTATTTGGGAAGTTCCTCTCTCAGATTGGCTTTATTAAAGTCTCCAAGAGCAATAATCAGAGAGTCCGGATAAATCCCCTCCATGTGCAGTATCTGCTCCGCGAGGGCGCACTGAGCTGCGCGCACTTCCGCGTCTGGCGGGATGTAAACAGCGGCCAGAATGAATGAAGCGAACTCCTGCGGAGAATAAAACGGTTTGCAGTGAATGAAAAGATATCCCAGAGAGGGAGAGCAGTGCTGAGCAATCACTGTCACGTCTGTACACCAGCCACTATTAATGTAGAAGCAGACGCCTCCACCTGTAGTCTTACCGGAGAGAGTGGCCTGCCGGTCCGCGCGGAGCAGATGAAAGCCCTCTAGCTGGAGCGTTCAGTCCGGGATGACCTCACAGAGCCACGACTCCGTAAAACATAAGACACAAGATGAGGCAAAGTCTCTGTTCATACTTCTCATCAGGGCCAGCTCGTCAATTTTATTCCGGCGTGAGCGTACGTTGGAGAGGAAGATCCCAGGTAGAGCAGTCCGAAGTCCGCGTCTCCTCAGACGCACGAGCGCGCCAGCTCGCTTTCCTCTCCTTTGCCGTCTCACTTTTCTGATCAGAGTTTATAGTAAATCCGCCGCAGAAGCGACAACTACTGGAAATGAATCCACAGGCGTTGTAGTCCTGTAGTTAAAGAGCTCTTCTCTGGAGTAAGAATACCCAGAGGAGTGACCAGAAACACAAATTACGCACAAAAACAATACAGAAATAACGCACTGAAGTACCAGGGCATCCATTCGCGGCGCCATCATCCAAGAGGCTTCTTCAGTTCTGAAAACTGGATTGGGAGTATCTATCGTTATACCTAACGAGGCTATCAAGGTTTGAGATTCCCCCTTTAAAAAACATACAAAGCAGGCTTGAGTTGCCTACCTAAGAAGTTTCAGCCAAAACTCCCACATTGAGGCATGTGACCAAAACAGCGCATAGTTACATAAACGGGGTAATTTCACCGTTAATGACCCTTACATCCCCAAAATTGCTTAGAAGCTCACGCAAACCTGATTGCCTCGTTTGGTATAACGATAGCCCCATTAGTGAGGCTTAATCTTAAGCCGTTTTCAGACAGAAGTTCTGGAATATTTGCGCACAATTCCATCCATTCTTTAACCGGAGTTGTGTTTTCAGACACATCACTTTTTTCCGGAACATTGCCTTTCGGCTGCTTTCAAACGGCAAGAAATGTACCGGAGGATCCTGATGAATGGGTGGAGGGTGGGGGGTTGTATGTGGATATTACGTAAACTTAGTGCGGCGGGCATACATGTCATTTCCCCAAACAAAGGGACTATTGCAGAGATGGTCGATAAAACAGCAGATCTACTCGCAGGGCCCGTCTTGGTGATGTGTGCAATTTTGTGCTGATGGAAACGCTTAAGAAACATCGATGAAGAAGCTGAAAGGAAAATATTGACATTTATACGTCATCAATGTGTGCGCTCACAGAGTTCCCTGCCCCACTCCCTTTTCCCCGACGCCCCACACCCCTCCAGCTTTCGCGGAACATTACCCGACTGTCTGAATGCAAACACCATACCGCAAAAAGTCCGCTCTTGTTACTAGGTCTTCATTAGTAAAATTACCGGTAAAGGGTATCCGGACAAAGTTGCTTTGAGACACAAAAACAAAACAGACGAAGTCCGGAAAATTACAGTTTTTCATGGCCTGTTTGAAATGGGCTCTGATACTCCCAATCCAGTTTTCATAACTGAAGAAGCCTCTTGGATGGAGAGTATTCAAGACAACAATAAAAGTCCAGTTGCCTTCATCTAAACTCTCAAGAATAGGCGCTAAATACTTATTTTCTGCACCATTATACAAATCTTTAAAAAAAATAATACAATGTGATTTTCTGGATTTTTTAAACCTTCCGTCTGTGCCCGTTGAAGTTTACCTATGATGAAAATTACAGACCTCTCATCCTTTTAAGTGGGACTAATACTTTTTTTTGCCCCACTGTAACTCTGCACACCTCGACACAGGGTGTTGATGTTTTGGCACACCCTCCCTCACCTGGGTGCCTTTACTACTTTAAATTCAGCCATTGATGACCGATACTTAAGGATGTCTTAATCCAGTCTCAAGCATTTGCTCATCATCATGATTTACAAGTGTATAATATGGGTTTTGTCCACTTAGCGGACTTGTTCATTGTAATTTCTCTGCGTCACATTGAGCATGCACACATTTCCACTGTAAAGATTGCGGTTTCTCTGAAAAGCCCCAATTTGTATTTGATCTGAGCTTCATCTGATCTTCCTGGCTCTAATGAGTTGGTAACACCTGGGTAAGCTGCCCCTTGATCCCTTTCTCCGTCCATTTACACCAAACAAGGTCCAGAAGCAGCACAAAGGGGTCAGCGACAGAGGTGTCGGAGTCTCCGTGGGCTTTCAGTCTCCTTCCTTCATTCACTAGCAGGATTTTTCTGCTCGATTGCGACATCTTTTTCCAGGCTGCTTTCGATGATCCTGCAAGGAAGCTTGAGTTTGCATCATCTGTATTCAGTAAAAACAGAAAAACTTGCTTTTTTTTTGGTTCACTTTTCAAATATGTAGTTAGTGGAAGGCAGGATGCAATTATGACATAACTTTCGTGGTGTTTCTAAAGGCTTCCTATACAGTCTTGTTACATGATGTCATTTAAGGTCATTCAGGGGTTAAAGGACTTGGTAGCAGACTTATAACTAGTCACAGAGGCGTTTTGTATTCTCCATTCATGTGGCAGCAAAACAAGCTGCAGTCCTATATATATATATATATATATATATATATATATATATATATATATATATATATATATATATATATATATATATATATATACCTGTTTCATACTTTAACACATCCAGTTTTATCACTAGATCTAGTTGATCCACTGGAATGAAGAAGGTGAAAACAGCCACAAACGGGTTATACTATAGCGGTCATACTTTTAATTTTACTGCAAAAATGTCTATCACCATTAATGGTTCCTGTTTAAGTTCTAAAAAATTTTTTTAAAAATCGATACATTGGTTTTGAACATCGATGCAATATTGTGGCATAAAATATCGTGATATATATCGGTTTATTGATATTTTCTTACACCTCTAATATCTTATCGCCAGATTTTTACCAATACACATCCCTAGTTGTTTCCTCTGTTAAAGAAACTTTGTCGAAAATATGTAGATGTTAATGCACTCTACATACATTGCTCAGTTTTCTGACTAAAGCTGCAGAAATCCCACGTGATTTGCAGAGACGACTTTTAAATCCAAAAAATGGCCAGTGCATCTCCGGCTCTTCTCCGGAGACTCCAGCAAGATGCTGTGACGCGCCCTCCATACCGGCCTGCCTTTTTTCTGTGCCAGACGCTCCCATGGTGAAAATCAGTTATTCTGCCAGGAGTGGAGCTACAATGAACTGTGGTCTGCTTTGGTGCTCCCAGGTTAAACACGCCCCAGTTGGAGAAAAACGAAGAAAGCTTTGGGAATCAAACGCTGCCGGAATCTTATCACGGCGCCAGGGTTTCCTCATTCACTCCTGTGTTACAAGTCTTTGTTGGATAGAAATGCAAATATTACGAGCATATCTGATGGTCCATACCTAATGATGTGAGGGATTAGAATGAAGAGAGGATGTGCTTAGGTTATGATAATCTCAGCTTTGACATTTTGCCGGGCCGGTTGAGTCTTACTCGTCATCAGGGTGTTGTTCCGTAAAGTGATTAGAGCAGATGCTGGAGGTGGAGGGAGTTTCACTGGCAGCCGGTTTGCTCGGGTTAGCAACTGTGCTGCTTTAAAAGGAGATAAATGTTTATTGCTCATTAATTTTTTCAGCCAAATGGACTTTGGAGAGAAAGAAAGTAGCGGGTAAAATTTATATTAATTGTAATCGATGTCCTCAGCACAGCAATCAACAATATCCCAAATAACAGACTTCTTGTAGGGTACCACATCAAATCTTTGGCTTTTATTGGGCTGCCCTGTCGCCATCAGCAGCTGAGAATGCAACAAAAATATTGCAATAACATATTTTGCCAACATCATGCAGCCCTATAGAGTTAAACGGGGTTTTAAAAAAACCTGTCAGTGTCTCTCGTCATGTTTTAGGAAGTTGCAGTTTGTCGGTGTGGAGACACGTCAGGATCACGAGTCTAACTCATCCTTATTCACGATATGCAAACGTCTCGCCTTTGATTGGCTAACAGCAATGCGACTCTCATGCTGCCTTCAAACAAGTCGGGATTTTTCTTCCACTTGAACAGTTTATTCTTATTTAGTTTAATGTGAATACAGTGTGTGCACAATTATAAGGTATTTTGAGTATTTTGAGGATTAATTTTAATATAGAACAAGTTCAGTACTAACGGTCAGTCCAAAATGTTAATACACCTGAAACATGAATTTTTGTGCAAAGGAAATGTGTGTGCACATTGTCAGTGGAGTACATATGTGTGCACAATTATTAGGCAACTATTAGTGTGCAGAATTATAATGCGACTAAATGAAACGACACAATTTTACCATTTAACTTTATCATTTACATCTGTTAAAGTGAAAATTATTATCAAACAATTCAAATTTAACAGATACAAAAACGTAAACAAAAATCAGTGACCAATATAGCCACCCTTCTTTTCAATAACAGTAATAATCCTTGATCTGTTGATGATCAACGTTTTGTGCTGCAGCAACTACAGCCTCCCAGACAGTGTTCAGACTGCTTTCCAACCATGTAAATCCCCCGTTTAAGAAGGGCCCACAGGTTCACAATAGGGTTTAGATCATGCTGTGTCCACCATGTTCATATTCAGAAGGGATTGAACCCTCGATGAGACTAAGTCTTTCAGAAAACCCTTGTTGATACCGGCGGTGGTTACTGAAGCACTCGTCTTTGGCGCAAACAAAAACCATTTTAGCCACAGATCCGAGCACATTACCATTAAAAATAAAACCTAACCACGCACTTCGAAGTGGTTCTGATGCCGGGAGACGATGTAAAGAGTTGTGTGGGTTAATACACCCAACAACAGAACATTTTGACACTTGTACTTTCGGCATACCTAAACTTGGACTACAAACTCATAGCGAGAAATAAAGATGGCGGATTCGCTCGGCGTTTAGGTAGTTCCAGTGCAGGTACTGTGTGACGTAATAGTTCCAAAAACGTAATAGGTAATAGAGAAAACTGAACGGCTTAAAAAATATGACCCAAAACATTTTACAAAAATATCTCCACAACACATGGAGTGACAAATGTATGCTTTTTGCAGTCCTAGACACTCTAGATTCACTACACAAAGCATTTAAGGGCTAAAAAAGTGGAATTTTCATGATATGTCCCCTTTAAATGATCTGTGGTCACCCTTCCACCTGAGAGGGGCTCCATCTTGTTTTTTTTCTTTTGTTAAAGTCTCCGTGCCGCCTGATGCCTGAGGGGAAGTAAACACATTACCCTAACCTCCCTGCAGCTTCTCTTGTTTTCAGCAATGATAACATTCCCTTGCTTTCTGAGAAACGTCACACACAAATGAAATGAAATTGGGTATGGATTTTAAAAATGTGTAGTTCTTGCTTGAAACTCCATCAACCTGGGGGGGTATCAACCATGAACTGTGCCGTAGTAATGACAGAAAACACAGGCTGAGAGACAAAGACTGCTTTGATTAATAAAAAAACAAAAAACACATGAAATGCAGCAGAGAACAGTAGCAAGCAGTGACTACAAGACGACGCTTTCGCTAGGCCCCAACAAACACATGAACCCAAACAGAGTATTTAGAGGCTGCGCTTCATCATGCAGTGCATTCAGGCAAGACGAGTCAGCTGCAGACTGTGACATGTTCAGTCGGTCAATTCATGTTTCTGATTGAAGACGCGGCGGCGGCGGTAGGCAATGATTTTCTATTCCCTACTCCCTCCTGCAGCTGAGAAGAGCAGGAGCAGCGGGAGCGCTGGTTCAGTTACAAAAAAGGTTCACACATTGTTGTTTCATAGCAGGGATGTGTATTGGTAAAGATCTGTCGATACGATATGTGTCATGATACGGGGGGGAAACGATACGATATATTGCGATACTTGTGAGTAAGGCGATATATTGTGGTTTTTTGAAAGCTGAATTTACCTGTAGAAAAACTGTCACAACATTCTAAACTCTCCAACTTGTTTAAAATTGACACATCCAGTTTTATTACTAGATCTAGTTGATCCACTGGAACAAAGAAGGTGAAAACAACCACAAACTAGCAATCATACCTAGGGTTGGGCATCGTTTGAAATTGGACAATTCCAATTCCGATTCCAGTTCCAAACGATTCTATGGAGGGACAGGGTCATTTATTTATTTTATTTTATTTTTTGCCTATTTTAAATGACCTACTTTAAAATACACTGCTTGTTTACACTGCTATTTCTTCTTAATCATTGTGTGTTGGTCCTACATGTGTGTATATTGAGCTTATTTATTTACTTGCACACTTTCTTTTTTTGTCATGTGCGCATTGTTTTCAATTGTGTTTTTGAGTCCTGCTGCTGCAACAAGGAAATTTCCCTTATGGGATTAATAAAGTATTTCTATCTAACTACCCACCCATAGGTAGTCTTACTTGATGAACTATTTTAATTTTAATTCTATGAACTTTTTACTTTACAGTGAATTTCTCACAGGGCTGTTATCTATGGACTTGGGGATAAATATTACTTTTTTTTCACAGTGGTAAAATATTTACAGGAGAGCTTTATTTTTGAAAATCTTGTGAAAACCGATTTCCAAACATCCTGAATGTCTGTCTGCAGAATATTGAACAAAAAATAAGAAACAACTTAAACAATCCAGTATAGATTAGCTGCAGGTACATTATAAAGTCAGAAACCTCTCTGTGGAACTCCTCTAGTTGTTGCGTTTCCCTCGGTTGCTATGGTGAACGGAGGAGGCGGAGCACATCGCAGAGTATTATTAGCTGCCTGGCTAACGTTAGCTTAGCAATCTCAGACCGTTTGTCTATGAAAACAAATACATGAGCTAACGTTAGCTGGATATTTGTACTTGAGTTGAACAACGGTTTGAGTATAACTTGTTTGCTGCCGCAATGTTGACATCAGACGTATTTTACTGCCCGGATTTGGACCGCAGTGCGGCGCTGGGCTGAATGAGGTTAGCCGGCGCAGCGCGTCAAACACTGAGCGGTCGGTTATTTCTTACAGGTATAGCACTCTGATGTTTTGTTTGCTAAACTGTAGACAAATCTTAGAGTGTCTCCACACACCTTCCATGATTGCGCATTAACGCTAACACTTCTGGCGGATTCTTCTTCATTGGTATGGTTCTTCTTCTGGTCGGTGGACTGGGAATCGAAACTAGGAACCGTAATTTTTAAAATTGAACGATTCCGGGAGAATCGACGTATGACTCCCGGTTCCAATCAATGCTCGATTCTCGATGCCCAACCCTAGTCATACCTTTAATTTTACTACAAAAATTACTGTCATCATTAATTGGCATTAAAATTCATTTTTTTTTTAATCTATGCATTGCTTTTGAATATCGATACAATATCAGGACATAAAATATCGCGATGTATCGGCGTATCAATATTTTCTTACATCCCTAATCCCTACTTTGAACACTTCTTTTAATTACTGACCATCCTATTGTATGTTTCCACTGTTTAAAAAAAAAAGTTTGATTCAGCTTCAGTTTGTCGAGTTTGGAAAGCCTCCATGCCGTCTACCCAAAACCTTAGCTCCCTTTCACAGATTTTCTGCCAGAGTCAGGTAGGGGTTCTGGCCGAGCCGCTCCAGAACATCAATATCACTTCCAGTCAAAAGAAACACGGCAAAATCAAAAGATCACATGTCACCTAAATCTGCAATGGCGAATGAACAACTTGTAAACTTGAAAAACTGTAAACTGAGATTGTTTCTCACGGGGAGGAGACCCCCAGAACAGACGCAAAGTTAGTTGAAGAAGTGTTGCTGCGAGGAGGGATGTCTAGGTTTCCCTCCTCCACCTGTTCTCTAATAAGACAGTTAATAGAATATTACTAAACCACATTTTAGATATAGTTTGTCTCTTAACCAAAAGATGCTCTGTGTATTGAGCGATGTAATTCCCCCCCGAGAAAACCCTTGATTATTCAACTTTCACATGTGACCCTTTGCTTTCTTTCCACAAGAAATAATTGCATCTTTGTTGCCGACAACACTGCATATAAAACCAGGGGCTTCACACTGGACAACAATATTGCCAGCTAAATGTGTCTCCGTCGATGGTGAAGTGTGAAGGATGTGAGACTACGCTGTTGCCGGTGACGGACCCCGGAGGAGTTTCAACGGGGCTCCAGTGTCCGTGCGGCTGGATGAATAGCAAACCTCCGATCAGCTGCAGCTTAGCGAGGAATTTCAATGTTATAAATCCGTAACGGGGGGGAAACTCTCTCCTTTGGAGGCTGCATGTGAGCCGGAGCAGATCCGTTTGCTTAACACACGAGTCATCTGAAATTTCTCCACCAATCACATCTCTGCCACGGCTTCAGGTGTCTTTGGTTAAACAGTGCATGGGTCGTTCGCAACTAAAAGAAATACTTTAAGTGTGATCCCAGGTCATCTAATAAAAAAAATCTAATTGGTCATCCTTCCATGTTTACCTGTATCAAGGTGTATCAAAATTATAGAAAAAATACAGTTTAAAAGCCTCTAAGATTTTCCAATATACCATTCCTGTGGAAAGAAAAGTGTTTCCTCAGCTTTTACACAGTACTAGCTCTTCCTCTTCTTTGCTGCTCACTGCCATTCAGTTGTGAGCCCTGTTCAGTGGGAGCCCTGTGGTTGTTTTTCTGTGACGAGACCGTCCCGTCTGGGACAGTTTTGAAGGCTTCCCCTCATTAGAAAGCTGGATGCATATAATTATATAGTGCGGAAATTCCGACTTCCGAGTGAGAAAAATTAAACTGGAACGCACCCCCGATGTCGGACTTCCTAGTGGGAAGTACTCCGACTCTGACTTTCAATATGGCCGTTCCTCGCGCCAACAATCGTAGATGTGCTGGAAACGTTTATTTCACACAACACACTTGTAGTGGGCTTGTAAGCATCCTTGGGGACTCAAAATCGGGACCGTCGTGGGTAAAACGGGACGCCTGGTCACGCTATACAAGAATTAATCATATAATTAAAATTTATATTTATCTTTATTTGTGTTATCGCTTGTGCTGCTGCTTTTAAATTTTTAATTTTAATCTTTTTACTCTTGTCTTGTTACACCTTTTCCTCTAGCCTGCTATATTTTTGTCTTCTATTGTAAAGCACTTTGGTCTCCTTTCGGCTTTAAAAGCTGTATATATTTCTTTATTTTATTTGTTTATTTAACAGGGACAATGTGCAAAAACATTAAAGATGTTTTACACCAGATTATAGCCAAAGCTAGTTTCCATCTGCAGTCCCTGAGCAGGTGAGAATGTGAATTAAAATATCTTAAATTGTAAAAACACAACAATCATTGATTACATAATACAATCATTCAATAAAATATCACTAAGACCAATATCTTAAGTAAATAAATCCTTAATGTTGACTGAAATCAAACTGTTTTCCGTGCCTCCTTCCGTGCCTCCTTCAGTCTCTGAGGAATTGCGCTTTCTCCGCCTCTCGGTTGCCATGGTTACCTGTGAATCGACCCATATCTGCCGGCTTGTGTCGATGCAGACTTTTCACCAGGCACTTTGCATTGACGGTTTATGGCAGAAAGTGGGTGTGTAGGAGGCGGGATATGATCCTAAAGTTCACCTGAGCGCATTTCTGGGGAGATTTGATGCCAGAACCACCTTGTTGTGAGAAAACGTGTCTATTAAACTTGATCTTTATTAGACTTACTATCAGGAAAATATGCAGTTGTGATACTATTGCTGCCACTGACGTTATTAATCTTTACTCAACTCTCTCTTTTCCACCAGCATGACACCCCCACCTTTTTTTTAAGCAGAAATTTGCCTGTTGTCATGATTGTGGCTGTAGGACCCAAGTGCAACAGGTAAGATATAAAGAATTTATTGAAGATGGCGTAACAACTAACACTAGACAATGGCAAGTTAAGAAGACAAAGAATCCAGCTCGGTATGACAGGAAGAGGACTGCTTAAATACTCAGTGAGAGATGACAGAGGAACTAGAGGGAAACTTAATCAAGGTAATTAAATGCAGGTGGAGGCAATTAGCAGCTGGGCAGGGAAGGAAACAGAGTAAAAACAAAGGTATAAGCATAAAACAGAAGAGAAGACTAGACATATAATAATCTTAAATGCACAAGGTAAGACTAACTCAGGGTGGTAACTAAGAATTGTGAAATCTAAGTAAATAAATAGGAATAAAAAAATAACAAGAGAAACTCAAAATAAAACCATTGCTGAATATAACTGGAAGGAGAGTAGAACAACAGAAAAGAAGGAAAATATAAGTGTAAACACTGGATATAAAGAAACTAAAATCAGAACAGTTATCCTTATGAGAGAAATAAAGTAAAACTGAACTAGCACTGAAAATGATGAGAACTGAATGAAGATTCGAACCCAACACAATAAAACAAAAAACACAAAAAGCTAGGGATCAAGACACCTGTGTCTCAGATTTTTTTTTTTAATTCATCCTTGGAGCATATTTAAAATATTCGAAAGAAAATGCAGCTTGAGATGCTAAATTATATAGGCACAATGTTTCTTGAAATGCCATCATAGATTTACTTTAGATCACAAAAGAATATATAAATAATGCTGAATAAATAATTGTTTACGCAAGTAGATACCATAATACAATGTTTTATTTTTTTTTTTTTTATCATGAAACAAGATTCAAGCTTCTAGGACAATACGTTAAAGAAATCTTTCAGTATTTAGCTGTATTTAAAAAACTGCAGAATGAAAACCAATGGTTGTCCTAAAATATATGATGTACTTTTATTTGGAACATTGATTTCATGTTGCAAAAAAGGGCTAGGAACTAATCGGACTTTGCATCAAACAGTATTTGCCATATTTAGCTGTTTAAAAAAAACAAAAAACTGTAATGATGGAAGAGCAACATTAAAAAATAAAAAGTATTAAAGTATTGTTTTAGAAATAGCAGCATCAATGAAATAATCAACATACTGGGATTGAACTGTTTAATTCCTTGAATGCCTAGTGGATCTAATTAGCATCATATCTAAATTTACCCTAATGATGGGTGCAATGTTAAAACGTATCATCTCTAAATAATTTAACATCTGATTGCCAATGACCAGTACAATTTTGTATATACAACTTCAGGCATTAGGGAGTTAATGCACATTAAGGTTTGGTGTTTGAGTTAATGAACTAGGCAGTTTATGTGTTTCAAGAGGGGTGTGAAGTATTCACAGATTTTAGCCATTGTTGTGGTCGTTAACTGTCGGCTATCATCCCTAGGCCACGCCCCCCCCATATGGGAACGTGCATTGCGCACAATAAACGAGAGAGAGAGAATGCTAAACACCAGTCGCAGTTTTCGTGAAGTAATATGGCAAAATCACCTATTTAAGTGAAAAATTAACAACATAGACACGAAGAACTAACACAAATCATTCATTTTGGTAGCAGCCGGCTGTTTCTCCTCCTCTTGACATCATTGAGCGGGAGAACCTCTCACACTGTAGCGTAACGAGTGGAGGACCCAGGTAAATGATGGATGGATGGATGGATGGATGGATGGATGGATGGATGGATGGATGGATGGATGGATGGATGGATGGATGGATGGATGGATGGATGGATGGATGGATGGATGGATGGATGGATGGATGGATGGATAGATAGATAGATAGATAGATAGATAGATAGATAGATAGATAGATAGATAGATAGATAGATAGATAGATAGATAGATAGATAGATAGATAGATAGATAGATAGATAGATAGATAGATAGATAGATAGATAGATAGATAGATAGATAGATAGATAGATAGATAGATAGATAGATAGATAGATAGATAGATACACACACCGATATATCGCAATATTTTATTTCCCGACATTGTATCGATATTAAAAACAAAATATCGATTAAAAAAAATAATTAATTAATTATTTTTATTTTTTAAGGATTTGAATGGAACCATTAATGATGACAGTAATTTTTGTAGTAAAATTAAAAGCATGACTGGTAGATTGTGGCGGTTGTCACCTTCTTCGTTCCAGTTGATCAACTAGATCTAATAATAAAACTGGACGTGTTAAAGTATGAAACAGGTTGGATCGTTTAGAACGCTGCTTTCCCAGCAGATAACCAGCATACAGAAGCACACTCCAGATGGTAGAACGTCTGCATCATGTCGCTGCAGACATCGAAGGACCATAGCCGCCTGAAGTAGAAAAGGCGACTCTGTCCCTTCCTGTATGCTGCGTCTTTGTTGGTGGTCCCTTCCAGTTTCTGGTCCAGAACCACCCCCCTCCCCCCAGGTATTTGTAGGACTCCACAGTCTCTATGTCCTCCCCGTCGATGCTGACCGGCTGTCTTGGTGGTTTAAATAATGGTTGTCCAGCAGCAGTTTTTCTCCCAAAAAAAGGCATCTAATTCCTACACGGGTTAGTTTATTGTTTCTCTGAGCCATTTGTTACAGTGAATTATGGATGTTTTGTTGTTTTTCTTTTTCTATTGGAAACTTGGTTGCTCTGCTGGAATACAGAGTGAGTTATGTTGTTCTGGTCAGGCAGTGTATCTGTTGTTACCCTTCCATGTTGCTAGAGATTGTATCTTCGGCAGGATGGTGCCTGACCACTGCTGATTCAATAAGATGCAGCACTGATGGCTCCTCCTTTACTTTGTGAGCCGGGCGAAACGCCGGCATAGGTCTCTGTTTTCGCCTGCTTCCGCAAATGTAAAAACTGCACAGAGAATAAAAGCAGTGGAGGATGAAAGTAATTAGAAAATGAGTTTTTTTTTTTCTTCCTCTGTGACTGTTTCTCTTTTGCTCTTGTTGCTCACAGTATAAATCCCTTTTTGATTTCTCACTTTCTGGAAGATGAATTGTGTTATTAATTGGAATTGAAATGCTGAACATCCTAATGAGCCCCTGCATACATTGTCTTGCTAATCCTCATTTTTCATGAGACAAGGCAGTTTTTGCATCAAGCCTAAGGGGTCATTTTCAATTAATCCCAAGGCTCACTGTAATTGGCTCCCAAGTTCTGACTTTTTAGAATAAGAAAATCCATTATTTATTTGGTTTTCTTACACATTGTTTGCTTGGAGCCTTTCTTTCACCTATACTTCCTGCCAATAAAAAGCCTCCCGTGGCTTTATTTATTAAAAGTGAGGTGAAAGTCATTAGTAATCATGAGTCATGTCCTCATCCTTTCCCCCCATCGGCTGCTAGTCTGTGGCCACCAGCTGGCAGATTAAGCCTTATGTGCAACAGGAGCTCAAATAATGATCTGACATATTTTCGTCTTGTGTAATGTATTCAAGACAACAGCACAGGTGATACTGTGGCTCCTAAAAGCCTACACACTCCTGTAAAAATGCCAAGTTGATGTGATGTAAACAGCTGATCCAGTTGTATGATTTTATATTAAAAAAATGAAGATGAAGAAGAAGAAGAATCTTTTATTGTCCCAAAAGGGGGAAATTCAGCTGCAGCAGTAGCAGAATGACAGGTAATAGAAACATTTAGATTTACTCAAGAAAAGTATAAAAAAAAACAGAATTAAGAATAATATATGTACATTAAGGACAAAATTACAAAACCAAAGTACAGTTGTGGCCAAATGTTTTGAGAATGACACAAATATTAGTTTTCACAAAGTTTGCTGCAAAACTACTTTTAGATCTTTGTTTCTGTCATGTTTTGTGGAGAGGACCCAGGCGCAGAGGCATTTAATGTGCAGAGCACTCATATTTAATGGAGAATAAACAATACAAAATCCAAACCTCGGAAAAGGACAGGAACAGGACGTGCAGCAAGGAGGAAAGACGTGGAAATGACGAGGAACTGACAAAGGGCTGGGTAAGACACAGGGGCTTAAATGGACTAGAACCACAATGGGAAGGCAATCAGAGAGACCAGAAACAGCTGAGAACAGGGAAAGACAAAGATGGAGAACAGGTGACGATTAGACAAACATTGGAAGACAAGGAGTGACGCAAAGGAGGAATACAAAACATAAGGACTAGACAGAGATTAGAACTAAAGATTAATAGGGACTAACTATGAACCTAAGTAAATAAAAGACACGAAACCTAACATAAGAGCACTTAACAACAGCACTTAACTTAACACTTAACAAAACACCGGGAAATAAGCTAGAATGTTAATGTAAACTAAATAAGGAAATGAAATAACTAAAACCCAAACACCTAAGGAACCTAACAGTTTCAGTTGTTTCTGTAATGTACTGAAATATAATTGCAAGCACTTTATACGTTTCAAAGGCTTTTATTGACAATTACATGACATTTATTCAAAGAGTCAGTATTTGCAGTGTTGTGCCACAGATAGATAGATTTTGGCTATGAATAATTAGGAATAATTGCTTAGGGTAATTATTAATCAGATTAATAATTTTATGTAAAAATGACCAAGTTTAGGGGCACCACCTGAATTCCAAGAATACAATAGCCAAATTGTTCAGTCTCAGTTATGTTTATGCTTACCTGCCTGATAAGGCTGAGGTAATTAAACAATATATATGAAGGAATAAGTTCTTGGCGTACCTGAACAGCAAGTTACTACACATATAGGTGAAATAACAACAACGGTTTTCCAAAATACAAGAGTTTATTACAAAAAGAATTCAACTACAATAAAACTAACATCCAAAAGTAAACAGTAAAAGTGATAAATATGCACAGAAATAGAAACAATAAACAATAAATTGATAACGATGTCACGATTCAGAATGAATATGTTTGCTCAAAGACCAAGGCTTATGTTGAACAGTGTTGGGAATAAAGCCAAGTTAGTTTTAAACTAATTGTGATTAGTTTAAGACTAATCGGCACATTCTGGTTTGTTTTCAAACCACCAATTCACAATGCAAAGCAGAAGTGAAGAAAAACATTCTTTGGAAGAAGTAATGTTTCATTAAACCATTTGCTGAATTAGAAATCAACAACTTTTAGATAATTGATTCTATTTAATGTATCGGTCACCGCAGTGATTGATCTAATTTAATATTTAGACTTTTTGTTGATATTAACGGCCGTACCAATTATGTCGATTTAATTTAGTATTTTGACTTACCAAGAAGGCGGTCTCAAAAATGACTTAAAAGATTAGTTTTAGTGTTCAAACAATCTGTTTTAAAGTCGATCTCTATTTTGAATAGCATTAATGGCAGTCTTTATTGTTCATGAATAAAAGGCCGTCAATGGCGGGCCAACGTGGTTCGCTAGACCATGTAGCTTACAGCTAACTCATGTGGCGCTGCTTAAAGTTGCTCTGGATCATTTATTAAACATCAAAGAAAGAAAAAACTGTTGGATTGAGTAACTCAGGTTGCAGGATCCGACTTTCCATCGGAAACCTCGAGAATCACTGTTTAAACCTCCAGGCCGACCGGAGGTTGAATTACGTATGTTATAAATATATGTACTATAAACATCAACATACCTCCAATGAAGTGAACTGAGCAGATCCTGTCATGAGTCTTTGGCTTACAGGATCTGGATGGATCATCCACTTTAACCCTCCTCATTGCTGTTAACCACTGCCGTCGCGTATTTTGTCAGCTTGAAACCTATGAAACTTTACATCACTATTCTTTTTTCTCCTATTTGTACAGCCTACAGCACTGCAAGTGTTAACCATGCTGATATATATTGATTTCCCCGCTATTTAGCACAGAATGTTGAGATCTGACCGCTAATAACAACTATAGTCAATGGGCGTGATCAGTCTTTTTGCCCTCCAGGCAGAAGCTGGGGGGCAGGAGCTTGGGCGCGTGATGTCACGATTCAACGTGTCCATATGCAAATGCTCTGTATGTGCTGGACTCCTTGTTGATCAACAAGCCAAATTAAAGCTCTTGAGCCGATGAAGGAATTCTCTCTCATCCTTGTTAAAATATTTCCATAATATAACATACAGTCACCAAACCAGTTAAAAGAGAGATTATCCTTCTAACCTGATTGTTTCCATTCCAATCATTTAAAAGAAGTAAAAAATATAAACTGTGAAAAACAGATGTGCAAATAACTGCAGCAGAAATATTACTCGAGGTGAGATAAAGAGTAAAAATTACAGCAGTGACGTAAATAGAGCTGGGTATCGATTCACGCTTCAAGAATCAATTCCGATTCTTAAGAGTTAGAATCGATCATCATAATCTGATTCGATTCTATCGAATCAGATTATGATGAGTAACAGTTTACTGGGAAAAACCTAAAGCCTTAAAATGGCTGTCTGGACTTTTACTTCCTATTCTAGCTGTAAAAAAGGGCAAACAATGTTAAACAATCAAGCCGATTTTTGGAGTTGTGAATCGATTCGATTCTTAAAATTTTGTAAGAATACATTTTTCGATTCTCAAATAAGAGTAAAAAAGTACTTGATAAAAAGGCTACTTAAGTGCTGAGTAACTAACTGTTCATAACATAACTTAATATTTTACAGTGATGTCATCAGACAGAATAAAGCATGTTATGTGCAAAAGTCTGGTATTTTAATAACCAAAATAAAAAACATAATTACAACAAAAAAAATTAAGGCAGAAGAAACATTTCCAAATCCGTTTTTTCAATATAAAGCTTATGAAACTAATGCGTACAATAGATAGCGTATATATATATTTAAGCACTTCCAGTGACAAATTGTATTTACTGTATTTTTTTGATTCACAACAGGGTCAACAACAAAGCTTGTGTACAAACAAGAGGTCTCACTTCAACACAGACTGTAGGTTTGTCTCTGTGACTCATGCATTTTTGGTTGAAACATGTTTGTTCTCAATTCAGTGAAGTTACTCACAGGGGATGGAGTAGTCAGAAATTTTACTTAAGTAAGAGCAGTGATACTTCATAAGAGTTTTACTCAAATAAAAGTATAAGGTATGGTGTAGTAAAACCACTCGTAAAGGGTTAATCAAGTAAACGTAACTGAGTAAATGTGATTGCAGTGGGGCAAAAATGTATTTAGCAGCCGCCAATTGTACAAGTTGTCCCTCTTAAAAAGATGAGAGGTCTGTAATTTTCATCATAGGTACATAGGTAAAAGTTCACCTTAATCTTTTGTACTTTAACCTTGGTTGGCAATGACAGATGTCAAACGTTTCCTGTATATCTTCACCAGGTTTGCGCACACTCTAGCTGGTATTTTGGCCCATTCCTCGATGCAGATCTTCTCTAGAGCTGTGATGTTTTGGGGCTGTCGCTAGGCAACACAGACTTTCAACTCCCTCTAGATTCTTTATTGAACTGAGGGCTGGAGACTGGCTAGGCCACTCCAGAACCTTGAAATGCTTTTTATGTAGCCACTCCTTCGTTGGATAGACGATGTGTTTGGGAACAAAATCTCACGATACATGGCCCCATTCATCCTTTCCTTAATACGGATCAGTCGTCCTGTCCCCTTTGCAGAAAAGTAGCCCCAAAGCATAATGTTTCCACCTCCATGCTTCACAGTGGGTATGGTGTTCTTGGGTTGCAACTCAACATTCTTCCCCCTCCAAACACGACGAGTGGCGTTTAAACCAAAGAGTTCTATTTTGGCCTCATCTGACCACATGACATTCTCCCAATCCTCCTCTGGATCATCCAGATGGTCTCTGGAAAACTTTAGACAGGCTTTTCAGTTCAATTCAATTCAAAAATACTTCTATTGATCCCAGAGGGAAATTAAGTGTTGTTGTAGCTCATATAATTAATTCTTTAAGGAGTTGTTGTAGATGATGATGGCTGTGGGCAGGAAAGATTTCCTGTAGCAGTCTCTGTTGCAGCGACACTGAAGAAGCCTCCGAATGAAGACACTCTGTTGTATGACAGTCTCATGAAGAGGATGCTCAGGGTTGTCCATAATTTTTTTGATTTTATGAAGAATCCTTCTTTGCATTATCATCTCCAGATGTTCCACAGTTGTTCCAAGAACAGAACCAGAACCTTCTTTATCAGGTTGTTTAGCCTTTTTAAATCCCTGGCTCTGATGCTGCAAACCTTGAAGGACCTAAGCTTCCTCAAGAAGTACAGTCTGCTCTATCCCTTCTTGTAGACGGTTTCACTGTTGCGCCTCCAGTCCAGTCTGTTGTCAAGGTGAACTCCGAGGTATTTATACTCCTCAACCACCTCCACTTCTTCTCCCATGATGGACACAGTTTTTGACTTATCTCTGTTTCTTCTGAAATCTACAATCATCTCCTTTGTTTTGTTCACATTCAAGGTGAGACGATTGTTTCCACACCATGTCACAAAGCGGTCCACCAGCTCTCTGTATTCAGCTTCTTGTCCATCTCTGATACACCCGTCAATTGCAGAGTCATCTGAGTATTTCTGCAGATGACAGGTCTCTGATTTGTACTGGAAGTCTGAGGTGTACAGAGTGAAAAGGAATGGTGAGAGTACGGTCCCCTGTGGTGCTCCTGTGCTGCTGACCACCTGGTTTGACACACAATTCTTCAGTCTCACAAATTGTGGCTTGTTTGTCAGGTAGTCATTGATCCAGGCGATTGTTGAGGGCTCCACCTGTGTCTTCAGGAGTTTCTGACAAAGAAAATTAGGATGAATTGTGTTAAATGCACTGGAGAAATCAAAGAACATGATCCTCACAGTGCTGCCTGCTTTGTCCAGATGACAGTGGGTTGGTTGAAGTAGGTGGATGATGGCATCTTCAACTCCAACTCCACACCGATAAGCAAACTGCAGTGGGTCCTGATACGTTCTTGTTTGCTTACTCAGGGGTGCCAACAGGAGTCTCTCCAGGACCTTCAGGATGTGGGATGTCAGGGCAACGGGTCTATAGTCACTGATGACTTGGGCATGTGCTGGCTTAAGCAGGGGGACCTTTTGAGCGCTGCAGGATTTTAATCCATGACGATGTAGTGCGTTACTAATAGTAACCTTTGTTACTATGGTCCCAGCTCTCTTCAGGTCATTGACCAGTTCCCCCCAGTGTAGTTCTGGCCTGCTTCGTCACCGTTCTCAAGATCATGTGTACCCCACGAGGCGAGATCTTGCATGGAGCCCCAGGTAGAGGGAGATTGTCAGTGATCTTTTATTTATTCCACTTTCTAATAATTGCTCCAACAGCTGACCTCTTCTCACCAAGCTGCTTGTCTATAGTAGATTGGCTCATCCCAGTCTTATGCAGGTGTACAATCTTGTCCCTGGTGTCCTTGGACAGCTCTCTTTTCTTGGCCATGGTGGAGGTTGGAATCTGACTGTTTGAAGGTGTGGACAGGTGTCTTTTATACAGATAACGAGTTCAAACAGGTGCCATTAATACAGGTAACGAGTGGAGGACAGAAGAGCATTTTAAAGAAGAAGTAACAGGTCCGTGAGAGACAGAATTATTGCTTTTTGCAAGTGCTAAATACTTATTTTCTGCACCTTTTATACCAATAAATTATAAAAAAATTACACAATATGATTTCCTGCATGTATTTTTACATTCTGTATCTCAATTGGGACAACTTGCACAATTGGTGGCTGCCAAATATTTTGTAGTTACTACCCACATCTGTACGAGGCCGAGTTAAAGTCTGGACCAGAGGTCAGGCTAGAATTTTTTGTTGTCTGTCAAAATCTGGTCATAATCAATTTTTAAAATGATAATAATGAGATAATCAGTAGTATTTAGTTTTCATTAATTATGGTTAATATTCAGTCCGAACAAACTGAACAGAGAATCCACATTGAGCAGAATAATAGGCTACGTGGATTAGTTATGAACATTTTACCCGCTGTGGCCTGAACGCTCCGCATGGAGCTTAACTGCCTCCCGCTTGTGCATAATGTAGGCTGAATCTGTGCTCTGCTGCCTTACTGGAGACTAGAATCACGAGGGTCACTTCAGCCAAAGTTTTGAAATAAAAATTTCTTTAGTTAAGTTGATCAGAATTCGGCAAGATCGCTTGTCTGATCGCTTTAGCGGGAGGTAATCCTGCAGCATGGGCTCTTTTTGCATAATTTTTTGAACTGCAACAATCTGTCTCTCAAACTGCCGATCTGTATGCGGCGCACTCACACATGCGCTCCAAAGCCTCCTGGATAGCCAGATGCATTCGAGTACGGTGTCCTGGTCTGAGATGACGCTCAGATGTTCTCATAGGAATCTTATTTTAATTGATTCAGTTACCCGGACACTGTGCGTAAAGTTGAAAATGTCTGCAGCAAGGGGGTGAATTCCAATCTGTCAAAATGAAACGCCCATCAGATGTTTCCGTCAACGGTGATATTAACGTTAACGCGACCCCCGGTCTGGATCTAATCTTTATTGAGATTCAGCATGGCATGATTTAAACAGGCTTTCATGCTCAAGAAACCCTCCGTGTGACTGAATGAAAACAGTAAATCTGTAAAGTGGAGACGGCCAGAACTCCTCCACAGCGATCTGAAAGCCTTGTTCCAGTTAAATGCTTGATGGACTGTTGTTCCCACCAACAGTGGCTCACCTACTTTTCCATTAATAAGTGCAATCCTTATTCAACATCTTCATTTTGATTAAAATCGGGTTATTTTTATCTGGCTTTAACATTTACATTAGGAGTACATACTTTTTCCTGGCTCCGCACTTTGGTATAACGCCTCTGTTGTGCTAAAAATGAATCTCAATTAGTGTTGTGCACATTTTAGCAGGTTTTGTTTGGAACAAATTAATTTTTATTATTTTAATGGGAGAGCTCAGAGGTCACTTCTCCTTATAACCAGTCCACACAACTCCACTTCTACCTGAGTTCAGTACGGCGTTTCATTACTTCCACTGGAACACACAAAAAAATATATATATATAAAATGTGGCTTAAGAGGAATGCCATTACATCGTCGCTAATAGTGGTAAAACAGATGAAGGAAAGAATAGATTGCAGTGGGTGTATCTCTAGTGAAAATCTGTTATAGCCCATGCTGAAAGCTCTCTGCAGGCATTTTCCTGCTGGCTTGTACGACACAGTATCTGACCACACACTCCTGCTGGCGAACATAATGTAATCCGTCTGTCTCCCCCTCTAAACACACTCGGTGCTCGCAAATCCCTCCCCTCTTCAATTTAATCAGGAAACACTGCATCAACAAGCTTTTTCAGTTTCATTATTGATTTACAAATCACTCCTTAACACACACACGCACGCAACAGGCAGCATTAATGCACCATTTTCCCCTTTTCCCGAGCCCATAGTTAGGAATTACCACAGATAGTTATTAAAGCCAACTCCCGTGGTTGGTATAGCAACAGGCTCACAAGGTGCTTTAAAATTAATTCACTTCTTAGTCATCCTCTTTGGTGCAAGAGGCCCTTTTTTTTTTTTAAACAAAAACAAAAAAAAACATATTAGACGTTGTGCTTTCCCTCGAAATTTCTTTTTTAAAAAGAAAGATTAATGCTCTCAAAAAAGAAATCCAGTGAAAAGCACATCTGGACACTAGCGTTGGGTCGTTGTTTTTTCCCCCCCCCCCATTACAAGAACGGCATCCTCCTCCGGAGCTGTCGAGCTGCGTGCGTCACTCATATCTCTCGTGGTTCCGATGTGTGACCGAAGGAGGTGTGCTTCAATTAAGTCAAATGAAAATGAATTGAGGGAAATAAGCTTTATAATAGGTTAGTTTCAATAGAGATCTACGGTTGGGAGTTGAAATGTAATTTCAGAGGGCTGCAGTCGGGCTCAGAGTTAATCCTATTTGTTTCTCTGTAATTGTCACCGAGGACCTCACAGCTATGATGTGTGTATCTAATAATTCTGAATGCTGAGTTTATAAAGTAACCATGGAAAGTATTTTATCCCCTGCCATACTTAAGTTAAAAAGACTATGCTTGTGTTTTCAGATTCACACTAAAGTTCGGCAGCCGCTGAACGAGGCTAAGAACTTCTTTCAAACGGTCTCAATAAGTTATAAACTCTTGGAGATTCCTCAGGGAGTCCTGTGGGGGGGTTCTTTGGGAATATGGGCCGCTAGGTTCCTGTTGGATTGGTGTCAGACCTTTGCTGGCTGTAAGTTGGACTCGTTTACCGTGTTAATGGACTCCGCCAAGGTTGCCCTTAGTCCCCGATTCTATTCATAACCTTTTATGAACTGAATCTCTAGGCGCAGCGAACGTGTTGAGGGGATCCGTTTTGGTGGCCTCAGGATCGGGTCTTTGCTTTTTGCAGCAATCGTTACCTGCACTCATGTATATATCAATCTGTTTAGCATATTATATTTTTATTTAAGTGTTTGTTTGTTCTTGTATGTTTGCACAAAGTACCGCAGTAATTTCCAAATGTTGTAAACCTACCCAACATTTGGCAATAAAAACCCCTTTCTGATTCTGATTAAAGGATACTTAAAACCCTTAAAATGTCTTCAATCGATTTAATAAAGTCTTACATTCGGTTACTATTGACATGTTTTTAAAAAATAAGTTTGCCTATCAGAAATAGATGCACGTAAACTAATGAAATGAAGTAATTCTTCGTTCTTTTATCCTGTTTGCTCGGGTTTCCATACCATGCGACTTTACTTACTATCGCTAAAGACGTGCTGTCACCAACGTGATGTATCCCGCTAATTTATAGTGAAGTGCAGCGAAGCGACGCAGTGCCACCGAAAACGGGGACGTGTAAATTTGCCAATTCTTGGCAAGAAGAATCGAATTGCACATTAATGGACCAAGCCACAAAACCGCTGCCGTGAACATCCGCAGCAATCGATCGCCTGTTTTTTTTTTTCTTTCTAAAGCGCGAGCAACTGTGGCACCTTTGGCACCTGGAATACCTGTGAGTAAACCGGTCCCCAACGCTACTGCCTCTACAGTAATGACTTCGGCCCCTTCGTCTGCTGCGTCCGACCTCAGAGCGGCACTAGTGGGCACACCAACCCAGCGGGCTGAGGTGATTTAGATTAGACAAGGCAAGGCAATTTGTATAGCACACTTTCAACAGCAGGGTAATTCAGTGTGCTTTACATGATTTGGTGATTTAAAAAAACACATGGAATATAACATTGGAAATTAAAAGTAAAAGAAACACACATTACACATGATACACAAATCAAAAAAGCAAGAGAGCATGAGCACATTTCATACATACGACATCAATCATTTACTCGAAAGGCAATTCTAAACAGATGGGTTTTTAGTCTCGATTTAAAGCAGTTCAGAGTTTCAGCAGCTCTACACTCGTCAGGAAGTCTGTTCCAGATTAGAAGAGCATAGAAACTGAAAGCTGCTTCTCTATGTTTAGTTTTGAGTCTAGGGATGTTTAGTAGGCTAGAGTTGGAGGACCTGAGTGGTCTTGGTGGTTGGTACCATGACAACAGGTCTTCAATATATTTTGGTGCTAAGCCATGTAATGATTTATAAACTAGTAGGAGTGTTTTGAAGTCTATTCTCTGAGCTACAGGGAGCCAGTAAGGACTTTAGAACTGGGGTGATGTGCTCTACTTTCCTGGTTCTAGTGAGGAACACGAGCAGCAGCGTTCTGGATCAGCTGCAGCTGTCTGATTGACTTTTGAAGACGCTGTTGCAGTAATCAATCGCGTGGATGAGTTTCCATTAGAGATTAGATTAAACTTTATTGTCCCATGGGAAACCTGGGCTTTTAGTGCCAAGGGCACAACATTAAAATACTGTACATATAGTTATACAAAAGCAGCTGTTATCTTATACAACAATAAAAGACAACAGTAATAGGACAAGAGCCGTCACATTTTCACAACTCCACCCAGAGATAATCTGAGCCAGCAATCGGTGTACAGTAGCGATGCTACATTTATCTGTTGTAGATTACGCCCTCCTATACATTGCACCCTGAAAAAACAATTCATCACAACATTCATGCTCCTCTAATGCCGCGTACACACCGCTCAAAACGTCAACGCCTAGAACTGCAAGATTACATGTGAAGTCTATGGTTGAGGCTCTCAAAGTGTCTGCGGTGCATGGTGTGCTTTGGCCGTGGCAACTTTTGAAACTTTTGCTGCTTTCCAAGCTTCAAGGCGGCAAAAGGCGGCTGTAGTTCAGTGGTAGAGTTGTCGGCCTGCAACCCAGAAATCGGGGGTTCGAAGGCAACAATGTCAGTCTGCCCCAGGGCAGCTGTGGCTATAATCATAGCTTGCTTCCACCAGTGTGTGAATGTGAGAGTGAATGGATAATTGGAGTTGAAAAGCGCTACATAAATGCAAGCCATTATTATCATTATTATTAAAAGCCAGCAGCGCAGAAGTTTAGCTTGCTGATCTTTCAGCGTCGTCCCCTGAGCGTCAACCAATCAGAGCGTCGCACTGTCGTGACGTCTACAACACATTTAAAGCAGCGTTGAAAGCGAACCTCATCCATACGCAGCTTCTGGAGCAAATGGTTAAACTCTTCAAACTCAGGACGCCTCTCAAGAATGGGGGTGTATCCACAAACGGCGCTGATGCGCCCGATGACGTCGACGTTGTTTAGCTTTATTTAGCAAATAAAGCAAAGCCACTCTCCTGATATGATCCCCCGTTGTTTAAAACATCCGGCAACAGAGGAAGCCCCGCCCACACGCTCTCTTTTTTTTTTTGCTCAGCAAGTGGCGGGCTTGCTTAAAAATGTATAGGCTTCAAACTAGTCGCTTTGTGAGCGTTTTTTGACGCCCACGACGACCTTGCATGAACCACTGAAGTCTCTTCCAGTCACTTTTGTTACGCAATAATAAAAGTGATTTAAATCCCAAAAACAAAGACAGAGCAAGGCTGAAAAAGGACGGAGTTCATGAGTTCATATTTCACTCTGTAACACATCTTGTGCAAGGGTTGAATGAGGCTGTTCACTGGCTTCTTGGTGTCTGAGGGCTGTGATCACAAATCGGCTGAGCCTTCAACTGGAGATGCTGAAGAAGGAAGGAGAGATTTTAACTTGTGATGTCCCGCTTTCACCGCTTCAAGCACCATTGTTTTACCTCTTCCTGGAATAAAGCATGTAAATATCATTGGAAACATGCAAGGATCTGGTGAGAAAAGTTTAAAATTAACTTCAATTCAATTCAGTTTATTTATATAGCGCCAATTCACAACAGATGTCATCTCAAGGCACTTAACAAGAAGTCATTTCAATACATTTATACAAACATTCCAATCAGTTAAAAAGTTTCCTATTTAAGGAATCCCAGCAGATTGCGTCAGTCATTGGCGTGAGGTTGGGCCCTGTTGATGCAGACTTTCTAACCACAGCAATCCTTCAGCAATCCCTCATACTGAGCAAGCATGTAGCGACGGTGGAGAGGAAAAACTCCCCTTTAACAGGAAGAAACCTCCAACAGAACCAGGCTCAGTAGGAGCGGCCATCTGCCACGACCGTCTGGGGGTTTGAGAAGACAGAGCAGAGACACAGAAGGAACAGAAGATCTGGTATAAGAGTAATTTCTATGTTACAGAAAGTAAAAAGTTGATAACAGGACACAGTGGATGTTCAGTTACTGGGAGGATCATCCCAGTCGATGCCCCCCGTCCAACAGGGCATTGCAGCCAAGCAGGATTACTTCATATAGATTGGTCTATAGATTGGTCTATAGATTATTGAGAAGGGTATAAAATATTTCCAACATGATGTTTTTCAAAAAAATCTAAATAAAAACACACATTTTATTGTTTTTTATTTAATTTATTGAGGAGAAAAAAAGCTATTTTTCAGAGATGTCACATCATTTTATAAAACCATAGAAGTTACCTACAAAACGGTACAAATTTAAAATATGTAAGATAATAAATAGTTTCAAAGCCATAGTTAAGAACAAAAATCGAATGCTTTGTTATCTTTTGGGAGATCCCTGTCTCATTTCCAATGGGAAGTAAAAACTCAGGCAAGTTAGATCCTGGGTAGAACTGTCGATCCGATCCATACTGGATTTATTTTTCTTCACCAGTAGATTATCCAAACTGTCAAAATATTGTCAACAACCTTTTGTTGCGAAGTCATGTAAAACAAGCAAACAGCCTCCCAGCTAGAATCGATCATGACTGGTACATGTTTGGGATGACTTCTTTGAAAAGACGTTTGCGAGACACCAATAAGTAGTGCTGCACGCATCGTCGCAAATAAAGCCCGCAATCGCCTTGGTTATTTTGACAGAACGTGAAAAGTCGGCTGGTCGTTGTAGCGCTTGCTTTGAGTTTCACCTGTTTCTGCCCGCTGGACGGCTCTGATGTGAGATGTTGGTTCTGTCGCAACGTGTGGCTCCTGAAGATGGTCATATTTCAGCGATGTTTGACCTCCTTTGCTTCCGTTTAGCTTGTCTTTCTTGTTTTTATCGTTCTGAATCCCAAAATGGTGCCAGACCAAAGCCTAGCGTGGGCGTTTTCAAAGCCAGCGCTAGGCTAACGGTACTGCTAGTGTCTGGCACCATGTTTACATTTTTTTGCATCTAGCATGTATGCATGAAACCAATGACGCGACATATGGTGGGGTTAAAGTTCAAACTGTTTTAGCCCTTTAACAGCTAAGCCTCAAAATGCCCGTCTGGATATTTTTTCTTTTCCTACTTTAGCTGTAAAAAAACAGCAGAAAATGTTTAAGGGTTGAATGAATGTTTGGACGTACAAATCGATTGCTTAGAATTTTTATAAGAATCAGAGAATCTGATTCTAAATAGTTTTTGGTTTTTTTGCTTTCAACACAGCACTACTTCTAGCAGTTGTGGAGTTGAAGTCGTTTCACATGTAAGGCAGGTAAACATTTCGCTGTTTCTGTTCTAGAATTCATGTTCATATGATCTCATATCTATGCAACCAGGCTGCAGTGAAATGCAGAGAAACGTCAGTACAGACGGGAGAAAAATCCTTCTTTTTTTTAAAGGTTTTGTGGCCATAGTGTCCTAGAAAGTGGGAGAAAAGTGGGGTAAAACAGGTCCGCGAGGACGGGACTCGAACTTGGGACGACCGCACCGAGTACTTAGGCCTCTGTACTTGGGGCGGCCGGACTAACCGCTACGCCACCCGACGGCCTAACAGGAGAAAAATCCTTCAGGTCCTTTTCATCAAGTTTTTGCATTTACTTGTTTTTTTTCTCTGGACATCAGACTAGAGGTGTAACGATACATCTATTCATATTTTTCGGGATGGACCTGTCTGTTTAGTACGCACATATACTGAATGAATCCAGTTGTTTTCTACCTGAAAACTTGCAGAATGTTTATGTGCTGAACTCGGAACGCAACGCAACTTTTAAAAAAATGACACCAAAACAGAAAGGATTCCCATATATCACTAAACTCTGCTGTTTGGGAACATTAATGGTTTCTCATGCAGCTACAGTCGAAAAAGAAAGATGGACCGAACCAGAACTTTGTCAGCAAACGCATCTTTCAACTGCAATAAGGTCCAAAACACGCTCTACCTCGAACTGAATGACTCACCTGAAACAACGTCAAGCTGAATGTAAACATCACTGATACTAGAGAAAAACCAGCTGACGTCCAACATGGCTACCAGTAGCATCCAATCAGTCCAAATTCCTTTTATATAAAGCAAGTCCCAAGAAGGGATTTTCCCAACAGCTGCATTCAAGTACAGCTGGGAGGCTAGGCTGTCAAAATATCATAACAACTCCAAAGTGATTTGAGCATTTTTAAACCTCAAATATGTGCAACGTTTTATGTGAACATTTCTAAACATTAACACTGACTGTTTTCAACTGGTTGTATTGTTTTCCACTGTGGATATGTCTGCTTGTACTATTTTTTTTATTATTATTTTTTTTTAATCCAATCAAATCTCCAGTCATTTCTATACTTTCAACTCTTTTAAGTTACAGAAACATAATCAGATCAAATTAATTTCAGAAATTGAAAGCAAGGAGTTTGGAAAAAAGGTCATTTGTCTAATGCTGAATTTTTCTTGATTTAAAGTGTACTGAAAAAGTACCGAACCAGGATTTTTGTGTACCATACAAACTGTAATAGGTTTCTTTAGGTATCCACCCTGAGAAACGTTTAACCTAACAATACAGTGGACCACAACTGCCCACGAATAGCTAAAATCTGTGAATACTTGAGACCCCCCCCCCCCCCCCCCCCCAAAAAAAACCCCCGCTTATAACCATTCTGTATTTCTTAAATAGTTCAAACACCCAAATATACCATAAAATGCATGAATATGTACAATGGAAACCGTCTCGCTAACGTGGAAGCTAACATCTACAGTTTTCCTTATGGCCACTTTTGGAGGTACAGCCAGTCAATGCCCCTCTTGGATTGACTGCTTTGCGGAAGCCAATTCATTAGCGCAAAACAATATTTTAGACGTGCTTTACAAGAAAAAAATCTGTGAATAGGCACGTTTTCTACAAATAATTCAGAGATATGTTCCACAGGAAAATCCGCAGATAGGGGGGGGTGGTCCACTGTAAATAATTTTATTTTCGTCCCTTCTTTATAATCTGTGCAAAAACCAGGCTAAAGCAGGGTTAAGGGGCACTGAGGCAATCGTCTTATTTATTCCCCGACAGTATCTGCACTGGGAATAGCTGCGCTTCCATGCCGGATTGTGCAGTCTGGGCGTCTGGACCATATTTCTGATTGACCTAGCTCTGACTGAAGTAAAGTCTAATCGGCTACAGTGAAAACAGGAGGTCAGTGGGGCCAATCAAGTGCTCAAAGAGAAGACCACTTTTGTGGTTGAACTTTTCCTGACTGTCACACTGCGGTATGGCTTCTGCTTACGTTAGATGAAAAAAAATAGAAACCTTTTCTTTTCTATAAAAGCAGCCTTGAGCCGAAGACACAGCCTGCAAAGCTGCGATCTGAGCTATAAGGAATGTTTCGAAGCGTTCGGAGGAGAAAAACATTCAAGATGTTCAGCCTTCAGTATTCACCCGGGCTCATTTCATTCTCCAGTCAAAAGTTACTGACGCAGATGATGCTCTTTGTGGAGGGCTCGGTGGGCGGAACATAAAAGAAGACTTTTGTCTTCCATATTAATTGGAGCCTTTAGTGAAAGCCCAGGAATATTTCACTTCACAACAAGGTACAATGATGAAATCAGAACGTCGGTGTAGCTGGAATTTGAACCAGCCAGACAATAAAGAGACTATTTCCAATTTGAACCGGTCAGCCCTTCAGTGTGGTTTTCTATAAAAGAAATACAGCTCAATAACTCTATATTTTCAATAGAAACATGACTTGCTATCCTTGAGAGTTTCGCTCTGTGCTCAGAGTGCACAGAGTCCCCCTTTTATCTCTTTTATTTGCAACGGCGTCCTCAGCGAATCCACGTTTTCCAAAGATTTGTCCCAATTATCCGAGGCCAAACTTGGACAGGCAAGGGCCAATCAAATAATCACGTTGAAGGACACTCATTCACTTTTAATTGTTGCCTGAGGATCACACCTGGTGTTATTGCCTTTTCAGTGCTGGAGCCGCTCTGAGTGACAGTTTCCATCAGTGGTCTCGAGACAGAAAAATCATTTCATTTTATGGCTTCGTTTCAAAGCACAGAGAGCTGATAGCTCAGTGCAGAGTAGAAGATGTTGGAGGGGTTTCTGTAAAATACTATATTCTGTATTTTTCAGCATGGAATCTTCCTACCATTTCCAGAGCTACTTATAAAATCTTTGTTTTCCCTTCCTTGACCCAGGGTTTTGTATAATTTCTTCTTCTCTTATCATGTACAGGGATTCTGTGCAATATTAACTATCAAGGTGTTGGGGATGGCAGTGAATAGATTCCAGCAGCCCTGTATTTGCCAAGAGTTGCATAGTGAAAAGGTGCTATTCCTGTCTCGCTTTATCACCTCCTGGCTATGAATCTAACATTTAGGATTTTTCCTGCAGAGATTTATTTCCTTAAGCACCTACTAAGAGCTCAGTGAAGGAAAACTGCAGTTTTGATTTGCAAATGTAATTGCAAACATCAAAATTCGGTATAATTGATGCGTTTTTCAATTCGGTAAAAGAATCAAAAACAATATAAATAAATGCGAGAGGTTTCTGCACCTCCACCATCAATCTCAGCCCTACTGTGAAGTAGGAAAAGGTATGAGCATGTTCATCATATTTTTTTTTTTTTTTGTACAAAACACAGCACACTGCAGATTGGGGAATAATTTCACCTAGTGCAGAGCTGCAGTCATAGAAAACAGTTCACACAAAAAAATAGGATCGATTCTATTTTTGCCGGACGCCGGATCAAGTTCGCAGTCAATCTACACAAATCACCAAGCACCAACAGGATATAGAACAACCACATTTTCGGGTATTTTTCAAAAGAAATCAATAAAGACGGACTAGACATTTTTTGTATGCATAGCTATATTAATATAAGTCCGCGTATATTTATATATATGTTGTCCAAAATATCTTGACACAGATAACAGAGAATAACTGTTCTTTTCTATTCGTTTTCCATGGAATGAAGAATTTTTTTCTGATTTCTGCATTTATTACTGACTTTTATCGGGAGATCTCGCAATTCCCACGCATGCTTCTTTGACCACGTCTGGGCTGCGGACCGGAGCGGAGCGGATCTAGAGCGCATGCAGTGGAAATTGCGAACGGCTGCGGAGTGCGTGGCGGGCCGGAGCGGAGCGCTTGCAGTGGAAATTGGGGTTCAGACAGCTGAAATATTTTTTTATGAGCTGTGCTGCGACAACAAAAACAATGTCTTAAAAGTACGTTAAGCTGGAGCCCTTCGCTTTTCATTCTTATTACTAAGTATGATACCTTATACCAGAGAGCTTCTCTCTTTTAGCAACCTGTCTATGAGGAATTTGGAGGTGTGTGTGCTCTCCATTAAGTGTAAGGAGGAACCTTTTGCAGGATCTTTTGCTTTTGTGTTATTTAAAAAAAATTTTTTTTTATTGCTCTTAGGTTTGGAAAATTCGTTGTTTCTTGGGCTTTCTGTTCGATTAAAAAAAGTATTTTTCTCTTTTGTGTTTGGCTTTGACTTGGGGTTAATGTTTTCCTAATTTCTTGTTGCACTTTGTACCCACGCCCCTCTCCTTCCTTTGTTCACATATCGTTGTTGGCTCCTGCTAAAACTTTAGGGCTGGTCGATATGGATTAAATAAAATATCAGATTTTTTATTTATTTTTTTCATGCCAAATCCAATTTCCGATATTCATTTTTCTTTTTCTCCCTTTCCATTCTTAAAAAAGAAAAGTGACAGAACATACATTTTTTTTAAACTTGCTTTTATTTCAGTCATCCCTTCTCCGGAGTTGACCTGAATTTCAAGTCCAAATAAATACACGCCGCGAAACATGCTTGTAAAATAAGATCGAAGCCCCGGATGAGCTGACATCATTCTGAACTATGGAAATCCTGCATCATTGAAAATTTTTTTTCTGATTTTTTCCAAAATTAAACTTGTCGAATATATATATCGCCCAGCCCTATAACAGAGACGCTCTCGCTCTCTTTTGCCAACCTGCTTACATACGCAATGTGGAGGTGTGCGTGTTCCACATAACGTGTAAGTAGAAAACCTGCTGTGGGGTCTTTGGCTTTTGTGTTATGTTTTTTTTTGTTCTTGGGTTTTCTTTTGTTCTTTTTTTCTTAAACAAACATAATCTTTCCCCATTGACTGTATATATAGATAGACAGCGTTTCTGCACTCCACCCCGTTTACCAAAATGACCACGTTCATGGGGGAAATCATGGCGGATTTACAGACTCCTCCTCCCCGGTTCTGACGCAGAATGTTCCTAAAAAGGGCATAAAGGCGGGATCTTCACTGTAGACTCGGTCCTTCTTGGCCCTCGCGGGGCGTGTATTTCTGTCGTAATCCCGCACATTTTGCTCCCGCGCCTTTAGCTCTGATGCTAAACTTGGCTAGCTAAGCTAAAGGCTAATCCACTCATTGACTGTATATATAGCGCTCCCGCTTCATTCTACTGCAGACATCTGTGCGCCTCCGACGGCTCTCTTTTTCCCCCCAATCTCATAAGGTAAGAAGTCATAACTTAAAATAATTATTAAAATTGCCAGATAGCCTCTGCTAGCACCATGCGGCTGCGCAGCAAGCCATTAGCCTAGCCGATGGGCCAGGCAGCGACGTAAACGACCTGTCAATCAAAGTCCGGCCCTCATTAATTATGCTAGATTTATAAAATGTATCCTACAAAAACTAGCCTGGTGCCTCTGATTGCGTCTAAATCAACGTAATCACAGGAGGAATATGTAGCTGTAGACATTTCCAAAAAATTAGGCACCGGGCATTAAAGTTGTTTTTAACGTGTCTAAAGTGCAATTTATTCCAATGGGGGACTAGCGGCTATATGGCGGTACTACAGCAATGGCGGCCTCCAGTGTCATCGTCACAAAGCAGAGCAGCCAGCGGCCATTGTCTTTCCCCCTTCCGAATTTCCTCCCCAACTCCCTCTTTTCTCTTTCTGTTTAGCTTTGACTTGGAGTTCGGTTAATATTTGCATGTGGCATTATTGGTTCACACCAGGTTTCTTTCCCCCGATCGTCACACCTGCCCCTCATTAGTCTTCTGATTTCTTGGTATAGAGGATTTATCTCTCTGTCGTAAGGCTTCAGTGCGTGTAAAGCAAAACTCACACCGGTTTGCATACAACATTCTTTTAGTTTCTTTCTGTTTTGGGGATAAATAGGGAAACGTCTTGTTGTCTCAGAGCCTTAACATCCATTGCTTTTACTGAATAACTACGCTTCCAAAGCAGAAGCTGATTTACTTTATGCACCATTAAGCTACTTCTTCTTCACAGATTGTTGTTTGTTGGTGCCGTTTATGGTATAAAAAAACAAAAAACAGTCCATCAAATGCCGTTTAGGTTTTTATTTTTCTCCCCTGTTACTGTTTCACCAGGTCATAGTGACACTTTAAGTTCAGCTTTACTCCTGTGTGATGCCTCTAAGCATTAGCTGGCTACCTTTTCCATTGGTGACTGGGCCACTTACCCTGCAGTACGTCAAACCAAAAGTTGATGGTAAAAGCCAGCTGGAGCACCTCTTACTGCAATGGCTGTAACGTTTCGCTTTGCTCTGCAGAGACCCACCACCATTTTAAAGGTTTGCATGCCTGCTCATAGAGATAAATATGGATACGTTTGGACTTAAAAAGTTTGCTTGCAGCTTGCTGTGGTATTTTTTTTTGGGGGGACAGACCCAATCCAAGCAGGAAGAGACCGGACCCTAATAAACGAGCTGCTCCGCTGCCTAAATAAACACAGTAGTATTGGGACTGATAATTTCAGCTGTGCAAACACTGATAGGGTGAAAGTAACTAAACTGACGTATTTAAAAAGAAAAAACAATAGGAACAAAAGGTAAGAAGAGAAGTGATGCAGCTTTGAGGCGACCTGTTCGGAGAAGTTGCTGTTTCCTGTTTCTTCTCTTTTAGGAATTCGTTTAGCGGCGATAGATGACATCGATCTGCTCGTAAGACGCAGTAACGCAGAATAAAACTGAGGCGAGACAGGTTGAAAGAAGAAGACTTAACAACACCTAAAGGGAAGCACGCCGTTCTGGCCCTGACTTACTCAGCAAAGTTGTCAAGAGGAGAATGAAGTCCAGCACTTTCAGTACTGATAATTTGATAATAAAATGTGTCCCCTAATAATTAATAGACAATCAATAAGCAGTTCTTTGCTTTGAGGACTTTTTGTATACGATTAATTTCGGTCACTCAGACCTAACCTTTCAGAATCAGGCCTCAGTGTGATAAAGAGCTAGGAAAATTGCTTTTATTCACCTTTTGAGTCACTAAAAGGCATTTAATATTAATATACTTGATTTTTGCTGTTAATCTTCCCCGTAAAGCCCCTTGTAGTCAAAGCAAGCGATATGTATTAATTAAAGACAGCTGGTTTGACATTTCATTAAAACGATCAAGACGTCTCCACAGACGATGATATGCAGGTACATAAATATCTTCGTAAAAACCAGCCGATCTAACCTGCGTGAACTAAGTGAGAACGTTTATGGTCGTCTCTCCGAACTCTTATTGACGAGCCTAATGAGCGAGTGGGCAGGCAAGATAATCAACATGCAAATGAGAAGTATCAGTGCGACAGCTACTCCAGAGGATGAGCCTTATTAAACACAACCGATTATAAATAACAATAACACATTTCTGTGATTGTGTGAACACAGGTTTTCTCTTTTCTTTGGGGAGCTGTAATATTTATGGTAATTACCTGCCTGTACAGTCTGATCCAGATGTGCACCAATTAAAAACCTAATAATACAAAACCGGGGCCGTTCTCCAGCCTATGATAACAGAGATCAGACATGTAATATTTCTGCTCAGCATATTTTCTTATGATAAAGATTACATAAGCAACAATAAAATGAGGACAACTGGGATAGAATTGGCCTTAGTGGAAGTTTTCAGCATCACCTTTTTTATTAAACTTACATCCAAAAATATATATTAAAGCCACCTTTTTCCCCATGTGCGTTTAAGATCTTCACAAGTGTTTTTATTGCCTTCCTGTCTTCTTTTCTTTGTGACATTTTGTTAAAAGATGTCTTAAAGAAAAAAAGCACAAAATGCAATTCAGCATCAGGCCTCAGCCTGCATGTTTACCGAAATGCTTCAAAGGAAACTGAATCGGCGAAAGAAAGTTAAAGGTTCAGATTCTGCCTTCATTACACTGATTATCACCGAGCCGCCACAGGAGGGAAAAAACGCCCACACAATCAGATACTTTAGTCTGGTTTTGATTATGTTTGGAGTAATCATTTATTACAAAATAGGCTAATCTAATCTAATACAAGCTTTCATATGCAGAGTTTTCCCGACGCTACCATATCAAGTGGTCTAAACTGTGAAAAACGGCGTATATAATGTCAGCTTTGTTTATAAACTGTCAGGATGTGTGTGGTGTAAGGTATGGAGGACTACGGGGGTCACTGGAAAAGCAATACAGCATTTTGACGAGGAGTGCTTAATTGTGAATAAAAAATATAGATTGCTAAATATAATTTCAAATTCAACAATTAATTTATACAAAAAAAGACAAATTTGAAAAGCATTTTGTAATTACACATTTTAAATTGAAATACTAAAGAGGAATTGCAAATTGTATTTATTATTTGATTATTAAATACTGTGATTTGAAAATGTTTTTCAAATCCTATTTCAAAATTGAGAATTAAATAACACAATTAATAAATGAGATTGTAAATATCTTTCCTTTTCATACATTTAAAAAAGTTATTCCCTTTTCTACATCCGTTTTCTCTTTCCAGCTCTCATTTTCAAATCCTTTTTGCAATTGCATTTCCTAAATGGTTTCCCCTCTCCTTTTAGCATTCGAGTGACCCTCCTGGTCCCTGAGCACACTGAAAACCAAGTTCAACCAATCACAGCTGCTCCTCGAACGTAACCAGCTCTCTCATTGGTTTTGAGGACAATGATGAGGACAAGTGAATAGGGCAGCGTGACATAAACCACTTTAAGGGGCTGTCTACACGACAACGGGAAAACGGGGGGGGCGAAAACGCAGCTTTTTGAAAAAGGCTTCCAGAGGGGAGGGTTCTGAAAACGCTGGGTGATTCGTTGTCATGTAAACGCAAGCCGGAGACTTTTATAAAACGATGACGTCACTGCCAGCCGCCTACGGACATGTTGGACTTGCGCACTCCGCCTTTCTACAGAAAAACAACAACAATGGCGGATCCAGGCATGCTGTTACTGCTGATGCAGCTTCTGAAGTTATTTGGTCTCTGTAAGCAATACTTAGAGATAATCAGGCTCCTATGCGATCGCAAACAGAAACGCGTACAGTACGTGCGTCAAATAATCAATACGTGGGGTGTCGCGTGGCGTAGTGGTTAGAGCGGGTGCCCCATGTGCAGAGGCTTTGGTCCTCGACGCGGCTGTCCCCGGTTCGAGTCCCGTCCCGGCCGACCCTCTCCATCCATCATCTTCCGTTTCATCCGGGTTCAGCAGCCTAAGCAGAGAGGTCCAACCTTCCCTCTCTCCAGCTACTTGGTACAGCTCCTCCTGGGTTGGAAATCCCAAGGCGTTCCTGAGAAACTTAATGTCCTGGGTCTTCCTCTGGGCCTCCTCCCGGCGGGACGTACCCAAAACACCTCACCAGGGAGGCGTCCTGACCAGATGCCCGAGCCACCTCAACTGAATCCTCTCGATGTGGAGGAGCAGCGGCTCTAACTCTGAGCCCCTCCCGGATGACTGAGCTTCTCTCATCCTATCTCTTAAGGCAGAGCCCAGACACCCTGCGGAGGAAACTCGTTTCGGCTTCTACCCGGAGCTTGTGACCCTAGATGAGGGTAGGAACCAGAGGTCGCACTAGATATTTTTGTTGTCCGTCATTTTGACCAATGGGGTCAAAAAATCCGGTCATATTCTATGTTATCCATATTTATTTATTTATTTTTGGTAATTTAAAATAATATCTATTCTGTACAAGTTGAACAGAGAACTACGTATAAAAAAAATGAAATCAAACGATTGCACTTTAAATACGAACAGTTCACCTGCAGTGGCCTGAGTGCGTGTCCTAAAGTTAGGACACATATTCAAGGTGAGGCGTCTTTCCAGTTTTATGGCCCTCACCTCTGGAACAGGCTGCTTTAGAATCTCAGGGCCGCAGAGAACGTTCATGTTTTTAAGAGCAGGATCAAGACTCACCTTTTTAGCCGAGCTTTTAACTGATTTATTATTTATTCATAACTGCTTAATTGCTCTGCATGTTTTACTTTGTTACATTTTATCAATGTCTTACACTAAATAATTCTAAGTTTGATCAGTGTTAAAATTTTATCTGTGTTTTACTATTTACTCTCATATTTATCTACTCTTTATTTTAATAGTTTAACCTGTTATTTTAATCGTTCTTCCAGTGTTTCCTCTGTGGGAGCCCTCTGCCTCGGGAGCGGTGGTTCGGCTGTGGCTGCCTCCAGGTGGAGCTTGGGTGGAGGTTGGGGGTCTTAGCCTTCCCTCCCCTGGGCGCCCTGTGTCGGTGCCTTGGCTGCTGCTGTTGATCTGCTGCTGCCGGTGCAGATGGCTCCCCTGATCGCGTTTCCTTACCTGGCTCATCTGTTCTCAGCCCAATGTCCTTGTTTACTGTCGCTTTTAAATGTGTGCGTGCATGGCAGATGGGTTGGGAGTGGGGGGTGGGGGGCATAACTGTGATCATATTTTTTTTCTGGGGGTGGTGGTGGGGGAGGTTATGTGGGGTCATTTTAATCTGTAAAGCACTTTGAGATGCTATTTTGTATGAAAATAGCTTTATAAATAAAGTTGGATTTGAATGCACAATCTCCCTGGAACTGAAACGCTCACCCATTTGTGTGTAATTAAATAGTGGGATTGCTGCAGAAGTTTTTGCCATTTTGTTTTGGATTTTAGTCCTGAACAGATGACTTCTCATGGGGGTTCAGATGTAGTTCTGGAGGCTGAATCCGCGCTCCGCTGCCACACTGGAGACTGGAATTAAGCGCCAGTTTAGCCCAAAGTTTTGACATCAGGGAACATTTCTCCATTTAAAGCGTTCCCTAACGCTGAAGCTATCGCTTCAGCGGGAGGAAATCCTGCAGCATGTGGTTGCCACGATGTGCTCCAAAGCCTAATTAGCTCTTCAACTCGCTGTCAGCTCCCGGTTAGCGAGATGCATTGAGTATTTTCTTATTTTGATCGGTTTAGGTACCCCATGCGTAAAGTTGAAAAGGTCTGCATCAAGTGGTCAGAGGTGTGAATACTAATCTTGTCAAAATGACGGATGGCCTTCCGTCAGTGTGAAAAAAAACCAAAAAACTGTCAAATACAATTTTTCCCTCAACCGAG
The DNA here is from genome assembly GCA_963556495.2 of Valencia hispanica. Taxonomy (NCBI): domain Eukaryota; kingdom Metazoa; phylum Chordata; class Actinopteri; order Cyprinodontiformes; family Valenciidae; genus Valencia; species Valencia hispanica. Next base: position 6,620,843 of record OY747715.1, on the reverse strand, counting down.
AACAAGATCCCGTAATGCTGAAACTCCTCCACTCGTCCACGACCCGGAGAACGCATTCTACGCCTTGAAGGAATCTCTGCGTTAAAAATCAAACATCAGTGGGTAAATGGTGCGATGGAGGTGAAGCTGATGTCGATGAGTTACAGCATTCTGAGACGGCAAAGACCTTAACAGGTTCTCTTCCTCTTTGCAACACGATCAGCACTGCCTGTTTGTTTGTTTTTTCCCCCCCGCCTCCTTCTGAAGCGACCAAAGAAGGAATCCACAGCTCTGGTGTGGATGAGATGTTTCTATGTTCAACCCGGGTGTAAGAACAAAATCATTTCAGCCATGTCTGCCAGCAGGTTATATCGATCGAGCTGTGATTTTATTTTTTTTTCTTCTGTTGCCTGGAGGAACCAACAACCCCCCCCCCTCCCTCCTCATTTCATTCAGTGCCCAGATCCTATCACCTCTGCACATCTCTAATCTGCAGAACGTGTCATTATGGCGTTTCGACATGCGATCGCAGAGGTTTTTCATCCCCTCGACTGTATCTACTTTTCACTGAAAGCCTCGTTCATTCATCTCCACATGCAGAACGTGAAGGAAGTTTCATGGTGTTAATTCCCACCTGGGTCCTTGAAGCACAACCGGTTAACATTTAGGTAACCCCAAAGTTAATTAAGATCTGTGCTTTTTAATAATGAGAAAGGCTTGATTAGAAAGTGCATGTCCTGTGCTGAAACCTGGTAACAACAGCTTTTACTAATTATATCAGTTGACAATATTATTGTCATTCTCTGCCTTGTAGCTGCTAATCTTAGTTTTAAAATAATGTAGGCGAAAGGGATGTGTATTGGCAAGAATTTGGTGATATGAGATGTATCACAATACAGAATTTCGATACCGTGAGAAAGACAATACATTGTGATTTTTTATAAACTGAATTTAACTGTAGAAAAACTGTCACAGCCTTATAAACACTTCAACCTGTTTCATACTTTAACAAATCCAGTTTTATTACTAGATCTAGTTGATCCACTAGCAGACGCGTAGTGGCAATCGGGACAACCGGGACTTTTCCCAGTCGGCCGGCTGAAGGATTTACACAGCGGACCACATTTTAAGCGGTTGCAAGGCGAACGCGACCGGCCTGACTCTGAGCTTATCAAAATCATTGACGTTATTAAATTCACCGCGAATAATAAAATAATAAAACTCCCAATTGAGCTATCCAAAACGTTCAACCAGTATTTATATCAGTTGTTCACTCTATGTCTTAGTCATGGTCTTATCTTGCAGAACATTCATGGTCACAGATAAAAAAAATTTAACTGTTTGTTTGTTCTTGAATTTCCCCTTGGGGATCAATAAAGTATCTATCTATCGATCTATTGATCTAATGTAGAATGGAGCAAAGCCTCTTGGGAATTGGGAATTGGGAATGGGGAATGCGTTTATCCAATGAACCGATTGGAGGTCAAGTCGGAACGTCTCAGACAGCTAGTTGCAGCAAGTTCGAGGAAAACTAAGTAAATTGTTTGGCAGTAGACTGCGTGGTTTTTGGCTAACATTTTAACGTTTTACCCATGAACGGCAAGAAGAGAAAGGAGAAAGGAGGGGCCAAAAGGCCAGAATTAAGAGGAAGTGGATGCTGGAGGAGGATGCATCAAAGTGCTCGAAATTTACGGATTTATTCCCGAAATCAGGCATCAACGAGTGCTGCAGGTGGATTGACGTCATTGCTAGCTAGGCGTGAACTAGCACAAGCTGGTCAAATGTTGCTATGGTAATGACTTAGTTTCAGTGACTAGTAAGTGTTTAGTTTTCTTTATAGCCTTGTTGCTACTAATGAATAGGCTAGAAGCTGTTTGAGCAATAGCCTTCACTAGCAGAAGTTAAGTAATGTTAGCAGATGCAAGCGAGCAGGGTTCAAGTTGTAGACTCATAGTAAATAATTGTTTCCCAAAATGTATTTAACCTGTTCTATCCAAATTGAGGTGTTCATGTCATTGTGTGGATGTTGATTGTGGTATAGCCCTGTGAGTGAGACTGTTTCACCCTGATTTGGTTGAATGCACTGCACAGAATGATAGTGGAGACAGGGCCGGCTCTACGGGTGGGCAATGGTGGGCAATGCCCACCCAAACAGAGTGCCTTCCCACCCAATAAAAATACAAGGAAACGAACGTGACGCAGGTTAGTCTTCCAGTTAAATGGTATAAAACATAGCAGGACATATCTACACTTTTGATTGGATGTGTTGTATATATATATATATATATATATATATATATATATATATATATATATATATATATATATATATATATAGCTAAAGCCTATTACTGAATTTAATATAACTATAGTATAACTTACATAGAATATCATATAGGCTAAGCCTAATATAGAATAGAGTGTAATTATAATATATAGCTTAATGTTATTTAAAAATACATTATATAGCTAAAGCCTAATACTGAATATAACTATAATATAACTTACATAGAATATCATATAGCCTAAGCTTAATATAGAATAGAGCGTAACTATAATGTATAGCCTAATGTTATTAACAATATATTATATAGCTAAAGCCTAATATTGAATATGATATGACTATAATGTAATATATAACATGATATAATAATAGTATAGTACCTAATATATTTACTGACCCATAATATATATTTATACACATAGATAGATAGATACTTTATTGATCCCCAAAGGGAAATTCATCCAACTATCCATAGTTCCTTTCCCCAAATGTATACAAATGTTATATTTCAGCTTGTGTTTATTAATGGAAAACCCATAAAAGCTTTAAACCAACAATTTATTGTCAATAATGTGCATTTGTCTAGTGCCATCTAGTGGTCAGGGTTCATATATCCGGTAAGTCCTTTCAAAATGCGTACTCACAAAGAAACACAACATAATCTGGGTCTTCATCCAGGGGGGGTTCTCAGAATTTTCCCTGGATTTTAGTACCCAACTCCGCCCCTGTCCACTGGAACAAAGAAGGTTAGAAAAATGCCACCAACTACCAGTCATACTTTTAATTTGGAGTGGAGGGGACCGCTACGTATCCACGGTTCAGTGTTCGCAGAATTTTCTATGGAACGTCACATCAACTCTTTCCCGGGAAATTTGCCTATTCGCAGATTTTTTCGAATCTAAAATGTCCATAGCAAAATGCAGCTCAGGAAGCTGAAATACCTAGCCGCAATGCTACTTGACAAGCTATTGGGTGGCGTTTGCAAAGCACCCAATCCAGGAACATTGTTTATTTTCCCTTGGCGCTGATTGGCTGAACCCCCAAGAATGGAGCTTCTGTGGTAGCGCTAAGATGGTTTCCACTGTGTGTTTTAATGCATGTTAAAGACCCACTCCTATCATCTTTTTGAGCTATTTTAAAATGTTCTGTGGTCTTTAAAATATGAATTATCTGTGATGTGGGCGGAACCGTTGGCGCGGAGGACCCCGCCCTCCCAGCAATGGCTTCTGTGTGTTCATCTGACCCTGCTTTTGTATAAAATTAAACAAAAATAAAACACCTGTAAAACACATTGATTAATATTATAATCTACATCGCTTTAACACAACAGCATGCAGCACTGGCTGTTGACCCATGAATAGCTGTGACGTAATGCTAGCAAATAAGTGGATGGTTAAATTAGCTCTGAGTTTGCCACTTTATTTTTAATAACTGCACGGTACTTTGGTTATGTAATTTTGTCCTTAATGTACATATATTATTCTTAATTCTGTTTTTTAAAATAATTTTCTCCTTTTTTTGTGTGAATCTAAATGCTTCCATTACCTTGTCACTTTGCTGCTGTTACAGCTGAATTTACCCCTTGTAAGACAATAAAGGATTATTCTATTCTATTTTATTCTAATATATTCATACAGAACACGTTTTAACCCAAATAGTTATTACACAATTTGGTCTACAGAGAACATAAATGACAAGAGAAATTATTTAATTGTCCACACATCAGAATCAGAATCAGCTTTAATGGCCAAGTATGACACATACAAGGAATTTGACTCCGGCAACTTTTCTCTCCAGTACAGAACTTAAATAAGTGAAATAAAGAAATAAATACAAATAAATAATAAAGGATAATATATACACCAAACCGGGGTTATTTTACAGTGAGTATGTACAGCAGTGCAGAGTTATAGTTTATTGTTATGTGAATGGACTCACACTCTGAGACTACACAGAGTTCATCAGAGCAACAGCCTGGGGCCAGGGTGTGAGGGGTCTGTGGGGATTTTTCTGGCCCGCTTCTTGACCCTGGACTGGTACAGGTCCTGAATGGAGGGAAGATCAGTACCTATGATCCTCTCTGAGGACCTGACTGTTCTCTGCAGTCTGTCCTTGTCTTTTCTGGTGGCGGATCCGAACCAGACAGAGATGGATGAGGTCAGGACAGACTGGACTATTGCTGTGTAGAAGATGGTCAGCAGTTCCTGAGGCAGGTTGAACTTTCTGAGCTGACGCAGAAAGTACAGCCTTTGCTGGGCCTTCTTTCTTATACAGTTAATGTGGGAGGTCCACTTCAGGTCCCGTGTGATGGTGGATCCTAGGAACCTGAAAGACTCCACTTTGGGGACTGGCCTGTTGATGATTATGAGAGGAGATGTTGATGGGGGTCTCTTCCTGAAGTTCACTGTCATCTCCACAGTTTTGAGCGGGTTTAGCTCCAGGTGGTTCTGACTGCACAGAGGACCAGCTGTTCCACTTCACCTCTGTATGCAGACTCGTCACCGTCACGGATGAGTCCAATGATGGTGGTGTCATCTGCAAACTTCAGGAGTTTCACAGAAGGGTCCCTTGACGTGCAGTCAGTGGTGTAAAGGGAGAAGAGCAGTGGGGAGAGAACACATCCCTGGGGGGCGCCGATGCTGAGGGACCGGGAGCTGGATGTGAAGTTACCCAGTTTCACCTGCTGCCTCCTGTCAGTCAGGAAACTGGTAATCCACTGACAGGTGGAGGGAGGCACGGTGAGCTGGGACATTTTTTGATGGAGGAGCTCTGGGACGATGGTGTTGAATGCAGAGCTGAAGTCCACAAACAGGACCCGAGCGTAGGTACCTGCAGAGTCTAGGTGGTGCAGGATGTAGTGGAGAGCCATGTTGACTGCGTCATCCACTGACCTGTTTGCTCTATAGGCGAACTGCAGGGGGTCTAGCAGGTGATCCGTGATGTCCTTCAGGTGGGTCAGCACCAGTCGCTCAAAGGATTTCATGACAACAGATGTCAGGGCAACTGGTCTGTAGTCATTTTATCCTGTGACGGGGGACTTCTTGGGAACCGGAATGATGGTGGAGCGTTTGAGGCAGGAGGGGACCACACACAGCTCCAGGGAGTTGTTGAAGATCTGAGTGAAGATGGGAGCCAGCTGTCCAGCACAGACTTTCAGACAGGACGGAGACACTCCATCAGGACCTGATGCCTTCTGAATCCTCTGTCTCTGAAATAGTTGACGTACATCCTGTTCACAGATCCTCAGCACAGGCAGGGGGTCAGGTACGGGGGTGGTTTGGGGTGATGCTAGGCCTTTTGTAATGGAGATGGTGGGGGAGGTGGAAGGTGTGAAAGTCGTTTCAAACCTGGAGAAAAAGTCATTGAGGTCCTCAGCCAGGCGGGGGCTCCCCACAGGGTGGGGGGATGGTCTCCTGTAGTTGGTAATGGTCTGCAGGCCCTTCCAAACTGCAGAAGCATCGTTTGCAGAAAAACGCTCCTTCAGCTTTGCACTGTAGTTCCTTTTTGCTGCCTTGATCTCCTTTGTCAGCTTGTTCCTGGCCTGCTTGTACAGGACCCGATCTCCACTCCTGTAGGCCTCCTCCTTGTCCTGGCGTAGCCGTCTCAGTTCTGCAGTGAACCATGGTTTGTTGTTGTTGATTGTGCAGAAGGTTTTGGTCTGCACACACATGTCCTCACAAAAGCGGATGTAAGATGTCACCTTGATTTTCATTCATCATTCCTATGATAAACATTTAATTCAAGCTTCCTGCTAAAAGCTGCTCTGCTTCTCTTTCCACTTTCACATTCCCACCCGACCTTCCATGGCATCTTCCAGTGAGAAATCCCCATTTGCTTCTTCGTGGTTGTTAACTGCTGTGCGATTCCTAATAAAATGAACTGTAAAGGTGAAAGAGTATCGAGAGAGGTAGAGGCTAACAGGGTGGGAAGTACAGTAAATAAGCCGGGCGATGATCACAGCTGAGACCCAGGGAAGATGGTGACAAACAGGCCACACGTGTTGCAGCTGGATGAAGGGGGGGAGGTAATTCGATTTTTCTGCTCCAAGTGGGTTACAGGGGGTGGAAAGGGGCTCATTGGGGAGGTTATCTAAAGAAATCAAGTTGAAAGTAATTACTGTGAGGGATCCTGAGTGTGAATTTAGTGGAATTAGAGAATTATATATATTTATAAATTTTTATATCAGGGCTGTTAAAATTAACGCATTAACGCGGGTTGATTAATTCGTAGTGTTAACACGATTCATTTTTTTAAATGCAACTAACGCATCTGGTCTGTTTATCCTACAATTCAGGCGGCGCTGCGTTCAATGTTTGTCACGTAAGCGGCATGGCAGACCCAAACTGCGTCCACGGTTCCATGTGAACGTCTCTTCTCAGTCGCAGTCCAGATGGAGGGATTGTCGGTCTACGTCACTCCCTGCGCCACTTCGCGTTTAGCCTGCAGAAAGAGACGCGATCAGGTGTTGTAAACGATTGGAATGAGCAGATGGTTAAAAATGCAACAATCTGCAGCGATAACTTCACATCGGGTAAGGCTTGGCTAACAAACAAGCTAACCTAGCTAACCAACGCCGCATCTGCAAGATAATCACAAATAATAAGTGGGAACTGGATTTATGTAAAGGTTCGGCTCCACATTTAGTTCATGTTGATAAACAAATAATCCCTCTATTGTTCAGAAGAATACAATTAAATTCAAAAATGTTTTATTGATCCCAGAGGTAAAATACATTCTGTTGTAGCTCATGCTATAATTCTTCCAGGAGTTGTTTGTTGATCCTGATGGCTGTGTGCAGAAGGGATCTCCTGTACCAGTCTGTGTTGCAGCAAAACTGAAGAAGCCTCTGACCGAAAACACGGTTGTTGTAGGATAGTCCCATGAAGAGGATGCTCAGGGTTGTCCAATCTTAATAAGAAGGCGTCAGCTTTACATTCAGAAAATGTAAACCAGTTAGTTTGCCTTAGCAACTGCCTTAAAGATTATTAGGTTAAAAGGGCCGCATGTAAATGTGATATTGGAGTTCAAAACAAAAGTTCCATGAATATCTCCTGTATTTCCTTTAAAACAACAACAAAACCTGCATCCGCTTTTGTCCTTTCATCCTGGGGCCCCTCTTATTTAATATCTACATGCTCCCACTAGCCCAGATTATAACAACCATAAGTTATTTACCAAAACTATGCAGATGATACTCAGCTCTACATTACAATGTCACCAAGTGACTCTGAACCCATCCAAACCCTATAAGTAAATAGATCGAGCAAATCAATGGATGGATGTGCCATAACGTTCTCCAGCTGAACAGAAACAAAACAGAAGTAATTACTTTTGAACCTAAAGGGGAATGATCAAGAGTCAGCACACAGCTTCAGTTAATACAGATAGAAACTACTGATCAGGCCTGAAATCTAGGTGTAGTAATGGACTCAGACCAGAACCTCCAGGGTCACATAAAGGCAATAACAAGGTCAGCCTTCTATCACCTGAAGAAAATTTCTAGGATTAAAGGAATGATGTTGCAACAGGACCTAGAAAAACTCATCCATGCTTTTATCTTTAGTCAGACTGATTACTGCAACAGCGTCTTCACAGGTCTGCCTAAAAAGTCAATCAGACAGCTGCAGCTGATCCAGAACGCTGCTGCTCGTGTTCCTCACCAAAACCATGGAAAGTAGAGCACATCACCCCAGTTCTAAAGTCCTTACACTGGCTCCCTGTAGCTCAGAGAATATACTTCTAAATACTTTTACTAGTTTATAAGTCATTGAATGGCTTAGCACCAAAGTATGTTGAAGATCCCCCCCCCCCCCCCCAGAACACTCAGGTCCTCAAATTCCAGTCTACTCAACATCCCTAGAGTCAGAACCAAACATAGAGAAGCAGCTTTCAGTTTCTTTGCTCCCCTAATCTGGAACAAACTTCCAGACTACTACAAAGCTGCTGAAACACTGAGTTCTTATAAATCACTACTAAATCACTACAATAATGGTTTCTCATGCAGCTACAGAAGAAAAAGAAAGATAAACCAAACCAGAACTTTGTCATTGAACGCATCTTTCAACAGCAATAAGGTCCATAACACGATCGGCACTGAACTGAATGGCTCACCTGATACAATGTCAAGCTGAATGGAAACATCACTGATACTAGAGAAAAACCAGCTGATGTCCAACATGGCTACCAGTAGCATCCAATCAGCCCAAACTCCTTATTTTGGATAAAACGCAAGTCTGAGGACTCCCCGTTGATAAGAAGGGATTTTCCCAACAGCTGCCCATGCTGCATTCAAGTACAGCTGGGAGACAAGGCTGTTACTATCAAAACAACTCCAAAGCTACTTAAGAATGTTTTATTCTCAAATATGGGCAACGTATTATTTAAACATTTATAAACATTAATACTGACCGTTTTCAAGCGGTTATATTGTCTTCTACTCTGGCTATGTCCACTTGTACTACTTTATTTATATTTAAAAAATTCAGACGAGCCCACGGCTGCACCGCTGCTCAGTGAGGGTAACAAGGATATATGTATAACCCAAAATCTCCAACTACCCAAGAGAAAGTCGCTAGATTATTTTTGCTAGTCGCTTTTTTGAAACAAAAAAGAATCACTGGAGGGGTCTAAAAACTTGCTAAATATAGCGACAAAAACGCTGAATTGGCTCCACTGTCTGCAACTCACCATTTATCCTCACTCATCGCTACAGCGTCAGCTCATGATAAGCAGGCCTACAGACATGTCCACTTCAGGGTGTGGTTACCCCCCCAACTCAAGCACAAGAAGCCCAAAGCATAAAAACTAATTATATTTAAAGTTAACTCGCATGCAGAAACAGTAAAATTAAAGATTAAAAGTTTTATTAACGTGATTAAAAAACGTAGCGTATTAAGAATGGCTGTAGGTATTTTATCGCAATTAACTCGATAATTTGACACCCCTAGTTTATTTATTAAAAATCCAATGGAATTCAGTCTGTTCTATACTTTTTTATTTATTTTTTTTAAGGTTTTTGGGCCTGAGTGGCCTTTATTGACAGTGGACAGAGTTTTTTTGAAGAGGGAGAGAGGTGGGGGAAGACATGCGACAAAGGTTGCCCAGGACAGGACTTGAACCAGGGACGGCCGCGTCGAGGATCGAAGCCTCTATACATGGGGTGCCTGCTCTAACCACTACGCCATGCTACACCCCAGTCTGTTCTATACTTGTAACTATAAATAGAAAGAAAAATAGAATATAATAAAAACAGAATAGAAAATGGAAATAAAATCAAATTAATTTCAGGAATTAAAAGGAAGAAATTAAGGAAAAAGTGTTCTTAGTTTAATGCTGATCAAAGTAAAAAAATAATGCACATTTGCATTTATTTTTTTATTATAAAGTTCCGAAAACGTACTGAACCGTGATTTTTCTGTGCACCGTTACACGCCTAGGTACAACCACATACACTTAACCCATGGTCTGATTAATGCTCTCCTTGCTTGGACTCTCAGTTTAAACAGACCCACATGTGTTCACAGGTTTGCGGTTGTTTCCGTGTTCGTTTGATGGATTGAGCAGAACTCTGTGGGATGTTTAAAGCTCGAGATATTTGTCCTTGACCTTAAACTCTGCTTTATCTTCTCCACAGCTTAAACCGTTTAAACTGTTTCCGAGGCCCTGCGTTGCGTGTACAGTTCTCTGCTACAGTCTTGACTGGACAAAAAGTCCCACACAATATTCATGGGGGGGAAAAAAAGAGTTAATAAATCCATGAAAATGAATGAATGTAATTTTCTCTTCCAGAGCTTCTGTCATGGGTGAAACCTTGGCTCATTTTCATGCATCTGCTGACCCCAGCTTACCCTAATCGCCCAGTGACCACCTGTAGCCACAATGCGCTTTCTAATACGATCGTTTCCAGCCAAATGCACATCTCCCCATCCACAGCCACCCATTCGTCCCCTCCCCATTTGATATTAGATCAAGTCGAGCTCAATGTGGTAAGCTATTTGATGGGGACGCGAAACCGTCTGCCTCGTCCATTCCCCAGCTCGGCCAGTTCCTAGCAACCAACGAGATTAGACTGTCTTGTTTCTGTGTGGTTTGGAAAAGGACCGGAGTGCAGGCAGATACCGTAATCGCATTATACAGATCTAATGCATGCATGCAAGCACACCAGATAAACACATATGTGCCTGCGAGTACACACACACAGAGCTGCAAGCAAACACACTCGACAAAAACCTGATGTGGATATGGTGAAAGAAAAATAAATAAAATCCTGGCAGATCACAGAGACTCGCCGTTTCGGTTTCCATCTTCAGAGTGATGTTTGAGGAGAACGGAGTGGGGGAAAAAAAAAAGTAAAAACTCCAGACTAAGTGGCCATGGAGTCGTTTGTTTGATCGACAGCCCCCGTCAGGCCTAGCCAACACCTTATCGAAGATCATATTGTTCAGGATGGCGAGCCGGGAGAACGTCCCGGATCGACGAAAGGAGAAACTGCAGGGGAGCAACACACACGATGCATCATGGCGTGAAGCCGACCAGGCGTGAAAACACACGATTGACAGACGGGGCCGACGCAAAACGGGCCAATCTCCGACAACGTGTTATTACTGCGTGACAGAGAACAGACAGATTTACATTTATGGCGCTGTGAAAAGGTTTTAAACCAGTGCCTATTTTCCTGAGATTGTGCTTTTAATCCTAAAGGGATCCAGATTTTATCTTTTTTTTTTGTAGCGCGTACCTTAAAATACCTCGGCACAATGCTACCAGACACGCCACTGGCTGCCGTTTGCAAAACGGCCAATCCAAGGACATCATTTTTTTTTTTCTTGCTGCTGATTGGCTGTACTGAGGATACCGGGAATATTAGCTTCTACTGTAGACCCGTTTCCACTCTGCGTATTAATGCATATTTACGGTATAGATTTGCCCAACAAGGACTTGCAAGACACCATTACAACAAAACATAGGCAGACCGGAAACCAAAGGTAGATGCTTAACAATATTAACATTTAACTATATAAACCATCCTGACTTTCGTCCAGGCTTTGGTAACAAAAGAGGCTAATTTATATACATTAGAAGTAAACAAACACCATCCTGACATCGTCATTACTCCAAAAATATTTCAGGGTTTTGGGCGAGCAGTTCATTTACACCCGATACTCTTTAGTTCATCATAGAAAAGACAATATAAAAGAGAATTAGATTCATTCTCCACTTCTCGTAAATCCCAAAGTTCACAGTCTTTTTTTTTTAAAGCTGCCAACCTCAAGCGCCAGGGTATACATTCCCATTCTTAATTGGGCAATCAAGGATCTCTGATTTCTTGGTAAATTTGCTTTAACATATAATTCTGTTCCATAATTATGCTCGATTTGGACATATGTCCGTAATTTCGGTTTTAACATTGTATCACTTAACCATTTTTCATTCATTGGTATATTTGGTGTTTAAACAGTTAAAACAGGCAGTTACAAGCATTTTTAGAGGGAGCGTCGAATAGGGTTGTCAAAGTGCTCAGACGAAGCTAATATTCTGAGGGGGAAAGTAACTAATTACATTTACTTGCTTTTCTGTAATAGGGTAGTTTTTTTGTGAAATTGAGCTTTTTAAAGTCTGTAATTTTACTATAACTTAAGTATGTTTTTTTTTGTTTTTTTAAGTTTTGTATTTCGCTATATTTTCCATTTTATGCGTTACCAAGTAAAAAAATGTAATCGAATTAACATGATTATACTGCAATGCCATGATGGACAGGAAAAAAAACTGGCGCTAATAAGGATAAAGATGGAAGCGTCTGACGTCGACGAGCAAAGAAACCCCGTCGTTAAACTCAAAGAAAACGATGTTAACCCCTGACCCCTTGTGACCACTTCGGCTTCAGGTCGAGAAAAGGCGACGGCGTTATTTTGTGTTTTCCCATAGAGACCGAGGTAACAGCTTTTAAGAAAAACACCACAATCTTGCGCAAGCATGTAGAGGTAAGTTAAAGTCGAGTCATAGTTTAATAAAAGGGTGTGCTCAAGTTAATCAGAGACATCAGTGAACGACACGAGTAAACGTCCTCTTTTTCACGGACCTGTGCGGCCCGGGCGTCTGGAGGGAGATTCGCAAATAAATGAAGTTGTCTGGTTTTATTTGTTTTTCAACAAGCGTGTAAGTACTAATGGTGTGGCAATTTTTTGGGAATTTTAAAGTGATTTAGAATATGTGGAATCTCGATAGAGCGAAAACGTCAGCAGTTTGGACATATTTTAAGCTGAACGACGAAGGCACCGCAGCAGCCACATGTAATGTGTGCAAATCGGGCGATTCAAAAAGGTCAAAAAGACCATAACCAAGACAGCCAGACTGATCATACCGGATGACGAGCCGCTGTTTATCTTTGCAAATGTCGGATTTCACATTTTCGCGGAGCACCTGAAGCCACAGTATGAGATTCCATCACTGCTTTACCGACACAGCTATGCAGGGCGTTCTCAACAAGCTACCTGACCGCCTGCTAGCTCTTGTATCAAAGGTGTCTGATTTTGGGCTTACCACACGGACGTATGGAGTTTATCTGTTTGTACGATGTCACTGCTAAGCTTTACTGAACAATGGGTCGACTCAACACTTTAGGGAATCTCCCACGGTAGAGCATCATATACATAATCTAAAAAAAGGTAAAAGGACAACTTGTGTTGTCCTTTTTCTTTTGATTATTTTATTGCATTGCGGAAGTATCGGATTGGGACTCGGTATCGGCAGATATTTAAAATCAAATGACTCAGACTCAACTTGGGTGGAGGGGGGGCAAGAAAAATGTGATCGGGACATCCGTAGTACTTATGACTGTTAGTGTTTTTTGATTTATACATTTGTAGTTAATCTGCAATTGCACTAAGTAACTTTTAAGTACATTGTAAATAAGCTTCTTTTTTCTTGTACTTTAGTAAAGTTTTTGGCGGGTAATTTTGGTAATACTTTTACTCGAGTAACATTTCGTCAGTAGTAGTACTTTCACTTGAGTAGAATATTTTAGTACTCTTTCAACCTCTGATAATATTTTACAGATAGCATTAGCGTATGTCGTCCGGGAGGTTTACTACTTCACTGCTGCAGACCAGTGTTGCCAACTTAGCGACTGTCGCCATTTCGAACTTTTCAGACCCCCATAACGACTTCTTTTTTTCCCCAAAAAGCGCCTAGCAACAAATCAAGCTGCTTTCTGTGAAACGTTGTCACCAATATTCTCTACAGACTAGAAACCCGGCCTGTTCCGCTTCCAGACACTCAGAATGGGAATGAGGACTAAAATCGTTAACACGTTTAGCCCAGTTGGATCAACTCTAACTACCCTTAATCCCTTAATTACCCATAAAAACGGATTAAATATATAGATTAATCAAAGTTAGATTTTTAAGCCTTTATGTCTTGTAATTTTGATGATTATGCCTTATAGATGAGGAACACTCAAAAATTCAGTGTCTCAGACAATTAGAATATTCCAAAAAAGTTAAGTGTTGCAAACTCATGGTGTCTCACCTTCATCAGTTAATTAAGCAACAGGAGGCTAAATAAGATGGTTGTTTACAGAGTTGTGTTTCTAAGCATGTTTATAGAAAGTTGAGTGGAAGGAAAAAGTGTTGTCAGGAAAAGGTGCACCAGCAACAGTAATACCCGAACCCTGGAGAGGATTGTCAAGCAGAAATTATTCAAAGAGTGGACTGAGGCTGGAGTCAGAGACAACATGGGCTTACTTGGACTAGGAGAACCAGAACTGGACTGTTGCTCGCTGGTCCAAAGTCCTCTTTTCGGATGAAAGTAAAGCTTGCATTTCATTTAGAAATTAAGGTCCCAGAATCTGGAGGAAGAGTGGAGAGGACCAGAAGCCACGTTGCCTGAAGTCCAGTGTGAAGTTTCCACAGTCAGTGACGATCTGGGGCTGGTTCTGATCCACTGGCTTTTCTCAAGTCCACAGTCAAGGCAGCCGTCTACCAGAACATTTTAGAGGGTTTTTTTAGGAGCATTTTTAGATCTTCTCCTTGCCACGTTGCACTGATGCAGTAATTCATCCGAAAGGAGCCCAGACCAAGTATTGAGTGCATAGAAATGAAAATATTTTTGCAGAAACCTGACATTTCTGTTTAAAACACCAGTTTTTTTAAATTGATTTTTTGTAATATTCTATCGTAACTTGCGAACTATAAGCCGCTACAACGATGCGGCTAATTTATAGATTTATACTGGCTAACGAACTCCGTCGGGGCACTTCACTGGAAAAAAGGCTTCTCTAGAAACAAGTAAAAAAAACAACACACAAAAAACAAGATATTTTTGCTTTTAATAAGCTTAGAAATCTGCCAATGGAACAAGTGAATATTTTCTTGAACATATTTCTTGAAATAAGACCATATGTTTAAAACAAAAAGAAAAAAATGTCCATGAACAAGGAATTTTTACTGTAAATCGTGTTTTTTCAGTCTATAGCAGGAAGATTGTGCGGCGAAGAAGACACTATTGGTAGTTTTCATGCACACACACTCATCATGGAAAACACACAAATAAATGCAGCTTTTAGGTTAAACGCAATGGAGCTGGTCGTCTAAGAAGGAAATAGAGCTACTGCATGTAAGCTTAGCATCAATGAATTGATGGTGAGACGTTGGAGGAGGCAGCGGGAAGAACTGAGTCGGTGTAAAAAGAAGACAAAAGCTTTCAGAGGACAAAGAGAATGAAGAAGACGACTTCAGTGGCTTTAGAGGAAGAGGAAGATGGCGACCAATGACTTTTCTGGTAGGCTAAAATATGTTTTATTTTCTAACCAGACATGTTACTCTTGTGTTGTGTTGGTGCCGTACTGCCGATTATCAGGCAGAGTTTGAATAAAAAAAGCACGTCTTAAACTAAAATCTAGAAAAGCACTCAGACCGAAAACATTACTAAAAATAGCAATAAAAAGAAAATCTACCGTTTACCGTCTTTCCGTGTTAATATCTCATGTAACAACATGAAAACGTGCGGGTGCGCTCAATAGTCCGAAAGTTACACTGAATATTGGGGTTTTCATTCCCTCAAAATGACAAGAAATAAAAGCCTGAAATATTTTCCCTGTGTACGTTATAGATCTATACAATACAGGTTTCCTTTTCTGAAATGAATGACAGGAAACATTGAACGTTTTACACCATATTTTAATCATCTCCCATCATCGTTCCTTATGAGTGACGTACATATAGTATTTTTTTTTTATACCAGGAATCCAAACATTTGCTACAGCGACAGAGAATGTCTGTCTGCGGTTAAGGCTTTTTATTTCATGTCGATTGTTTTTGACAGTTTATTAAACGTTTTGACAAGCAATAGACGTTCCTCTCACCTCCGGAGGTCTGATCTGAAATATATGAAAAGCAAAAGGAAACAAAATACCTTTTTTTATGTCAGAGCTCAGGAGTAAAAAATTGGAAGAATCGTTTTTTCGGATTTCTCGACCGAGCTCTTTTAGTTTGCAGAGCTTCATCTGTCAAATGTATGTTGTGATGTTATTGAATTAATCTTTATTGCAGGAAGGAGCTTACGCAGCTCATCATGAGGTTCATAGCTGAGGTTTGAAATCCTCCCTATACTGTTTTTTTTTTTTTTTTTTTTTTTTGCAGCGTGAACTGACAAAAATTATATTGCTGTTGTAAGCTTTAATAAAAAGACAGAACTCGGTAAGTGTCTTGACTACAAAAGGTGGCATCTGTGTTTGTGTGTCTGCAGAGTTTCATTGCTTATCTTGAAGGCCTTTCTACCTTTTATTCTGTTGTCACTTCCCTCGACAGAATTTCACATCGCAAGGGGAAAAGCAGCAGCAGCCGTCACCCCGTCTAATCCACTGGGCTGCTACTGCGAGCGTACAGAAGGGTGGAACAGATAACTTCCCTCAGGGGAGGCTGCCAGACGCAACTTTTTCTCTTCTTTTTTTTTTTTTTTTTTTGATCAGCGCCCCCGTTATTTCTGTTCCCTCTCAGATGTGTGAATGGAAATGAGGGGGGCAAAGTTTGCCCAAAAGCTAAACAGTTTTTAATCTCTCTCATGCCCCCCCCCCCCCCCCAAAAAAAAGTAACTTTGGGTTAACTCTGTGGATAATGGGTTTAGTGGTTCCGCACCAGAGTGAACTTGCTCAGTTGATGACAACTGTATCACAGTGCTGCAAATACAGGCTTTGGTGTTCAGAGTTAGATTGTGTACCTGGAATCCAGCTCAACATTACTAGAGAGTAAACCTGTCCAATTATTCTGAGATGGATGAAAGACGGAAGTTCTGGTTTTTGTTTTTCTACAATGCCGAAACTTCGACCTGTTCACATGTGACAGAAACACCCAATTTGTTAATTTGGTTCAGTTAGTTTTTTGTATTTCACAGCACGTCATCTCAAAACACAATTCAATCATACATACATTCCAATTAATCCTAGTTATAACTAGGGGTGTGCCGATTCACCATAAATCGACTCATTGCGATGTGAAATGTGCAAAATAGAGAGCGATTCAAATGTTGAAAAATCAATTTATTTTTCATATAAATCAAACGGTGTGTCGCATGGACATTTTTAGGGGACGGACCGGAGGAAAAATCATGGCTGCAGCTAGTGTTTCAGCCATGCAGCACGTAATTTACAAAATACAGCAAATATTTTGCACTTTAGTTGTGAAAGAAGCGTCTGTGTTGTTGTGTATCATGTTAGCAGCAACATGTCCACCTTATAGGTTCTGTCGGGGGCGTCCTCCTCGAGCTGCAGCTCATGTTTACCAGACGTCAGCCCAAGTGAAGCTTTAAGTACGAAACACGAAGGAAATGTCCTTCATTCCATCCTGGTGGCGACTAATGTGTGGCATAGAGCAGCGTACTCATAGCTGGTAGATTAGTTTCTGTGTTTGACAATTGGCAAACATCCCATTGGTCAAAATTACGCAAAAACTATGAAAATGCTGAAAACTTACAGTTCTGTATTAAATTGACAGTGGATAAAAACAAAGACTGGAGTATAAACTCTGTGTCTTTAGGAGAATGCTGGTTTTTATTTTCTATTACTTTGATGCCTGAGTACCAGCTGATTTCAAGGCTAAAACAAACGAGGACGACTTGCCATTGGAATAATTAATAGCATTCACTCAGTGCATTTGTGAATTTAACAGGCAGTTAATTCAGTTTTGTTTAATGGTGCTGAAACATTCCCTGAAAGGCACACAAAAAAAAACCCGCCTTCATGATTATCATGTCACCAAAAGCCTGGAGTCATGTTCAGTCTTTATTTTGTGTTGTTTTGATGGAGCTCAAACCCCCCATTTATCAATCCTCTCCATGTTGTTTTTTTTTGTTTTGCTGCAGGCCATTTAGAATAAAGGTCAGCTCGTTATGAATCTAGATGGGGGGCTGATTCAGATATCAATTATTTGGAGAGGAAGCATACCTCAGAAACACCTTCAAAATAAATCAAATGAAATACTGCAAATGTAATTTTCTCTCCTAGATTTGAAAAACAATCCGTCCTTCTACTTACTACACTGACCTTAGCTGCCAGGATGCCCACATACTCATACTAAATTGGAATATTTGAGACCTGCTTTGAGCCATGAAATAAATGCTTGGCTATAATTCAATAACTATATCTATTGGAATATATTATTTTCTTCTGTTTATATTGGTCAAAATTACATATTTTTGAACATTCTCCCATTCCAGATACATTGCAGCAGAACTACTTCAAAAAGTGTAGAATGCCATTTATAAAACATTCATTGTGCAAAATGCATTAAAAAAAATGTAATATTTTTCTGAAAACGGCAACGGAAATTTTCTCACAATATAAATATAGATGAAGATGTTTTGAATAAAATACAAGCTAAACGCAATTTAAACACAAAGTTCAAAGTGGTTTGAACTGAAGGGCAAAATGTAAAAAGGAGAAATTAAATTTCTTTTTTGTTTTCCGCTTATTTATAAATGTATAATCGCACAAAATAAAGCTGCTAGTTCAAGGCAATTTTATTTGTATAGGACACTTTTAACAACAAGATAATTCAAGATGTTTTCTTTTCCGTTACATAGAAAACAACTTTTGAACTTACAATATCTACACTGAACCTCAGTATTTATCCTCCATCCTGGTACAAAGTACATAGGCACAGCTTGATGACGTCATCAAAAGCGGTAGGCCGCTATAGTCGGACTCTCTACTGTTGGCTAAATGTATATAATTTCTACTAGGGATGTAAGAATATATCAATATGTCGTGATACTTCATGTCACGATATTGTACCGATTTTTATTTTAGTTTTTAGAATTTGAATGGAACCATTAATTATGAATTGTTTGTAGTAAAATGAAAAGTATGACTGGTAGTTTTGTGGCTGTTTTCACCTTCTTCGTTCAAGTGGATCAACTAGATCTAGTAATAAAACTGGTTGTATTAAAGTATGAAACAGGTTGGAGTGTTTAGAACGCTCGGACAGTTTTTCTACAGTTAAATTAAGTTTTAAATATCACAATATATCGTCTTACTCATAGTATCGTGATATATCGCATCGTGATACATATTGTATCGCCAGACTATTGCCAATACACATCCCTAATTTCTACCTTATACCGTTTATATCGCACACTACTAATTTAAATCGAGCTAATACCTTAACTAGAATAGGAGCCTTTATCCCAGTTTAAATGTCAGTAACGAAATCGAATTATTGAATAAAGGGGTTTAAAAAAACGCCTCGGTCCAGTCCGCTATTTTATTTTCGGGCGTATTCAGGAGAGCGTTTCCACCGCCACCTGGGCCTCTTACTGGGCGGGCGGGTTTATGCTTTCCTATAATTGTATTTATTCTATTGATGTTTTCATGTACAGCGCTCTGGTTGGTTGTAATGCCATGTTTAAAGCGCTTTATAAATAAACTGATATGGTATGGTAAAAGTCGCAAGCAGCGATGCTTTCCATTCCCCCAATTAAAAGGACTGTTTTGTGTGACGCAAGTAGCTCCGCCCTAACCGTACCGGACCATTGTCCTATAGACCTACAACTGAAGGGGGGCTGTTAATGGACCGGCCTGTTTGTATGGGCCGCTTTACGATGGAAACAGATGAAAAGGGGGACGGGGCCGAGCCGCACCGTTCCGCCCAGTGGAAATGAAGGCTACCCTCGTCCCTAGTGGAGGTTTTTCATTGATGGAGAGAGAGATGTTAACTTGGGTTCAGATTTAGCCAGTTTCTGTATTTTGATTGCATGTATAGCGCTTGGCTGAATCCCAGCTCAACAGGATTGGGAAGTCAGAGATGTTGGTGAAGGAATAAACCCGTACCGAAGGTAGTCCACGTTGTACTGACGACACTTTTTCTTTGGCCTGAGCCAGTGTGCGTTTTGAAAGTCCTCCTCTTTCCTCAGCGCCCAAAGTTAGCATGCAACAGCCTTCTTCAGTGCCAAAAAAACGTTTCCCCCCCCTTCTTTATAGTCTGAACGCCCACTGGGCAGAGCTAAAGGAAACCAGTGGCCTAGAGCGTCACACAAATCGAAAACAGATGCTGGCAGCAGTGAAAGCAAGATATGCACAACGAGCAAAGAAATGGACGACAACAACGCTGCAGCACGGTATGTTTTGTAAGCATTGTACTGTTTGCTTACACGTTTTTGCGTTGTTATTCCCACTTCCGCGGTCTCCTCACTTCCCGAAGGGGGAGCGCCCAGGCTGCTAATGGGGAGCCTAAGTCACGCCCTTCTACTTCCTGTCCATGGGTCCCCTTCTGCCCAGAAAAAATCAACGGAGTGATAAAAGTTATATTCTGATTCCGTTTGAAATGAGCCATGGATTGAACATATGATGTCTGTGAATTTTAAAGACACATTTTGATGCAGAGAAAACGCTCATTTGCGACCGGCGGCAAAAGTTACTTTAGGTTTTGTGTAAAAACACTTAGTGGACTACAACTGAAGAAGAAGAAGGAGAAAAATCGCCGCCTTCCTCCAGGACGAAGGAACGAGCAGTAAACGTGGAGAAAACCACCATAAATGTGGAAAGTAGCAGCTATGCTGGGGGAGAAATAGTCGGGTTGAGTGAGAACCAGCATGCAGCTCCACAAGGTCTCTGAGTATTTTAAGTGCTTGCTAGTGCTAGCTAGCGTTAGCTCTGTGACGTCATATTTGCGACTTCTGATTTGTAGGCATTTAAATTGTGACTTTTTACAGTCGAATGAATCCCAAATCACTTGACAAACACAGTCGAAACACACATTAGTTGTCATTTAAATTGAGGTACATCATCTGTTTGATTCAGGACGTAAGACAAAGCGGACCAGAAAATAACGTTTATCGCGCCATTGACTTCCATTCAGTTATTTTTTTTCGGCCAGGGACCCATGGGCCAACAGGAAGGGGAGGATACTTAGGCTCCCCATAGCTCGACTAGCCCGGGATGTCGTTTAGCTGCAGAGAAATTCGGTTTTTCAGCCGCATTATCTGGGTGCGTTAGCTCGATTAGGAGTAGTCCAGTTTGGTTCGACTACAGCCAGACTAAGGTGTATACATGCATTTCAAAAGTCCGAATTCAGCCGGACTAAGGCAATGTTTCGGTTTTCATAAAGAAGCAGAGGGGATTACCATGGGGGATAAAAAATTAAAGCTCCAGCTAATATTTTTTTTACATCCTGTCGTTGACATAAAGAAGTTTCGTTGCCTACCCACCGACCTACTTTTGTGTTGCTGCTTTGTGTTCAGTGTGGATGCTAAAATATTTGAGCCCCGATCAACTACGTCTGCTCGATTATTGGAGGAAATCATCACAATGGTTCTTAAGGTCAATTTTAAAATCACAGTGATTTAGAACCAAAACGGTGATTGCCAACTGTATGAGAAGATGGTGACCACTCATAACTACACTAAACGACCATTTTAAATCAACACAAACAGTAAAGTGTTTAGACCAGGGTCTCCCAATAAGCGGCCCCCGGGCCAGGGCCAGCCCCCGAACCGCCTATGTCCGGCCCTGGACCTGCGATTCTATTACCACATCCCCGTTTTCATATCGAGGCAGCAAGGTATATTATGTGCTCTATTCAGATAGCAGAAAAGTCACGCAATGCTCATGTGTCAGCTCCATAACAGAGCAACAGTACAGTCTTTGTGTTGTTGACATGCTGTCTGTCACTCGCATTACTGCAGCGTGAGCGACACTTTACTTTCACTTTCACAGCTGCTCCTTAAAGCTGCATTATGTAACATTTTTGTTAAAATAAACCAGTTTTTTTTTTATCTATAGTTAGTTTTTTCTTATTTCCTGACGGTACGATTGAATCTAGTACTTTTGCCACGGTTGCAATTCCATTTATTTTGAGGTGGTTGGGGTCAGTAGCCTACTGTTCAGTGATGTAATGATGCACGTATGTACCCATCTATGCACATTCACGAGGAGTCAGTCTTCAGCTGCTAGATAAGCTAGGAAAGCTGATCCATACAACCACACAAACTCCATGTAAGTCAAATGTAAATTTTATTTTTGCACATATTTTCTTAATCTGTATTTAGAAAGAAAGCCTTTCCCTAACCCCCTCACTATGTTGTTTTAGATTTATTACAGGGGTTTTGTGTTTAGTTTTATTCGAGTATTTAATTGAAGATATTAAATAGAAGTTATATAGTATTGTTGTTGCTATTTTGTTTAAAACATGTTTTGTTCACTGAAATTTTATTAGGCTGTGTTGATTGACAAAAGATAATAAACGGACCTCTGACTCATTTTTAAAAAAAAGTGGGCCTTTAAGATTTGTATTTGAGTACCCCTGGTTTAGACTATCCTGGCTGGTGGCTCAGTTGGTATTAAATAAACCTTATCTCTGTTTTCCCAGGTTTGTGTCGCTCCAACACTGAACGTAGTTTTCAGGTTTCCATTCTGCTGAGATTTTCCATCTCTGTGCCAGAGAATCCCTCGCTGATTTACTAAAACACTCCCAGGCCGACCTGTGTGCACGACAAATACTAATTACACAGCTAATGAGGCTAATTGACTGATCCACCAAGTAATGGCTGCATTTAGCCATCCAGGATTTTTTTGTTTTGTTTTGTTTTTTTACGTAAAGCTTACCGAGCAGCCGACAAAATTCCCAGATCAGGAAGCAACCCAAACAGAGAACACACGTGTTTTGACTGGTGACGTGTATTTAAAGAGGCGGATGTGAGTCTGTGTGTCACAGACGAAATGTGTTACACTTCAGTGGCCATGCTGATTAAAATAAGTTTGACCTCTGACCCCCGGTCGCCTCCACTAACCTGTAGAGCTGCCGTCAGGTTAATGGATGCTGCGTTGTCCCGGTGGAGCCGCGTGAGAAATGCTGCTTGATTCGCAATATTTAAAGAAAGTAAAAAATCAACAAACTAACTAAAGGAACTGAAACATGTCAAGTTTCAGCGTGTTCTTTCATGGAAATACTGGATTTATTTTAAGAGAGCACAACGATAAAAGAAGACCCTCTGAAACTCTCAGCAGTTCATTTCGGGGTTAAAATCCCTATTTGTGTGTCTGTGGTTTGTGCTCATTAATAGAGGAGGTGGTGATGAATGTTGGAAATAAATGCTAAGCGAAAAACCTCATTGTGACGCCTCCAACAGCAAAAGTCATAATGCTGGTTGCTACACTGCGTTTTTCGAAATAGCTTCACCTAAAAAGTAGCACATTTTTACATTACAACAGTTTGTCCCCACTGAAATTATTTAGAAAGCAACCTTATTTTTTATTTATTTATGTTTTATAAAGTTACAGCCAGAGCTAATTTTCTTTGCATTCTAAAAGATTAGAGCAGTGTGTGTGGGAAAAAAAGTACCCTCAGCTGAAAGCTGAAGGTGTTCATGTTAGGCAAAGAATACGAAAAAGAAGTGACCTGCTGCCCAGCTGGCTTTAGAAAAAATAACCAAGAATTTAATCCTGCTTTTTCCCAATGTTTTTATAAGTATTTTCCTAATCGAATATGTCATCTAGGTTGCTTAAAATCATGTCGCTGCTTTCTTTGAATACATACTACTAGGGATGTAAGAAAATATCGATACGCTGATATATCGCGATATTCAAACGCAATGTATCAAATTTGATTTTTATTTTTTAGGATTGGATTGGAACCATAAATGATGAATGTAAATTTTTGTAGTAAAATTTTAAAAGGATGACTGGTAGTTTGTGGCTGTTTTCACCTTCTTCGTTCCAGTGGATCCACTAGATCTAGTGTTTAGAACGCTGTGACAGTTTTTCTACAGATAAATTCAGTTTTAACAATCACAATATATAGTCTTACTCATAGTATCGCGATATATCTTAATATAGCGTAGCACCCCCACTGTATCGTGATACATATCGTATCAACAGGTTCTTGCCAGTACACATCCCTACATAGCAGAGGTGGGACCAAGTCAAGACGGGAACGTTTCAAGTCATTTCTCAAGTCATAAACTCTGAATTTCAATTCATTTCGAGTCATTTTGTTGTAAATGTTGCAGTTCCAGACCTGCCAACCTTGTCAAAATATTTTGAGTACCACTTGTGTTGTGCATCTTTTTATCAGACTTTTGAAACTCAATTGCTTTGCGCGCGGCAATTTCCCCATTCACTGGCTAGAAATTGGTTACAAGAAAAACAATAAAACCAAAAAAATTATTTGTATTCAATTCAAATGGTATTAATTTTTTTTATTGCAATAGTGTTTTTGTTTTCATGAATGTAATAGTTAAATTGGCTCACAGCACATATGCACACATCACCGGGGCTAATTTACACCCTACCTGCAGCTCCCTGGTGGCTAATGTCCACATCATAATTGCACACTGTGCACAATGCATGATATGGAAGTTTAGAGAGTCGCAAGCATGGCCACTGTTCTTGATATTTAATCAAAAACATCTGGGGAACATGGACCCTCTTCTTTTTGGCAGGTCTGTTGTTGGCTACATGTTTAAACTGTATAAATAATTACATTCCTCCTTATATACAGGCTTATTATATCTGCAATGGACATCTATAAAGGCTAAAACTGGCACAGCAGCGAGTTGGCGCTTAAAAAGCTTCGCTCTCCGAGCATAGGGCAGGAGGAGGCAGGAAGGAGGGGGGCGGGTATGTTACGCTATAGGTTGGGTAGACTCTATTCTCCGCTTTTCTACAATGATTGGCTGAAACTGACATGAGTACGTGCACATTCGCCACAGAACTCACATGTCCGCAGCTTTTTGCGTAGTTTAGAGGGGGGGGGATCGTACCAGCGTATTTAGATGTCAAATTGCGTACCTGCTACGCAAAATGCGTACAGGTTGTCAGGTCCGCGGTTCTATGTTCCTTGTAAATCATAAACAATAAAAGACATGGATATATAATTTCAAGAATAGGATTTGGCTATACTGGATTAAATAGTACACTTAACAGATGAATAGGCATGGGACAGTGAATTGTGATTTTTGTGGGAAGGAGAAGACATTTAAAAATGTAATGTTAGATTGTGAAAAACATAGGCAGCAGAGGTAAATACTCAAATCTAAGCTAGAGAAAAAGAGAGCTCAGTTAATGATTTAAAAAAGCAATTGTACAAAGGGGTACGGGTGATGTAGTTTTTAAGATGATATACAGATTTTTAAGAGCAGCAGGTGGTGGTAATGCACCTCAAGTTGTGCATAAAATCTGAAGAAGAAGAAGAACGCTATGTTATTTTTAGATTTGGGCATGCTAATGGGAGCTATCGCACATAACGAAGGATATTGTAACTGTGCAAAAGGCAAAACCCAAGACTTAATGCTTAATATTTGGACTGCTGCAAACAATCTATTTATTCTCCATTATTCTTTTCAGACGCAGATCTCGCCAAACATAAAATCCATCCTCTGATGGAACGGACCCGTTTCAGCATTATGATGGGGAGGAGGCAGAGAAAGTCTCTCTTCCCTGAGTTCAGATAAAGAATCCGCTTTCTTAAACACACCTCCATTTACCGTCCACCGACAATCCTGAGCTAATTACCTGCCCGTAAGGCTTCGATGACATTAAAAAATAGCATAGCCAACATGTTAAAGCCAAACAGTAATATCAACATACCCAGGAGAACATTTGCTCATAAAATGAAGTTAGCTAAAGTCAGCTAAGTAGCACCTACCGCTCTTTATGCAGCTTTAAATGACGAACAAAGTTGGACGTTGTTCCATCTCCATCCGTGATTTTCTTTTTGCATGTTTTACATGTTGCCCTGCGCTTTTTTTCCACTACTTCGTAGTTTATATATCCGAATGAAATCATTCTTGGGAGCATAGTCCTCGTTGGCTGGAGCGCTGTATAGATAGATGGATGGTTAGACTGGACTTCTTTAAGTATTTTTTAAAAATCTGATTAATTTGATTGGGTCTTCTGCGGCTCTTTTCATGTAAATAGGTTCAAGTCCGAGTCAAGTCCCAAGTCATTGGTGTGGAAGTCCAAGTCAAGTCAAATTCTTTGAACATTTTTTCAAGTTAAGTCTCAGGTCATAAAATTAATGACTCGAGTCTGACTTGAGTCCAAGTCATGTGACTCGAGTCCACACCTCTGCTACAAAGTACAGACCTCCTGATTTTGCAACCATCAACCAGAAGCTTCACATGCAGAACCTAATGAACCAAGCTAAAATAAATTGTCATTGAAAGGAAAAGATCTGTCTGTATTTTATGACTTAAGTGAAGCCCACTGAGGAATCCCTCTCGCTGTCCCAGTCAGAAGTCATGCTGAGGGTTTTTACGCACACTAAAAACTATTTAAACAAGAAACATTTTCTTTCATTTAAGTGAAATAACAATCAAATTGAGTTAAATTGTTTCCTTTTTATTCAATTTACTACATATTATATAACTATCAGTATATTTGTATTTACGCGACACATTTTCATCTTTTTAATCTCTAAATTGATTCGTTAAATGGATGCATCATTTAACAGTCAGCCTTATATAATGATTTAGAAACAACCCCTCCCACAAAATGTTCTGGTCCTGACCTGCGGTTTTTTTTCTTTTTTTTTTAAATTGACCATAGCAACAGAGTCAAACTGTACAGAGAACAGATGTGACTTGATGTGTAACATTGCTCCTATGTGCTGGAGGTGTATCACCTTTTATTTGTCTGTTTTGTGTTTGTGATTCTAGTGCCGGCGACTTTGCTGACTTCTTTTGGCTCGCACACCCCTATCCCCTTTATCCCGCAATAACTCATCACTATGGAGTTGATGGCATCACATATTCAGCAATCATTGATAGAGTCCACCTGATACTGATCTGTAAGCTCATCCTCCGTTATTTAATTCTTGTTTTTAAATGCTTAGTTCTAAGTGAGAAATCACTTCAACTCTTCTCTATGTCTGCCATCTCAGAGCAGACAAACGTGGAGAGGACTACAGCTTCATTTATAAAGCAATAAAATGGATTTTCTTTCACATCTGCAGCATCGGGGCAAGCCTCTACTGCTGCTTTTTTTTCTGACTCCTATAACTCTACTGTTCTAGTTTTAAAGGTAGAAACGACTGAAACTATTATTGGTGATCGGTAGGGATGTGTTTCAGTAAAAAAATCTGGCGAGACGATATGTATCACGATGCGGTGGAGACGATACAATATGTTGCGATACTATGACTAAGACGATATATTTTGATTTTTAAAACTGAATTTAACTAGAAAAACTGTCCCATCATTCTAAACATATCAACCTGTTTCATACTTTAAACATCCAGTTTTATCACTAGATCTAGTTGATCCACTGTAATGAAAAAGGTGAAAACAGCTACAAACTACCGGTCATACTTGGATATTTACTACAAAAATGGCTGTCATCCTAAAAAATAAAATAAAAATATCGATATTTTTTGGGGGATACAATATTAGGAAATGAAATATTGCGACATATCGGTTTAATCGGTATTTTCTTACCGATATTTCCTTCTCCAAACAGTTCTTTGCAACAGGAATTTTGCACACACTAATATTGTGATGACCAAATCCTATGTAAAGATAAAACAAATCGATATATTGCTTTTGAATATCGATACAATATAAAGTATTGCGTGTATCGAGATATTTACAACACTGGAGACCGGCGTTAAGCGCTACATTAGCCAAAGTTTTGAAATCGGGGAAGATTTCCCCAATTGAAGTGAGGAGGGGACTCATTTATACAATTTGCATAGAATACTTACTAACACCGTACTTAAGCTCAGCGGAATTTTTTTTTTTTTGCCTAGTAAGTTTTTGATTTATCAAACTTTGAATACACACATCTGCACGCAATTTCCGCTTTATAAATCACAATCTCCCCAGAAATGCGCTCAGGGGTTTTTTGGATCATATCCCGCCTCCTACACACCCACTTTCTGCCATAAACTGTCGATGCAAAGTGTCTAGTGAATACTCTGCATAGACTTAAGCCGGCTGATATGGGATGTTTCACGGGTAACCATGGCAACAGAGAGGCGGAGAAAGCGCAATTCCTCAGACTGAAGGAGGCACAGAAAACAGTTTTATTTCAATTAATCAATGTTTATCCATATAGAGCTTTACTCAGCCAAAAGTCGACCTAAGTGCTTCACATTAAAAGACAAAAATATAGCTAGCAATGAGAAAATGTGTAACAAGACAACAAGGATAAAAAGATTAAAATAAAACAAAAAATAGAAGCAGCAGTAAAAGCGATAAATCAATAAATATAAAGTTTAAATTATATGAATACTTCTTGTAGTAACAATAAGATTGGAATAAAAGCTAATTAAAACAAAGACCAAATTACAGCAGAACGTGATAAGTTTCAGCACTCCTACATATTTAAAGCCTGACAGAAAAGCTGCGTTTGAACTCTATCATCTGCGTGAAACATTATTTGTGGGCCACAAATAAACGGAAGTGCTGCGAGTGACACAGCGTTGATGCAGCGGCGTGCCTGACATGAAAAAGAAGGTGGAGGATGTGGTGTGGTGGATGCACGGTTTCATGTGTGTGTGCGAAGATCTACAAGTCTGAAAACGTGGCTTGAATTCTCCATGTTTCCATCTCACCGGCTGCCCTGCCAGCGTCCTCCGTGTCCAAAATGTGCGTAAGCGGCAAGGTCCTTAGTGTGATTAAAGTTGCGCACATTTTTCCGCGAGACGCTCCCAAAAGCCTCAGTAACTCTTCAACAGCTCCCGGTGCATTGAGATGCGAGATGCATTGAGTAATGTGTCAGGTGATACTCTCATGGGAATCTATTTTTATTTATTTAAATTAGTTACCCGTACTCCATGCGTAAAATTAAAAACGTCTGCGCATTTGCACCAAGTGGTCAGAGGTATGAAGGCTAATGTCAGAATTTCAGATTTTTCCATCACCATTCTAAAAAATACGGAAAATATTCAGTTTAACCGACCCCTGGGTCCACCGTTGTCAAATTTAAGGTTGGATTAAAAAAAAAAAAAATCTCTATTTTGCTGTTCTAATGAAAAGTTTTGGGGTTTTTTTAGGCTTTTTACAGACCTTTACCAGGGTTGCTCTGTATAAAGCATAAGTCGTACATTTTTACGCTGCATTGCATCTCAACATTACTCCTTGAATGGTTTGCATGTTTTTTTGGGTGGACCAAACATTCACATTCACCAAATATGATAAAACATCCCTGGCCAACAATGTTTGTATAAATGTAAAACAAGAGTTGACTACTGGAAAACTCAAAAAATCCGATTTTTATTCAGTTCAGTCCAGTTCAGTTCATTTTTTATTTCAAACATGTACATTCACAATCATTACAAAATACCATTACATTCTTTTGTTTGAAAAGGAGTAGGCAGAAGGATACACTTAATTGGCCCGACTGCTGAGACTGCTGAAGGAGGAGCAGCTGCTCTCTGTCTCTCTCCAGATCCGTTCACTTATTTTCTTTTCTTTTCTTTTCTGTTTGCTTTTCTTGTTTTCTTTCTTAACCTTTTCTTAGTTACTTTATTTTCCCAGCCCCTGGAGTTACTGTATTGGACCAGATCTCTTCTTGGATTACTTTTCTATGGACGTATCAACATGGCTTTTTGCTCAGCTGAGGATTTTGAAAAACTGCTCCACAGAATTGAGGGCATTGAAACGAAGCTACGTCGTCTGGAAATTAATTTTGATCTCCACGCTGATTATGGACAAAATGAAACAACTTTACCTTTACCTTTGAATACAAACAGCCCTGTGTTACATACTTCTAACCGTGTCACAGAGACTCCCTACAGGCGTCTGAGCGGCAGAACTCCGCACTACAATGAAAACTGGCCAGCTTTAAAACGCATGAAATCAACCCCAGCCTGTTCTCCGAGGAAGAAAAAACAAAAGAAACTCCGACACAGAGAAACCTCTGAACCCAGAACTGCTGCTTCTGCTAAAAGTAAACAAAAGAGGTTTCAGTCAAAAACAAGAGATATTTCTCCACCTGGAATCCCGCTGAAAAACAGATTCGCAGCCCTGAGTTCCCAGAAAGATGACGCAGCCCCCGGGACCAGTCAAAGCCACCAGGAGAAACCCAGCCGCATCAAACGGACACATAAAGTAAGAGCGCCCCCGGCAAAGACTGTTATCATACAAGACGGATCAATTAATGGAATTGAGGCTTTTTGTAGCAAGAATACCAAAGTTTATAGCTGCTACAAAAATACAGTGAGAGAAATATCAGAAAAAATCCCTAAAATCTTGGACCAACATCCTGCTTTTG
The DNA here is from genome assembly GCA_963556495.2 of Valencia hispanica. Lineage (NCBI taxonomy): Eukaryota > Metazoa > Chordata > Actinopteri > Cyprinodontiformes > Valenciidae > Valencia > Valencia hispanica. Next base: position 6,590,880 of record OY747715.1, on the reverse strand, counting down.
AAAAGCTCGTCATTCACGCTGGATCAGCAGATATCGCGATGAGACAATCAGAGATTCTGAAGAGAGACTTTTCTGATCTCCTACAGAGACTTGATGGACTTAACGTAAACATCCTCATCAGCGGACCAGTCCCTGAAGGGAATGATGAAAGATTTAGCAGACTCCGCATGCTCCATAAATGGTTGAAGAAACAATCAGCTGAGAAGTCGTTCACATTTATTAATAATTTCAAAGTATTTGGAAGTGCTAATCATCTGTTTAAAGCGGGAATGCGCTATTAGAACAGGTCCGGAGTAAGGCTGTTGGCAGCAAACATTTTTTCTTATCAACATCAGAAAGCAAAACACTTGCTCCCAAAAGCTGACCTTGAGGCTCCCATGGATATCAGAGAACAAAAACAGCAAGTCATGATGACACCACAGGACCAAACAGATAAACAACCATCAGAGATTAAGTCTTCATCTTCCTGTGACTCAGCCACATCAAATGAGTCTCCATTTAGAAACTTTACAGACAGACTGAATGAGCAAATCAAATTTGGGACACAATTAGCACCTAAACTTAGACTACACCAAACGCCTGGGACTAGTGTCCATAAGCCTGGGAGCTTCCCCCCACTGATTATTACAGATATCTGATATTTGAGGGAACCGGGCAATAAATCCACCCCTACCGTCTCCCAGAATTCACCCGGCACCCCTGAGGCTATATCAGTGATTATCAGCAGCAGAAAACATAAATCGTTAACCACACGCTCTCATATTAAACAAAATCTCAAATTGATAACCTGTCAGAAGGTTCAGCTGCCCGTCATCACAATACTTAAGTTAGCTTTATTAAACATTAGATCTCTATCCGGAAAGTCTTTTCTTATCAATGACTTCATCACTGACCATAATTTACACGCCCTTTTTTTATCAGAAACTTGGCTAGATGAAAATAACGAAACAACTTCATTAATAGAATCCGGTCCTCCAAATTATAATTTCTTAAGCGAGAACAGAAAACACAAACGAGGCGGAGGTGTAGCCACCATCTTTCACAACTCAATGAACTTTAAAAAGGTAACTCTGGGCGCGTTTGAATCTTTTGAATACCTAGCCACCCAGATAAATGAGCCTAACAAAGCGTTATTTCTAAGTTTATATAAACCACCAAAACTTAACTCTAACTTCTTTAATGATTTCAATGACCTTCTTTCTGTAATATGTATCGACTATGACCAACTAATCATCGTGGGGGACTTTAACATCCATACCGACAACCCCCAAGATAGACAAGCAAAAACATTAGATGATTCTCTCCACAACTTCGGACTGATCCAGCATGTCAAACAACCAACACACAATAAAGGACACACTCTGGACTTAATTATCAGCAAAGGTTTAAATATTTCTGACATCTCTGTAATTAATATTGCATTATCTGACCATTTCTGTGTTTTCTTTCAAAGTACCATCTCTGCTAAATTATCCAGCCACAGTAAGACCACTATAAAAAAGAGTTTTCTAGGGGACAGTTCAGTAGAAACCTTTAAACGTATTTACCCTTCCACCACATCCCCCTCATCTCCCACCTCAAACTCAGTAAATAAGTTGGTAGATAATTTCCTTGCGAAAATCTCAGACATCATGGATTCCATTGCTCCAACTAAAGTGAAAGTAGTCTCAGGTAGAAAGAAGTCTCCGTGGACAAGTAATCCACTGGTACGAAGTGAAAAAAGAGTGTCGACGAGCCGAGAGAAAATGGCGGAAAACTCGACTCCAGGTTCACTGTGAGATCTACAAAGAGAGACTGAATAGATATCAGCTAACTATAAAAGATGCTAGGGAATCGTTCTTTTCTGAAATCATCAAAAGAAACATTAATAACGCACGGACTCTATTTGCAACAGTGGAAAGACTAACTAATCCTTTAGTGACAGTAGCCCCAGAACTAAACTCTACCAGGGCCTGCAATGAATTTGCCAGCTTTTTCACTGAAAAGATTCTAACAATTAGACGGTCAATCTGTACCTCAATATCGAACCCACAACCAGTGCCATCCCCAATCAACAACAATGTAGAGAAAATGTCTGAATTCCACGAATCAAACCAGAAGGGCCTTGAAAAAATTATTATCCAATTAAGCTCCTCCTCCTGCTGTCTTGATATCCTACCCACAGCTTTTCTAAAGAAAGTTCTTCCTGTTATTGGTTCTGATCTTGTTCAAATAGTGAACTCATCACTGCTATCAGGTGTCTTCCCTCAGGCTTTAAAAACAGCAGTTATTAAACCACTGCTAAAGAAGAAAAATCTGGACAACACGTTAATGCAGAACTACAGGCCAATCTCTAATCTCCCATTCATCAGTAAGATTATTGAAAAAGCTGTGTTTCAGCAGTTAAATGGCTTCATAACAATGACAAACCGTTTTGATGCTTTTCAGTCTGGTTTCCGTGCTCACCACAGCACCGAGACTGTCCTCGTCAAAGTATTTAATGACATCCGCATAAATACAGACTGTGGAAGAACCACAGTGCTGGTTCTGTTGGACCTCAGTGCAGCATTTGACACTGTTGATCATGATATTTTATTGGAACGACTGGAGAGCTGGGATCGGATACTTGGGATGGGATACTTGGCTGGTTCGAGTCTTACCTAAAGAACAGGGACTTCTATGTTTCAATAGGAAACTTTTCATCAGAACGAACAGAAATCACATGTGGGGTGCCCCAGGGCTCCATCCTGGGGCCCCTCTTATTTAATATCTACATGCTCCCACTAGGCAAGATTATAGTGACCAATAACATTAGCTACCATAACTACGCGGATGACACTCAGCTCTACATTACAATGTCACCAGGTGACTCTGAACCCATTCAAACCCTAAATCAATGCATTGACCAAATAAATGGATGGATGTGCCATAACTTTCTCCAGCTGAATAGAAACAAAACTGAAGTGATTATTTTTGGACCCAAGGAGGAACGATCAAGAGTCAGCACACAGCTTCAATTAATACAGCTAGAAACTACTGATCAGGTTTGTAACCTAGGTGTAGTAATAGACTCAGACCTGAACTTTCAGGGTCACATAAAGGCAATAACAAGGTCAGCGTTCTATCACCTGAAGAACATCTCTAGGATTAAAGGACTGATTTTGCAACACGACCTAGAAAAACTCATCCATGCGTTTATCTTTAGTCGGATTGATTACTGCAACAGCATCTTGACAGGTCTGCCTAAAAAGTCAATCAGACAGCTGCAGCTGATCCAGAAAGCTGCCGCTCGCGTCCTCACTAGAACCAGGAAAGTAGAGCACATCACCCCAGTTCTAAAGTCCTTACACTGGCTCCCTGTAGCTCAGAGAATAGACTTTAAAATACTTTTACTAGTTTATAAATCATTACATGGCTTAGCACCAAAATATGTTGAAGACCTGTTGTCATGGTACCAACCACCAAGACCACTCAGGTCCTCCAACTCTAGTCTACTAAACATCCCTAGACTCAGAACTAAACATGGAGAAGCAGCTTTCACTTTTTATGCTCCCCTTATCTGGAACAGACTTCCTGATGAGTGTAGAGCTGCTGAAACTCTGAACTGCTTTAAATCAAGACTAAAAACCCATCTGTTTAGAATTGCCTTTGAGTAAATGCTTGATGTTATATGTATGAAATGTGTTCATGCTCTCTTGCTTTTTTTATTTTTCTCTTGCTTTATTGTGTATCATGTGTAATGTGTGTTTCTTTTATGTGTTTCTTTTAAATCACCAAATCATGTAAAGCACCTTGAATTGCCCTGCTGTTGAAAGTGTGCTATACAAATAAAATTGCCTTGCCTTGCCTTACACCATCAAGTTTTACCTCTCATTAATTTAATTCCAGACTAAGTGCCACTCAGCGTAAACCATAACAATCAATAGCCCGGTATTTTTTTTTAGCATCCATAATGTCTAAAATTAAGCCGGGAAGCAAGGAGATGCAAGAAGCTAATTAAAATGAAAACTATTTTGTTCGAAATGTTGAGACACGCCTTCAGTTCAAGCTGAGAGGAAGTGAGACTTTAAAAAAAACAAATACAAACCTCTAAAAAAATCCAAACTTTCTGAATAAAATTCTTTCCAGCTCAGAGCAATTTTTTCTTAATCTTCTTAGCTGTTTGTTTGCTGAATTTGCTGCAGATCTAATTTACTCTGCCTATCAACAGTTCATGTCCTGAGGAGCTAAATTTGAGCAAATTTAGCCCAAACTTCCTGAAGATGCAAAACGTTCCCGAAGGTCAACAACTCAGCCCTAGAAAAACCCTAAAGGATAGCTTTTAAAGTTGCTGATAAAAAAAAAAATAAACAGAAAAAAAAGGGAATGCCCGGCACAATCGCCGCCTCACACAAGAAAGATCCCATCAGTTTCACACTTTGAGGTTAATAAAAAGTGAAATAGAATACAGAGGCCTCGTATTAGCTTGGTGCTCGCCATCAGCCCTTATCCTGACATTAGCTTCTTTGTAATAGGATTGTAGAAAAAAAAGCCGGTTTTCAGCTTATTCACAGAAGATGGTTTTTCTGGACCTTATTTATCCTGCTGGCATAGTCGGGAGTTGAAAATTCAGCTCTGCTCAGTATGTAATGAGATTTTGTGAAAGGATTTATTTACAACCTGTAATGCAAAAAAAAAAAAAAAAAAGTTAATTTGATGTGTAAAAAGCTGCTGTGATGTTCCTACTTCGTAGATAACAGGTTTTTTCTCTTGATGCATGCAGACCATTCAGCTTTGTCTTGATGAAACAGACAAAGCCTGGTTTAAATTTACCATTTTCTGCAGACGCACTGATGCATGAAAGCTTTCTCTGTACAGAAGTAGAGCATGAAACTCGTGAAGGTAAATGTTGGAAAGGACAGCAAGGCACGTGGGTACATACAGAGGTTTATCAGCAAGTCAGATTATATTATAGGAAACGAATTTTGAAGTAGTGACACCAATAAACCTCCAGATCAAAATGTAGTCGATTTCATTTATTTATTTTCATTGACTGTAGGAAAAAGATAGGGCTGCATGATATTAGAAAATCTTGCAGCTGTGACATCTGCCTGTTTTCTTTTTTCCTCTCTTTCTCATGTGTGCTTCTTTTTTTTTGCTCTGTGAACTTTGGCATTCAGGGAAACATCGTCTGTGTCCAGTGACGAGCATTTGCTGACATGAGACTCTCAAACTGGCTATATTAGCATGAAAAATCCAAGTACATAACCCTTGGAATACTTTAGCCAACAATTATTGCACTCCAAACAAGGGATGTGTATTGGAAAAAATCTGGCGACACGATATGCATCGCGATCTGCTGGGATTCCTTAAATATAAAACTTTTAAACTGATTGAAACGTATGTATGATTGTATTGAAATGACGTCTGTTGTGAATCGACGCTATATAAATAAACTGAATTGAATTGCAGTTTCAGCCTCGATATAGATGTGCTTCAAGAGTGACACCCTGTTGTATCTATATTTAAGAAGTTCAAAGGAAGGAAGAAAGTAGTTCTTGAACTGGTGCAGTCACCTAATGAGGATGTTACTGGGCTTGCTGAAAACACTTGTCACTTAATAAGCCTCTAAAACTCTGTCATGGTCTGTTGGACTGTTTTTTATTTGTTAGTTTTGTAGATCTAGTGAATTCCAGTGTGTGTTTTTTTCTACCTTTATTTAGCCACTCTCTGTGGTAATTTGTACTCAGTTATAGCCTTCCTTTCTCTCCCTGATCCCCGTCAGGTTTATTCAGTGTTTTTTCTGGTCAGCTTACATCCGTTTCCTCGGTTCGCGCTCTCCCACAGCTGCTACAAGTTTAGTTAAACACTGTTCATCGTTCCAGTAATCACCTCCCTAGTGTTTATACTCCCGGTTTGTCCTCATTCATTGTCAGATCCTCCTAGTTGCTGATCGTTATTTGTAGTTAAGTTCTGATTCCTGGCAGCCTTCCAGCTCTGAAATAAAGGGTTGTTTCAAAGTGTTTACAGAATCTGGGATGCATTTGAACTCCCCGATTTTCAAAATCTAATATACCAATCAAAACTGAATGAAAAAAGTTTGTTTTTTTTACCTAGAGTTTAGGGATGTAAGAAAATATCGATATATCACGATATTTTATTTCCTGATATTGTATCGATATTCAAAACAAAAATATCGGAGGGTTTAAGGATTTGATTGGACCATTAATGATGACAGTAATTTCTGTAGTAAAATTCAAAGTATTACCGGTAGTTTGTAGCTGTTTTCACCTTCTTCGTTACAGTGGATCGACTAGATCTAGTAATAAAACTGGATGTGTTAAAGTATGAAACAGGTTGGAGTGTTTAGAAAGCTTTGATAGTTTTCCTACAGTTAAATTCAGTTTTAAAAATCACAATATATCGTCTTACTCATATATCGTATCGTCAGATTTTTGCCAATACACATCGCTACAAGAGTTCCTGTGAGCACGATGTATCACTACACCTCAACCACGAACCAAGGAAAGCTAAAACCAGGCTCTGTGGTTTGAAATTTTTAAATGAATACAAAGATCTACATTGTAGAGCTTCAAGTTGCATTTATAATTGGAATTATAAGAATATTGGCTGAAATCACCCATTGCCATCTGTTGGTGATATTAAAGTTATTGAAAGCTTTCTAATGTGCTACTAAAACCCAGATGTGGTCAACATAACCAGAAGTTCTCGTAAGTAACGGTAAATATTTCCACACCCGAACTCTCTCCTTCATAGAAACCCTCAGCCGATTGTAACTCTCTCTCTCTGAGGACGTTAAGATGCTGCATTGTTCACCGTGTTTCGTTCCTCTTCAATATCCTGGTGTGTGCAAAACTAAACCGTCTGTCCGGTCGGGAGGCGTTTTTCTCATGTTTCGGTAAATTACGGCTTTGGCCATTAACAGATTACCTTCCGGAGGCGACTCAGGTCTGAACCCTCGTCTCTTTAGTCAAGCAACAAATCGTCTCGGTGCCAAAAGGCGAAGCAAATCTTTTCCGGAACCTGTCACCCCTCATGAGAGTTTTCTGCTTCGATGCGAAGCACAAAATGGCACGCTGAAACAAAGCATGCAATCTAATTGTTCATTCAAGCACCGCAGAGTGCTGACAAATTAACACTCGGGCAATTTGTTCCTTTGACTGTTGTACAGTAACACAACCCGCATTGTGGAAGTCCTTTGCGCTTTCTGAGCCACTGTCAGATTCAAGCAGGTTTGTTCATTTAGGATTGACATTTTTATGATAAAAAAAGAAAACTTTAATAAATATTTGTCTGTTCCCGCTATACAAATGAATAATGTGTGAACGCTAACGAATGCATGAAGGAGGAGTTGTGTTGTAAGTGAATTTTACTGAATTGATATTTTGTGAGGGTCAGATCAGCGGGTCTCTTGTCACACCTGTCTTGATCAGCGGAAATTAACTTCCTCTAGATGATGATGGGGGTCATGATCCCCGTTATTTGGGAGAGATTCGGATTAGAGTGTCTGGTTCTTCACAGAGAAAGGATCAAATAGAAGTGACGCTCGAACGAGACCTGGACACTTACCGAGGGAGAATTTGCTGGTCCCACTCGGAGACCTGAGCCCGAACAGAAAGATCTGCAGAAGACCAATGGATACTGGGGTGAATAATGTTTTTTATTCGAAATTGATTCATATAGCCATCCATTTACCCAACCATTTACTCTACACTTCGTCTGTCTGTCTGTGTGTCTGTCTGTCTGTCCATCCATTGACCGATCCATCTAAACTTCCATCCTTCCATTGATCCAACCTTGCATCCATAGAGACATTCATTCCAACATCCATCCTTCCATTGATCCATTCATCCACGGACCTAACCATCTGTCCGTCCATTGACCCAGTCATCCATAGATTGAGTCATTCATTCATCCGTCAGCTCTACTTTCCTGGTTCTTGTGAGGACGCTGTCCAACTTAAGATAAACACATGGATGAGTTTATCTAGATCTTTTTTGGGACATCCGTCCTTTAATCCTAGAGATGTTCTTCAAGTGATAGAAGGCCGACTTTTGTAATCGACTTTGTGGGTCTCTGGAGGTTCAGGCCTGATCAGTAGTTTCTAGCTGTAATAGCTGAAGCCGTGTGCTGACTAGTGCTGTGTTGGAAAAATCGATTCACAAGTCCAAAAATCGGTTTGTTTAACATTGTTTGCCCTTTTTTTACAGCTAAAGTATTAAGGAAAAGTCCAGACAGCCATTTTAAGGCTTAGGTTATTCCCGGTGAACTGTTACTCACCCAGTGTTGCGTCATTGCATTACAACCATATAATTAAGGTAACGGTTCATAAAAGCGTTTTCAATAGCACTGACCCATATCAATATCGAATTGGAACAGATTGGATCGCATCGAAACGTGAAAATCAATTCTAACTGTCGAGAATCAAATCGATTCTTGAAATGTGAATTGATACCCACCTCTGTTGCTGACTGTTGATCGCTCCTCTTTTGGTCCCAAAAAAATAATTACATCAGTTTTGTTTCTATTCAGCTGGAGAAAATTTTGGCACATCCAAGCATTGATTTGTTTTCTGGATCTGCTCAGTGTTTGGATGGGTTCAAACTCAACTGGTGACAATGTAATGAAGAGCTGAGTATCATCTGCATGGTTATGGTAGCTAATCTTTTTGCTTGCTATCATCTAGGCTAGCGGGTAGCATGTAGATAATAAATAGGAGGGGGCCCAGGATGGAGCCATGGGGCACCCCACATGTGATTTCATGTCTGTTCTGATGAAAAGTTGCCTATTGACACAAATAAGTTCCTGTTCTTAAGGTAAGACTCGAACCGGCTAAGTGCTGTACCCGAGAGACCGACCCAGCTCTCCAGTCGTTCCAATAACATATCATGATCAACGGTGTCAAACGCTGCACTGAGGTCCAACAGAACCAGCACTGTCTGTATTTATGCGGATGTCATTGAACACTTTGACGAGGGCAGTCTCAGTGCTGTGGTGAGCACGGAAACCAGCCTGAAAGACATCAAAGCGGTTGATCATTGTTAGGAAGCTATTTAACTGTTGAAACACAGCTTTTTTCAATCGCCTTGCTGATGAATGGAAGATTGGAGGCGTTTGTGTTGAACCCCCTTCCTGCCCCCAGTGACAGTCCAACTAGCAGTCTCCTAAAAACGGCGCACCATAAAATAACGTACCGAACAAGTATGGATCCGTACCATACCGCTCAGTGGAAACGAGGGATTAGGTCGACCTCCCGGCACAGTGTTAGCTTTTTATTTTTATTTTTTACATAATAAGGGTTACTTTTACCGATACATCTGATGTGATAAACCTGCGTTGTTCGACCGGCTTTCACAGAATGCATTTTTTCCTCAGAGCGGCTTCTGCAGTTTGATTTCTCAAAGTGGTCCAATTACACATCAGTCCTACCTGGTGATATTTTCACCGACTGTGCTCATTATTTCTGTCGCTTTCCCAAACCAGCATCTGAACTGACTGCATTTCTTAATTTGCTTCAGAATGAAAAACCTACAATTTTCTTCTGCCGCCATCGGGCCAATAATTGGGTTTTAATGTGTTTGTCCCCGTACAGAGAGAGTCCTTGTTTTCCCAGCAGTAAAACTGGGAGGCGACTCCTCGGTCAGCGGCACTCGGCACCAGTTTGGCCTGAAGGGGAGTAATAGAGCCACCGTGCTGCTGACAGGAGCCATCAGTCAGAAACGCTCCCGTTCCTGTCGGCCGCCTCTCTTGTCATCGGCTCTATTAACACCGCACATGCAGGGACGGCAGATCAGAAAAGGCCCTCTGACACCAACAACATGCTGCTCGTCACATCGTCTGTCACAGCGGCAACGCTTTCAGAGTCTGTTTAAATGTCTTAAAACAATTCAACCGGCTGCTACGGTGCTAGCTTCCCCAGTGAAAAGGCTGAACGTCTTTTAGTGATTAATTTGGAATAAATGATGGATCACGTCGGGTTGACGTTACTGGTTTGTGAGGAGCCTCTAGATGGAGAGATGTGGTTCTCTGGGCTCTATCGGCTGAAATGATATAAAGCTGATTGGACAAAGATATTTATGAGGAGCAGTCATTAACCTTCCTTCCTTATTTCTTATATTCAGCCTTCCTTGTTCCTTATTTCAGTCTTTTCTTTCTTATATCCTTCCTTCAGTCCTTTCTTCATTATTTCTTTCCTTGCATTTTATGTCCTTCCTTCAGTCCTATATTTTCCAATTTACTTTCTTCCTTCCTTATTTCTAATATTCTTTCTTCCTTATTCTTTCCTTCAGTCCTTCCTTCTTCATTTCCTTTCTTCTTGCCTGTCTTATGTCTTCCGTTCTGTCCTATGTTTTCCTTTTTCCTTCCTTCCTTCCTTCCTTCCTTCCTTCCTTCCTTCCTTCCTTCCTTCCTTCCTTCCTTCCTTCCTTCCTTCCTTCCTTCAGTCCTGTTTTTCCTATTTATTTCCTTCCTTCCTTATGTCCTTCCTTCAGTCCTATATTTTCCTTCCTTCTTTCCTTCCTTCCTATCTTCCTTCCTTATGTCCTTCCTTCAGTCCTGTATTTTCCTATTTACTTCCTTCCTTTCTTCCTTCCTCATTTCTAATATTTTTTTCTTCCTTATTTCCTTCCTTCCTTCAGTCCTTCCATCTTCATTTCCTTCCTTCTTCCCTGTCTTATGTCCTCCCTTCAGTCCTATATTTTCCTATTTACTTCCTCCATTTCTCCCTTCCTTATTTCTTATAGTCTTCCTCCCTTCTTCCTTATTTTCTTCTTTCAGTCTTTTCTTTCTTATATCCTTCCTTTCTTCCTTCAGTTCCTTCTTCGTTATTTCTTTCCTTCTTGCCTTTTTTATGTCCTTCCTTCAGTCCTATAATTTTCTGTTTCCTTCCTTCCTTATATCCTTCCTTCAGTCTTATATTTTCCTATTTACTTCCTTTCTTCCTTATTTCTTTTCTTCATTCCTATATTTTCCTATTTACTTCCTTCCTTATTTCTAATATTCTTTCTTCCTTATTTCCTTCCTACAGTCCTTCCTTACTTCTGTGGTCTTTTCTTTTAGTCTTTCCTTCCTCATTTCCTTCCTTCTTGCCTGTCTAATATCCTTCCTTTAGTCCTATATTTTCCAATTTCCTTCCTTCCTTATTTCTTATCTTTCAGTCCTTCCTTCCTTGCCTGTCTTAAATCCTTTGTTGCCTCCTATATCCTTCATTCAGTTCCTTCCTTCCTTCCTTCCTTCCTTCCTTCCTTCCTTCCTTCCTTCCTTCCTTCCTTCCTTCCTTCCTTCCTTCCTTCCTTGTGTTGGTCGTATCTTCCACTAAGCCTTACTGGGAGAACTTACAAGCAGCCGCGTTCAAATCATGTTTCCTATCCGCTCACACGAAGCCTTTTGCTGTTTGACTCTCGCCGATTCCTGCATGTTTTTGCTACGAGGCGGAGCTTTGTCTGAGATTTGCTCAGGTAAATGTGCCTTGAGGTTGTTTTTTGTCCCCCCACATGAACACACTCTCCGTGTGTGCTTGTGTGTTAATGGATCCTGATGGAGGCAGTGGAGCGAACCATTTCAAATCAAACGTCTCTTTACTTTATAGCTTAATAAACAGCAACAGCCGAAAGTTGGATTTGCACTGAGAGCTCGTAAAAAGCGCAGCGTCTCTTTTTATGACGTTCTTACAAAAACACAATAAATTAAGTGTTCCACTGGGGGGGGTCAAACTACTGTTTTATTCACGACTGACTTTGAACTTGTCACTGACCTTTTAGCAGACGTTTCCTTTCTTGAGACGACAGGCAAGAAGATAAAAATTGGCTGCTTCAAAATGGCCCTTTAAGCCATGCCTCAGATTTGCCGAACCCCCCCAGAGAACAACAAATCATTTCACACAGCAGGGGAAAAAATGCAATGTTTTGTTGAAGAAATGATCGTGTTGTAAACATTTTTAACACCACTTGCTGGAAAACAACCCGTTTTCCTATTATTTCCACATGGTTACAGACGTTGTTCTGTCTCCAGTCTGAATTATTCTGACGATTGTAATTTTTCTCTGACGTAAAAAAAAAAACGGGAACGGGATCGACACGCCGGGAAACACAGATTTCAAGTCAGTTTGCTTTTGAATGACTCAACCTTGAAATAAAAGACCCGGCTGGAAGAAATTATTACGTTCATTTGTTCCTCTTTTTTTTTTAAGTGTCAGTTATGTTACGATTCATTCTTTTCACTTAAATTAGTTAATATTGCTTTCAGTACGGTTAAGTAGCTACTTGAGCTGAATTTCCACCTTTTCCTCACATAAATTAGTCTGCACAGTGAGCAGGAAATACAGCTTCACTTTATTATAGTCCTGTGGAGTTCACAGCCTTGCAGCATCTTCCTGAGCCGATCCCCACAGCTGTGGGCCTCATGGCGGATGCCAAAACACGGTTATATGCAAAACATTCATAACCTGCCTAATAAAAATATAGGAATGAAGAAAAGAAATAAGGAAGAAAGGAAGTAAATGGGAAAATATAAGACTGAAGGAAGGATATAAGGAAGGAAGGAAATAGAAAATTATAGGACTGAAGGAAGGACATAACGAAGAAGGAACTGAAGGAAGAAAGGAAGGATATAAGAAAGAAAAGACTGAAAGAAGAAAATAAGGAAGAAGGGAGGAAGACCCACTGTTGCCCTGAATAAAGAGACAAACATGGGCTGGGGATTAGGCGGCCGTGTTTAAAGCAGAGGAAAGATGCTCTTTTAAATTGTCTTCAGTTTGTTTAAATTGTATTTAATTTAAATAGGTGCGTGCATATTGGTGATTGGTAAGGGGTAGAGTTGGAATATGCTGGTGAAGTAAAATATGGATGTGGAAGAGGCAGATTGTGCAGTGAAATAAAGCGCATGGTGAAAAGTTCGGGTGTAACGGTTCACAAAAAGTCACGCTTCGGTACGTTTTCGTTACGCTTTAATCAAGAAAAATAAATACAAATGTGAATATGACTTCTTTTTTTTATCAGCATTAAACAAAGAATCTTTTTTCCTGAATTCCTTCCCATCGATTTCTGAAATTAACTAGATTTTATTATGTTCAATAACTTAAAAAAGTTGATAGAACTGACTGGAGATTTGATTGGATTTTCTCTAAATAAATAAAACAATACAAGCAGACATAGCCAGAAGAGAAAACAATTTAACCACTTGAAAAACAGTCAGTGTTCATGTTTAGAAATGTTTAAATAATACTTTGCCCAAATTTGAGAATAAAACATGCTTAAATCCCTTTGGAGTTGTTTTGATATTTTGAATGCCTAGTTTCCCAGCTGTACTTGAAAGCAGCATCAACCTTCTCATCAGCGGGGATTCCTCCAACTTGGGTTTCATACAAAATAAGGAGTTTGGGCTGATTGGATGCCACTGGTAGCCATGTGGACGTCAGCTGGTGTTTTGGTGTCACTTTTTAAAGTTGCGCTGCGGAAACGTTGCACTGCGCTCTAAATTCAGCACATAAACATTCTGCATGTGTTCAGGTAGAAAGCAGCTGAATTCGTTCAGCACATGTGCGTAGCGAACCAACTGCGACGTACTGAAAAATCCAAATCAGAATACATGTAACGATACACGAGGCGAAAAGTACAGTTGTTTTGTTCTAGGTACAGATTGAACACGTGTCACTAATCCAGGCACATCTATCTATCTATCTATATATCTATATCTATATCTATATATATATATATATATATATATATATATATATATATAACTTACTGGGAATAAAAACTGGATCCAAGAAGTCGTACCACTCCTGCCACCTGGAGCAGATCCAAACGTTGGAAGCCTCTCTGAAAACAGAAACAAACAACGCCCCACACATTTAACACAGCTTCACACATGCAGACAAAAACAGACTAAAGCACATGTAGAGTTGAGGACCTGAACATTGGATGCATTGCGTCTATAAATACATGTATGTAAAAATGTGATGTTTTTGGGCAGTAGGAGTCTTCTTGGTCCTGTTTCTCTTACAGCACCTTTTTTGCTTCAGTCTTCAGGTCAACATAATCTGGATTAATATTAAATGGTAAACAGGCCTGTACTTGTTTAGTGCTTTCTTTAGTCCAGAGGACCCCAAAGCGCTTTACACTGCATTCAGTACTTTACACACTGGTGGGGGTGAGCTACATTGTAGCCACAGCTGCCCTGGGGCACACCGACAGGGGTTCAAACCGGCAACCCTCTGGTTACAGGACGAGCTCACACATCCTGAGCCACGGACGCCCCGCAAAAATTATATAATAATACTTGTCATGTAAGAATTTTTGGTAAAGTACGACATCAGTGGCTTATACTTATTTCAACAAAACTAATAATTTGCATAATAAGTTTCCCTTTCTGCAGCAGAAGACTTTATTGAACGATTTATTCTGTCAAGAAACAAAATAGGTAGATCATTGTGTGTTTGTGGTTCTGTTTGTGTCGATGGTTAGATCAGCTTTTTCTGGAAGCAACATTGATTCTCTGAGCTTTAATCACAAATGAATCTGACCTTTTGGAGTTGAACGCTTTGGAAGGCAACCAGCTATTGATACCAAGTAAAACTGATGAAGATCTACAGGGGGGCAAAAAAAAATATTTGACTGCCACCGATTGTGCAAGTTGTCCGCCATCATTTTGAAAGAATGTATTTGTATAACGGTGCAGAAAATAAGTATTTAGCACCTACAATCAAGCAACAAATCTGTCCCTCACTGACCTGTTACTTATTTTTTAAGAAGCTTTTCTATCCTCCACTCGTTACCTGTATTAATAACACCTGTTTAAACTCATTATCTGTATAAAAGACACCTGTCCACACCTTCAAACAGTCAGACTCCAACCTCAACCATTGCAAAGACCAGAGGGCTGTCCAAGGACACCAGGGACAAGATTGTACACCTGCAGAAGACTGGTGAGAAGAGATCAACTGTTGAAGCAATTATTAGAAAGTGAAATAAATACAAGATCACTGACAATCTCCCTCTACCTGGGGCTCCATGCAAGATCTCACCTGGTGGGGCACACATGATCTTAAGAACGGTGAGGAAGCAGGCCAGAACTACCTGGGGGAACTGGTCAATGAGCTGAAGAGAGCTGGGACCACAGTAACAAAGGTTAATATTAGTAACGCACTACATCGTCATGGATTAAAATCCTGCTGCGCTTGAAAGGTCCCCCTGCTTAAGGCAGCACATGTCCAAGCCCATCTAAAGTTAGCCAGAGACCATCTGGATGATCCAGAGGAGGATTGGGAGAATGTAATGTGGTCAGATGAGACCAAAATAGAACTCTTTGGTATAAATACCACTCACCGTGTTTGGAGTGGGAAGAATGCTGAGATGCATCCAAAGAACACCATACCCACTGTGAAGCATGGAGTTGGAAACATCATGCTTTGGGGCTGCTCTTCTTCAAAGGTGACAGGACGACTGATCCCTATTAAGGAAAGGATGAATGGGGCCATGTATCGTGAGATTTTGAGCAAAAACCTCCATCACTGAGAGCATTGAAGATGAAACATGACTGGATCTTCCAGCATGACAATGATCCCAAACACATCGCCCGGGCAACGAAGGAGTGGCTACGTAAAAAGCATTTGAAGGCTCTGGAGCGGCCTAACCCGTCTCCAGACCAATAGAGCATCTGTGGAGGGAGTTGAAAGTCCATGTTGTCCAACGACAGCCCCAAAACATCACAGCTCTAGAGAAGATCTGCATGGAGGAATGGGCCAAAAAAGCAGCTACAGTGTGTGCAAACCTGGTGAAGACCTACAGTAAACCTTTGACCTCTGTCATTGCCAACCAAGGTTACAGTACAAAGGATTGAAGTGAACTTTTGTTATTGGCCAAATACTTTTTTTTTGCACCATTATACAAATAAATTCTTTAAAAATCATACAATGTGATTTCCTGGAATTTTATTTTACATTCTGTTTCTCTCAGTTGAAGTGTAGCTTTGATTAAAATTACAGACCTCATCTTTTTAGAAATAGTAGAAAAACTTGCACAATCGGTGGCTGCCAAACACCTTTTTTGCCCCACTGTTGTCCTGATTCATCCCACATTACACAGCTCAGGTTTTTAAGGAGGTAAAACATGTGGGAGGTGTTGATATCTGCAAGTACCATCACAAACTCATACAAACTAAAGTTGTTTACAGCTCATATATATATATATATATATATATATATATATATATTTATAACAGTGTGAATTAAACAAACAGGGTTTCTGCCCAGTGAGCCATTATTAACTGCACATCTTTTTATGTTTACTGGTGAAATGCATGCAGAACAAGCATCCACTGACTAAAAATGACTTTGGCTTTCTGTTTTACTGTTGACTAGTGCACAGCGGGTTGCATTACATTTGGAAAAAGTTGTTTTAAACAAAGAAAAAATACACCGCTCTAACTAAATCTTCACAAAGCAGTAATATTACATGGGAAAATACTGCAATAAATCAACATAGTTTCATCTTAAGCTTCTCAGTTATTTCAGACGAGGTGTGCAGTTACAAATCCAGCCTTGAATGTAATTTGAGAACTCTTCAGCAATCAAGAGAACAAGACTCAATATTAGCTATCGCTAAACTGCTTCCTGGAAACATTAGAGGTCTCATTCACTCGTTTACTTCAGTAGATCTGCTGTGTTCTCTAGTTCTCAAATGTCTCGCCTCTGATCGGCTAACAGCAATGCGTCTCTTATGCTGCCTTCAAACGAATAACTAACTTACGTTGCTGGTGGTGTTCCAAAGACAATGAAGTATGCTTAAAGTAAAGACCTAAAATATACTTCATTAAACGTAAAAAAGACTACTACAAAGTATACATGATAAAATGAAGTTCAAGCATACTACTTTTTGCTAAGGGCAGCTAATTAGTAAGCTAATTTTAGCTTCCAGGATAACTCCATGAGGAGCAGAACGGCAAGAAGGAATACATTTCGGATGCGCTCCCGGTGTGCGCACGGCTACCGGACGGACTGCAATTCACACCGACTGCGGTTTGTGTGTGGAACGTCTCCGGAGGTTTGCTCCAGCGAGAGCGCCAAATCTCGGCTGTTCACGCAGTAACAACTACGTAAACAGAGAGTGTACAGTAGAAATGAGTGTTTCACAATAGTTTAAAAAACATTGACAATAATGATTAGGAATTTGACAAAACAGATATAGTTGTTTGAATATAACCTTGTAAAAAAATAACGTAAACTATCATCAACTGCATGGAAGCGTGCTTCCGTAGAACTGATATCTCTGTCATATATGTCCCAAGGCAGCTGTGGCTACAATCGTAGCTTGCTTTCACCAATGTGTGAATGTGAGAGTGAATGAATAATGAAATTGTGAAGCGCTTTGAGGGTATCGAAAAGCTCTGTATAAATACAATCCATTATTATTATTATTATTATTATTATTATTATAAATAGCCGGGGAAAAACATGTAACACTGGTTTAATTTTGAAATATACCAGATCTGCTCGGGGGGGCTGCGCCAAATTATGACATCATATTATATGATTGGCTGAACGTTAGCATGTTGAACGTTAGCATGTTGAGTAACTGTGCGTTTTTTGAAAGAACTTTATTGAACAAATAGCAAGTATACAACACACGAACAAATGAAGTATACTGAAGAATTCAACAGATACAAACAGTCAGGGGTGTTATATAAATACTCTACATGCAAAAATCTACATATATGAATTGTTTGGAGAGCCTTTTTCTTAATAGCCTGATATTGATTTTATGTATTGTTAAACATTTGTCATCTTTTTGGGTTTCTAAAAAAAAAACAAAAAAAAACAGAATAAAACATTTTTCCATCGTAAGGAAAAATCTGTCAAAATACAGTTAATAACAACCTGCTAAACTATGATGGAAGAGCAGTACCAGAAAAGATGTCACGTTTTCTCGATGATCCCCACAGGAGCTGTTATTAACATTTATGTCTCTTTTACATTTCACCATATAGTGCTTGGCAGGGTTAAAAATGGGGCGCAATCTAGTTTGTCCAAGTGGTGTTGCCGTAGTGTGACGTAATCGGCAAGCGCAGGACCCCAGAGCAGATCTGGTACCTACACCGGATTAACTTGGCTGGGTCCTATCCTTCTTGTCTGGCTAATGTAATTTCTTTAACTTCATTTTTTTTTAAACGCGTCCGGCAAAAATAGACTTGATCCGCAAAGTTAAGGAGCTCCGCATCCGGCCCCCCCGGACCGCACCGCAGCTGGTGTGAATGATCTGATTGTACTGCATGTTTGTTTTTTTTTCGTCTATGAGGCAGCCGAACAGACACTGGGCCGCATCCTTTCTGCGTCCGGTGTGAATCAGGCGTAACACTTTTCCTTACAGGATTTTTCTGTATTTAGCTTCTTTCCATAAAGTGCAGATTTCTGGAGCACACAACTAATAGTTACCTGACAAACTTTCCCTCGAGAGCGTTGGATGTCTGCACCTCCTCCAGAGCTACCATGGTCCTCTTTGCTGCTTCTCTTGATTAATCTTCTCCTTAGATTGACAGTTTTAGGTGAACATCCATGTCTTGGTTGGTCTCTCTCCATGTCAAGACGATGGATCGAACAGAGCTCCAGGGGGATGATCAAAGCTTGGGATGTTGTTGTAGACCCTAACCTTGCTTTAAGCTTCACAATAACATCGTCCTTGACCAGTCTGCTGTGTTCCTTGGTCTTCATGATGATGTTTGTTCACTAATGTTCTCTAAAGCAGTGGTCCCCAACCTTTTTTTCGCCACAGACCGATTTAATATCAGACAATATTTTCACGGACCGGCCTTTAAGGTGTGGCGGATAAATAACGGACGGTATAAAAACGGGTTATTTTTTAAATTATAACTATAGACGTAAATCCAATGTGTATTCGCAGCTTTATTAACAGCGTCCTGCTAACATCGAGGAGAAAACATAACACGAGTAACACTCTCTGGTCGCCATGGTAACATGTAAACATACCTTTAATAATTCAAGATTTAACACAAAAACAAATACAAAGTGCATGAAAAATCTAACTCACCACAACGCTGAATCAGTGAGAGCCTTGGGCCTTTTCCCCTTTCCAAAGAAACGATGGAGAGACATTTGTTTTCTATCCATCTTGCTAGCTTGTGGGGTTAATATTAGCGGTAGCTATCACGTGACCAATACACGCCTCTTGACGTGTCAAGGCTGAGCTATGTAACGGCGATATCTGGTCATTTTTCTAAATTAAACAGCGGTCACCCTCAGATAATAAATAAAACGGAAATACTTGAAGTTATTTATTCTTTATGTGTGGCCCACGGCCCGGTACCGGGCCGGGGGTAGGGGACCACTGCTCTACAGGACCTCTAAGGCCTTCACAGAACATTTACTTGTGTTTCTACTGAGGTTAATTTAGATGCAGCTGAATTCTGTTTATTAATTAGGCAACTTTTGAGGGCAATTAGTTGCACTAGGGTTTTATTGAGGGGGGGGATCAGAGATTTCTGATTATTATTATTTGTAACAGCTCGAAAGCCTTGTAGGATTTCCTTCTGCGCTGTTTCGTGTTGCCCAATCACAACAGATCCAAATGAAACTCAATGGAGTTTGGAACATGACGAGACGTTTAAAAGTGTAAGGGGCAGGAATGCTTTTGCGAGGCATTTCATCTGTTATTTCTCATTCATGCATGGTGAATGATGTGTAGCTACAACCTTTCGGTGATTAAAAGCACCATGAGAACTCCCATTAGGGCTTTCAGTGTAAACGAGCCGAGCAGAGAGGGGTTAACCCTCTCCCCAGAGGCCGTGTCTGTCTATCACAAAGGCTTTTTTGTTTTGTTTTTTCCCAGCGTCTAATTTATCGGAATTTGTTCTCGTCTCCTTCTGTCTTCACAGCCACGCTGGGAACCCTGGAGTTTAGTTTGCAGTATGACCAGGAGAACAACGCACTGCACTGCACCATTAACAAAGCCAAGGTGAGCCTTTAAAATCATCACGCAGACCTTTTTGGGTATGCTGAGGATGTAAGAAATGTTTTTTTTTAACTATACTTATTTCAGAAAATCTAGATCAATACATACTGATGGTTTTTACGAATGTTTTCCCAGGTAAACTAGCTGTTTAGATTAATATTTTCCCTCCAACCAACAAACACTGTTAAAACTGCTTTACTCGTCCCACTGTTAACTCTGAGGGAGATGTCTACCAACTCTGCCAAAGGGACTGGAATCATTTCATAGTTTCTGTGCGTTGTCATAAATTGAGGTAATGGAGACATTTAATGTAAAACCAGCAAATCTTACTCAGTCTGGAAATATTTGAAATGTAATGAAAACTAAAACAAACAAAACAACTAATTTGTATTTCCAGATTAGTCACAGGAAGCCTATGTCACGGCCATCTCCTTCCGGTCTATGGGTCCCCTATTTAGAAAATAAATAAATAATGAGAGTCAATGAAGCTATAAAAGTTAAAAGTTAGTTCTGATACCGTTTGAAATGTGCCATGGATTTAACATATGGTGCCAGTGAATTTTAAAGACACGTTTTGATGCTGAGAAAGCGCTAATTTTCGACGGGCTGCAAAAGTTATTTGAGGTTTTGTGTGAAAACACGTAGTGGACTACAACTGCTCGTGTCAAAAAATGTACGTCACCAAACCACACAAGGAGAAGAAGAAAAATGGCCGTGAGTTTAGCGAGCTTCGCGTCCTTCTTCCAGGACGAAGGAAGGAACGTTAAACGTGGAGAAAACCTCTATAAATCTGGATATGTGGGAAGTGGCAGCTATGCTGGGGGAGAAATAGTCGATCGAGTGAGAGCCAGCAGACGGGTGAAGCTCTACAAGGTCTCTGTGAGTATTTAGTAAGTGCTAGCTGATGTTAGCTAACGTCATATATGCGACCTCTGAGTTGTAGTCTTTTCAAAAACAGATTTTTTTCAAAGCAACTAAATTACAAACCACATGATAAACACGGTCGAAACGCACATCTTCAGCTAAAACCATTAATCATTGCTTTAATAAAGGCCAAAGAAATATCCAGAGTGGCCGGAGTTTGAAGTGGTTGCCCCTCCCCTTTCTGTTTCCATTGACAGGTCCCTCTCATTATTACTCTTGTCTACAAGAAGAGCCAGCTCCCTGGAACGTTACGGGCTGGAAACTAAAAGACGTCGCTCATCACCGTTTTGATGGCGTTGCAAGCTGGCTAACCGAGCCCAGCCCTAGCAAAAAGTAGTATACTTGAAGTTAATTTCATCATATATATACTTCTTTGATACTGAATTGGAGCAGTTATAAGTTTATTGTAGTATACTTTATGTATACTCAAAGTATACTTCAATAAACTACAAAGTAAACTACAAGTACATACCTAGTACACTAGCAGTATGGTGCTTAAAATGTACAGTCGTGGCCAAAAGTTTGGAGAATTACATAAATATTGGAAATTGGAAAAGTTGCTGCTTAAGCTTTTATAATAGCAATTTGCATATACTCCAGAATGTTATGAACAGTGATCAGATGAATTGCATAGTCCTTCTTTGCCATGAAAATTCCACTGCATTTCATTGCTGTCATTAAAGGACCTGCTGAGATCATTTCAGTAATCGTCTTGTTAACTCAGGTGAGAATGTTGACGAGCACAAGGCTGGAGATCATTATGTCAGGCTGATTGGGTTAGAATAGCAGACTTGAAATGTTAAAAGGAGGGTGATGCTTGAAATCATTGTCCTTCCATTGTTAACCACGGTGACCTGCAAAGAAACGCGTGCAGCCATCATTGCGTTGCATAAAAATGGCTTCACAGGCAAGGATATTGTGGCTACTAAAATTGCACCTAAATCAACAATTTATAGGATTATCAAGAACTTTAAGGAAAGAGGTTCAATTCTTGTTAAGAAGGCTTCAGGGCGTCCAAGAAAGTCCACCATGCGCCAGGATTGTCTCCTAAAGAGGATTCAGCTGCGGGATCAGAGTGCCACCAGTGCAGAGCTTGCTCAGGAATGGCAGCAGGCAGGTGTGAGCGCATCTGCACGCACAGTGAGGCGAAGACTTATGGAAGATGGCCTGGTGTCATGAAGGGCAGCAAAGAAGCCACTTCTCTCCAAAAAACCATCAGGGACAGATTGATCTGCAGAAATTCTGGTGAATGGACTGCTGAGGACTGGGGCAAAGTCATATTCTCCCATGAAGCCTCTTTCCGATTGTTTGGGGCATCTGGAAAAAGGCTTGTCCGGAGAAGAAAAGGTGAGCGCTACCATCAGTCCTGTGTCATGCCAACAGTAAAGCATCCTGAGACCATTCATGTGTGGGGTTGCTTCTCATCCAAGGGAGTGGGCTCACTTACAATTTTGCCCCAAAACACAGCCATGAATAAAGAATGGTACCAAAACACCCTCCAACAGCAACTTCTTCCAACAATCCAACAACAGTTTGGTGAAGAACAATGCATTTTCCAGCACGATGGAGCACCGTGCCATAAGGCAAAAGTGATAACTAAGTGGCTCGGGGACCAACATGTTGACATTTTGGGTCCATGGCCTGGAAACTCCCCAGATCTTAATCCCATTGAGAACTTGTGGTCAGTCCTCAAGAGGCGGGTGGACAAACAAAAACCCTCTAATTCTGACAAACTCCAAGAAGTGATTATGAAAGAATGGGTTGCTATCAGTCAGGATTTGGCCCAGAAGTTGATTGAGAGCATGCCCACTCGAATTGCAGAGGTCCTGAAAAAGAAGGGCCAACACTGCAAATACTGACTCTTTGCATAAATGTCATGTAATTGTCAATAAAAGCCTTTGAAACATATAAAGTGCTTGTAATTATATTTCAGTACATCACAGAAACAACTGAAACAAAGATCTAAAAGTAGTTTTGCAGCAAACTTTGTGAAAACTAATATTTGTGTCATTCTCAAAACTTTTGGCCACAACTGTACTTGTTTATGAAGTTTGCTTAAAGTAAAGACCTAAAGTATAATTCAATAAACTTAAAGATTCCAATTTAGTACTACAAAGTATACTTGATAAAATTAACTTCAAGGATGGATAGATAGATAGATAGATAGATAGATAGATAGATAGATAGATAGATAGATAGATAGATAGATAGATAGATAGATAGATAGATAGATAGATAGATAGATAGATAGATAGATAGATAGAGGGAAATTCAATAAGTACACTACTTTTTGCTAAGGGCAGCTAATTAGTAAGCTATTGTACCTTCCAGGATAGCACCATGAGGAGCAAAGCACATTTATGCGGTGATTTATTTTTTCTCATATTTTGCTTTACTGTCTAAACCTTTTTAGAAATCTCTTAAAATGACTTACTTAGCTCACACTGACTTAAGTGTTATCTGTGTACTTATTAAAGGTCTCCTTCACTAATTTTTTTCAATAAATCTGCTGTGGTCCTTAATACGAATAAATGCCTTGTGAGTCGTTTTCTGTGGGAAAAAATGGTCTCTCGACTCTGTTTCCGAAAGGTTGCAGCTTGTCGGAAGAGTGTCATACTCATGATATCCAAACGTCTAGCCTCTGATTGGCTAAAAGCAATACAACTCTTATGGCACATTTGAACAAATAACTGACTTAACTTACTTTGCTGGTGGTTTTTCATAGACAAATTCCAAGTGTTTCTTCCTCAGCTCCTTTTTCTTTGGTAAAAAAGCAACGCTGATGTGTTTTCTCCATGAATAACACAAGCCTGAACGTGTTCCACCGTGTTGTGGAGTTGCTAACGGTTAGCTTCTACTAGCAGAGACGCGCTCTGCTCTCTCCTGGCTGCTAAATAAACCCAAGGTGGGCGGGGCCTTGAATACTAATTTTCTCTGTGATGTAGAAGGGACTGGCTTCTTTTTACTCGCTCGTTTTTGCAGTTTATTTTCATTCTGCGGCTAATGCAGGCAATGGGGGTTGGAGAACATATTGACGTGCAGGATGCATATGCAACTCTCAGTGAACCTGACCTTTAATTAATTTACTTCTTATTGTCATCATCATGAAGTAGCACTCAGCTTTGTTGTCGACTAAAAGTAAATGTCATAAAATTATTATCTGTAATAATCAATATTATCTCAGCAGCAGCAGCAATGTAGTAATTGATTCTTTGTTGTCTTAAATAAATCTAGCTCATGTTTTTCTTTTTAAATGTTAATAATCATAGCTTGAAAACCTCAAAAGCACAATTTATACCCTGTCAACCTTTAGTCTACAACATCCATCCATCCATCCATCATAGGGTGCATTGTATACTTTACAGCTAGCTTCAGTTCTAAATCTAATATTCAAATCATTACAGTCGACTAGTTTGGTTTATTAAACGTGAGTTTTTGAGTCTCGGTCAATAAAGAGGCCCCCTCCCTTCTAACAGGGATATCTTAAAGCGTAGATTCTCTACTTTGTTTGCACTGTTTCTCTACATGACATTATTAAAAACTTTTATATCTAGAAAACATTAGAACTGATGATGACTTTATCACTCATCTTGTCCACCAATGATTTCTGCATCAGATTAACCTTCCAGAGACCATTTTAGATGCTGTTTTCCTTTCGAAAGGGAGGAGAAAACATAAATATCCCTTTATAAAATATCCAGAGTCGGGTAGCTGGAAGCCTAGGACGACTGTACAGATTGTAGAGTAATAAAACACTTCTACCGTGAGTAAATAATCCCACCGTATCGTCAGATAATTTAAACCAACTCTTTTGTTTTTCTTCATTAGCTGAGCCATAAGCTTCAGCGTTGGACTTATTGGAGCTCGCTCATGCTTTGTCTGCTTAAATAATGTCACAGTGTCGGGTCTGGGTTCATCACTTCCTGTCTATTAATTTTTCGCTAGCACAGATTTTTTTTTTCTTCTTTTCTTTCTCATCTTCATCAAACTGCCGTCGCAATGATAAGAGCAAACTTCAGCACCACTTCCATTGCAGCAACATCCGCTCCAAACCTAAACTTCCCTTTGGTGTATAATCCTTCTGGTGATCCTCATAGATAAATCCAAAGCCATAGGGATGAACCAGCTCTCTGCACAGGTTCAGTAACAAATGAACATGTTTTTTTTGGGGGGGGGTTTAAACAAGAAAAGAAAAGACATCCTTTTTCTATAATATACAGGAGTAAAAAGCATGAATAGCTGGTTTGGAGGAAACTCTGCTTCAGAGGAGCCGTTCTTGGCAGCGCCGTTGGACAGCAGAGTGGGCAGAAGGCCACATTGATTTATGGTTGTTATTTTCTATACAGCTCTGCAGCTAGACTTCAGCTGCTGCCTAGCCAAGCACTGAAAACGAATTTGCTCTTTCATATATTTTGTTATGTAGCCGTTCCCACTGTGTAATTAGTTTGCTAAAGCCATTATTGGTCCTTCTAACCGCTGATTTCTTTCGCTGCCAAGCCTGCTGTTGCTTCAATAAAACTGGTAACTGAATTCAGTTATGCTGATGAATTTTCAGAAACTGTAGCTTTGGATCAGGAAGCATTCCTCTAAATTCAGACTGCTGAAAATAGTGATTAATCTGACTTTAAGTTAAGCCTGAAGGCATTGTAACAACTATTACCTCAATAGAACAAGAAACCCCCCCCCCCCCCGACATTTTCCAAGCAATTTCCTGTTGTTTAGTGGACTAACTTTGAGGTATTGAATACTTAGGCCAAAATGTTTTGTTTTAAACAAAATGAGTAAACTGAAATTAAAATGTATCAGCATTTCAAAGAAGAAGAAAAAGCACATAATTAATACGAGTGTAACAGTACCTGTATTTGTGTACCAAACGATTTCACCTGTTTTCTACCTGAACACATGCAGAATGTTTATGTGCTGAACTCAGAGCGTAGCGCAACTATAAAAAGTGACACAAAAACAGAAAGGACTCCCAGCTATCACTAAACTGCTGTTTGGGAAGATTAATGGTTTCTCATGCAGCTACAGTAGAAAAAGAAAGATGGACCGAACCAGAACTTTGTCAGCGAATGCATCTTTCAGCAGCAATAAGGTCCATAACACGCTCTGCACTGAACTGAATGACTCACCTGAAATAATGTCAAGCTGAATGTAAACATCGCTGATACTAGAGAAAAACCACCTGACGTCCAACATGGCCACCAGTAGCATCCCATCAGCCCAAACTCCTTATTCTGGATAAAACGCAAGTCTGAGGAATCCCCGTTGATGAGAAGGGATTTTCCCAACAGTTGCCCATCCTGCATTCAAGTACAGCTGGGAGACGAGGCTGTTGAAATACACGAAAAAAAAGGCTCATGCATGTTTTATTCTCAAAAATGGCCAAAGTATTATTTAAACATTTCTAAACATTAACACTGACTGTTTTCAAGTGGCTGTATTGTTTTCCACTCTGGGTATGTCCGCTTTTTTTTATTTTTTTAAAATCTAATACAATCTCCAGTCAGTTCTATACTTTCAACTTTTTTTTAAGTTATAGAACATAATGAAATCCAATTATTTTAAGGAATTGAAAGAAAGGAATTCAGGGGGAAAAAGATTATCTGTTTAATGCTGATCAAAGTAAAACAAAAAAATAATTTGCACATTTGTAATTAATTTTTCTTGATTAGTGTTCCAAAACAAAAAAAACGTAATGAACCGTGATTTTTGTGTACCAATACACACTTAATATTCAGGTATATTTCGAGTTTGAACATTTACCTGGTTCTTCTTGCCTCCCATGAATACAGAATATTAATGCATCCAAAAACGCTTTCCCTGCACCCTCCATGCTTCAAAGCCCGGCTGTACTTTTCCAGTGCCCCCCACCCCACCCCTCAGCAGGGAGCCTGTCTGTGGAGGAGCAGCTACCTTCTTCATCATCGTCTCGTCTTGCTCGCCTCCATGAGAAGCCGTTGCTCCTAAACCGTTTCCAGAGGCTGCAGCTGTTCAGGAAATCAACCTGTAAACGCTGGTAATACAGTATACAACGGGAGGTTCCTGTAAAGATCACAGCCGCTGAGGGACTCTCACCTGACTCTCGGTTTCTGGATCGTAGTTCTTTTAGATTTTCTTTCTGCCCGCCACTAAAACATAACGTTTGATTCAGAGAAGGGAGTCTCCTCCCTCATGGACGCAGGATGGTGACACCAGGCGGTCCGTTAGCCTGTCTGTCGCACAGTTTGGTGTAGTCAGGAACAGCTGGTTGGAAAGCTGTCACATTTCCCAACTATTTTCGAAGTACTCTCCACCTTTGAAATAGCTGCCTTTTTCTCAATGACTGCCACAGCCGTGTTGAATCCCACAGAAGGCTCGTCTCTGGGCGTGCCAGCGAACCTGCCATTTCGCACCGGGATATTTCCTGGCCACAGACATCGTGTTCATCTGCTGAAACTTTTCGGAGAAAAAGCAGATGTTTGACATCAGCTGGTTTCGGATTCATCAGCTCGGGTTTCCGTACCACGTCGCTTTACGGACTAATTGCTACAGGCGTGCCGACGTGACGTACCCTGCCAATCGAATCGCACATGGATGGAGCTAGCCATCAAAACCGCCGCCGCGAACATCGGCAGCGATCGATCGCCTGTTTTTGCGTTCATAAGCTGCTACTGTGAAAGCCGGAGCACCTGTGAGTAAACCGGTCCCCATGGCGACCGCCTCCACAGCGATGACGCGCACGACCTCAGAGTGGCGCTAGTGGGCACACCAACGCAGCGGGCTGAGGTGATTCGGTTAACCACCACTGCTTAACCAAGCTAAGCATTAATAGCTTGACCGAAATCCAAGTTCTTCTTCTTATTAATCTTCATGTTTTTAAAAGTAGGCTCAAGACTCCCATTTTTAGCCAAGCTTTTAATTAATTGATTACTATTTACTGCCTGTCTATTTGCTTTTCATGTTTTACTTGCTTTTATTGATCAGTGTTTTACTACTTGGTCTTGTATTTATCCTGTTAATTTTATTTTATTTGTTTATTAATTCATTACTTGATCTATCAATCAATTGATTTATTTGTGTATTTTGACATGCTAGCCTGTTGTTTTAAACAGATCGTAAATGAATAGACACGTTGTTCCAGTGTGTTCCTCTGTGGGAGCCCTCTGCCCCAGGAGTGGTGGTCAGCTGTGGCTGCCTGGGTGCTCTCCAGGTGGTGCTCGGGTGGAGGTAAGAATCTGGGCCTCCTCTCCTCTGGACGCCCCGGGTCGGTGCCTCGGCTGCTGCTGTTGATCCGCTGCTGCTGATGCAGATGGCTCCCTTGATGGCGTTTCTTTACCTAACCCGGCTCATCTGTACTCAGCCAACTGTCCATCTTATTGTCTATTTTAATGGGGGGGTGGGGGGGTATAATTGTGTTCATGCTTAAATTTGTGGGGGGGGGTGGGGGGTTGACATATGTAATTTTTATTCTGTAAAGCACTTGGAACAAAAACATTTTTGTATGAAAAGCACTTTATAAATAAAGTTGGATTGATTGATTGAAATTGTATTTTGATCACTTTCTTTTGGCAAATATCAGTAAACTTTTTTTTTGTTGCAATATTGATTTCTTTAGCATAAACAATGGAAGTGAATGGTAACAGCTAGCATTTCGTGTGCAAGTATGATGAAAATTACTCAAAAATAATCCATATTATTACTGGTGACCTCAGTAGTCGTATCGCCTGCACATGAAAATATCGGAACTTCTTGGTAATTTGACCAGACCTTCCCGATATGCGCGTATCTCCACTGCATCGAGCCTGGCCGTTTTCGGGAGCCATTTCAGGAACCAATGGAGTACCTGAATGGGGGTATGTACTCGGAACGACCCGATCGAGTCGTTGGGCGGGAGCTGTGGTTAAGTTGCGCCGACTGGTTGTAATTCGGAGGGAAATGAGCAAACGCCGCCAAACAACCAGCTTTTTAAGAATAAGAGTTGTATGGATCAGCAGCAAACAGAAACGCAGCAACCATCCCTGCTTCTTCCATGTCGATCTTTTATTTGTGGCGCTCTGATCAGCGACGCTGCTCGCTGCTGAAACGGTCGTGATATATGGATGTCTTTAACTGAAGGGCCGATTGTGTATGTAGATACGGCTGTCAAGAGGAGCAGGCCGACAGATTGCCCCGTCAGAAAAAAAGATCTGGCTAAATCACCCTGTAGTTCTGATACTTGAAAAGCGCGCCTAATGGAGTATTGCCCAGATGAAGATGAGAGACACCAGAACCAACGATGAAGATGAGCTGAAGGCCGCTATCAAAGCAACCTGGGCTTCCTGAACCTCTCAGCAGGACCACAGGCTGATCTCCTCCACGCCACGCCGCACTGATGCGGTAATTCATGCAAAAGGAGCCCCAACCAAGTGTTGAATGCAGATATTGAGCAATAGATGAACACTATTGGTTTTATGTAGCATTCTAAATGTATTAATCTCTGTGTGATGAATCTGTATTAAATATGGATTTCTGAATTACTGTTGTAGATCCGGTCTGAATCCCTGACATCTGGGAGGCGAAGGCCACTTTACTCTATAGACAAAATAGGCTGCAGCTCCTCACAAGTCTTTAAAAGGTTTTAATAAAGCTGACAATCTTAAAGAAGACTCTGAAATGTGACACACGACTGGCACAGATTTGAAGGGTCGGTGAATTTACCCATTACCAGCTGCCCTAGAAAATCCAGCCCAGGAGCAAATTCGATTAATGATGGAAAATAAAGAAGAAACCCGGAGTTTCAGGGCAGGCTCAGAAGTACACAGCTGTCTTTAACAGCGGGCCGTCTGACGGAAAAAAAAACACGTTCAATGTCCCAGAATCAGAGAGTAGCGTTGCCATGGTCTTAGATAGTCACCTTCACAGATTACTGAACCTGACCCTCAAATCTAAGTTTTATTAAAGTTTCAGTGATATAGGATATACCTCTACAGATCCTGGACTGTTATAGATTTCAGTCCTACTTGATTTCATCACATCGAGCTTAAAGTTTAAGTAATTTATTCATCTTCCACTCTCTCATTATTCTTTTGAGCGTTGACATTCACGGTTGAGTTGGTTAATGCTATGTTTTTTTAATCTGCTCCTCAGTGACAAGCAGACCAACGTTACGATGTTCGGGTCTGGTCGGCTCCGAAGTTCCCGTTGAGTCAGCATTTGAAACCTGTTACAACAGACTTCCTGTAAAGCCCTACAGCAACCTCAAATCTGATGCACAGGTTCGCTTAGTGAGCAAGTCCAGTTTTTACCAACTTACAGAAACTAAATCGATTCTTTCTTTGCATCACTTTGAGATTTTAAGCCATGCGTCTCAATCTCAATCAATCAATCTTTATTTATAAAGCGCTTTCCATACAAAATTGCAACTCAAAGTGCTTTATAGATTAAATCTACCCCACATAAAACCACATTCCCATCCCTCCCCCACAGAATTAAAAACATGATCACAGTTATACCCCCCTCCCCCCAACCCAACTTAAAAGCAAAAATAAAAAGGACATATGGCCGAGTAAACATGAGCCAGGTAAGGAAATGCCATCAGAGGAGCCATCTGCACCGGCAGCAGCACATCAACAGCAGCAGCCGAGGCACCGACACAGGGCGCCCAGTGGAGGCAAGGCCGAGACCCCCACCTCCACCCAAGCTCTACCTGGAGAGGCAGCTACAGCCGACCACCGCTCCTGTGGCAGAGGGCTCCCACAGAGGAAACACTGGAAGGAAGATTATAACGGTTTATAATGGCTCGTTCGGACGATTGTAACGCACTTAATTCCGGGCTAAGACGAGCATCACTTGCTAATCTACGCCTGCTGCTCAGATGCTAACTGGTAACCTGGTTCTGGCATCTCTTCACTGGCCTCCGGTTTGCTTCAGACATATTATGCCTCTTATCAAGTTGTATCAGGTCTATGTTCTGTACAAAACATGTTAATGAAGTTCTTCGCACAAAGTCTCTCTCACATAAAGCGATCTCACCAGCTCAATTCTTGACCATTTCAGTCTCTTTGAGAATGAGCCGTTTAGAGGGCTCTGTCACTTTTATGCAAAAAAGTAAAAAATTAAATGTGGGCATAAATATATAATAAATACAATTGGAAATAAATAAATGTGGAAATACATCATTTTTAAAAAATGTATTTCCACATATGTATTTAAATTTGTTTTCCTCCTATATTTATTTGCTTACACATTAATTTACTTATTTCCAATTGTACTTCCAAATGTATTTATATAGTTATTTCCGTTTATTTATTTTTTTATGTTGACAGGATCGGTCCTCCATATAGTTCACATGAGAAGGGCATGGAATTTGACTTTGTGGGCGGAGTTTGACATGTGATGGGCGGGGTCTAACAGATGGCAGGTGGTTATATGCTAATGATAAGGAACTTTTTTTCAAACGGCTCACAGAAGCACAGGATTTCTGACAACAAAAATTTGCACACAAAAAATGGATGGATGGTATTTATTAATGTTTGGAGTGTTTATAGTGGCAGCAGAGTCCCAGGTGGCAACACAAAAGGATGAAAAAAAAGTTACATTTGCAAAATATTTATAAATTCCCCTTTTTGTTTTTAAATATCTTGATTTCCCTGCCCCACATGTTTGATCTGCTCGACTCCTGTGCTCCTTCACGTTCTTTCAAGTCAGCAGATCTGCAGTTGTGCCTAAAACAAAGAGGAAAGTTAGTTTGCATTCACAGCCGCCCTGTTTAGTCACGATTCGTATGGGGAGGTGTGAATGCGCAATCAAACAAGAGCGAACTCTGGTCCGCCTAAAGAGCTCGGTCTCAGAACACAACCAAAGCAACACGTTCTCGTTCTCTGCTCATGCTGAGCCCATTGCACCAACGTATTTGTCTGGAACATTTGCCAAAGACAACAGAGCGATCCTAAAACCACTAAAATCTGATGCCACCTGTGAGCTTTTAATCTGGAATTAATAAAAGTTAAAAAATTTGATGAATGCAAAAGCGGAATTTCACCAAACTACATGCATGGCCATATTACAATGGCCTTTTCCCAAAACTTGACTCAAGACAGCCGTCTTCAGGAAGGGGTCTCAAATGCACAATATTTCTTATTGGCTGGTTGGCGGTTTGGCATCGTTTATAATTCAGTCGCCCCTTGTTGGTCCACAGGTTCAGATGTGATCCCCTTGGGGCTCGTCCCACGGTGTCTTTGAAACTCTGCTGTAAGGAAAAAGTTATATTTTGTCCCTTTCATACTGTCTGTCTCCTAGTTCTTATCTTGTCTAAGATGCTGAGTTCTCCACTCCTGGCATTTCCACAGCTGCAAGTCATGAGACCTTTTATTATTCTGTTATTATACAGCACATTCAAGTAACATGTACATTCTTAATGATGTTAATTATCAAACTAACTAATGCTAACTATCTAAGCTTACAGTAATCAACTCTTAAAGGGGAGATATGATGCAAATTTCACTTTTTTGATCCTTTTGTGTTGCCATTTGTGTCTCTGCTGCCTCTATAAACTCTCCAAACATGAATAAAAAACCATCCATCCATTTTATTTTTGTGCAAATTTTTGCTAAAATCTTGTGGATCTACAAGCTGTTTAAAAAAAGTGCCATATTGTGACGTCACAATAAGCTTAATTTGCATATAACCGCCCCTCACCTGTCAAACTCCGCCCACCAAATCCCATTCCATGCCATTCAACTGTGTTTTATATGGAGGACTATTCCTGCCAAAATTAAAAATAAATAAATAAGGAAATACCTACATACATAAATAAAATAAAAAAATGGAAATAAGTAAATTAAGGTGTAAGTAAACAAATAAGCATAATTGGAAGTAAATACATAAGGACATAAAATTTAAATATGGATTTTGGCAGGATCAGTGGCAAACCTGCAGTCTTGTAACAAGATGGGTGGGCGTGTTCTGCAACCGCCGATTTGCATTAATGAGAGGGTAGAGCCCTCTAAAAAGCTCACTCTGAAAGAGACTGAAATTGTCAAGAATTGAGCTGAGATTTTGTGCAAAGAACTTCATAAAAAAAATGTTTTTATGGACCATAGACCTGTCATAACTTGTTTAAAAAGAGGTGTAATATGTCCCCTTTAAGCACCAGCGATTAATTTTAACAACACACATTTTTATTTTTTATGAAAATACATAAAACTTTTGCATTTAAAAGAAAAATAAATCAACATTGAGAGGAGGAGGTAAACGTGTTGCTCAAAAAGTTCGGTCTCGTTTGACGAAGTGCCGCGTGAAAGCAAACCGCATCGGATAAAAATAAAAGAAAAAAAAGGCAATAAAACTGCAATATTTGTCCCCAGTTGAACCGATTCTACCGGACCACCATGTGTGAAAACGACCTTAGAGGTGACCACGCCTTCAGATTAATGTTATGAAGCGCTATACAGATAAAGTCCGATTGTGTATACTAATGGCTTACATTCCCGTTCTGAATAAATCTATCCCCTTGAATCAAAGATCTTCTGACAGTTTGATTACAAGGCAGCGACCTGTCTGCTAAGCACCACCCACTCTACAACCTTTACCGACACTTTCATTTGCTCTACGTCTGCTGGCTGCCCTTTTATCGCCTGCTGCTCCTACACCTCAAAAACATCCTCCGGCTCGGTTTCTTAGAAATGTTTGTGATCTTTCCTACTCATCCTCTTTGGATCTGTGTTGTTGTTTTTTTGTCACTGCTTTACATGAAAAAGACTCTGAGGGACAATTTGTCATTGTTTTTTTTTGTTTTGTGATACAGAAAGAGAAACAATGTTTTAACTATTTTTCAGCGTGTCACATTTTAGCTCTGAATATTGATGAAATGTCTAAAAGACCAGAGGATCATTCAGAGAGGATGAGGCGAGTTGCTACAGCGAAGCCACAGCTAAATCAATTGTGATTTCCTCTCTGAGCCTTTAATGCTGCTTTTGTTGAGCCTCTGGCCAGAAGTCTGATGGATGATACGTTTCGAGAGTGATCAGTCGGCTCACTGTCAGGTTCTAGCATCAGCAAGTAGATGGAGTGCTCTGATAAAATCAGGATCTATGTGAGCTCACACCAGTAGATATAGTTTCTATTTGTTCATCCATACATCTGTTCATCCATCCATCCGTTCATCCATCCATCTGTTCATCTCCATCCATTCCATTCATCCATACATTTGTTCATCCATCCACCTGTTCATCTATCCGTTCATCAATCCATCTGGTCATCCATCCATTTGTTTATCAATCCATCCATCCATCTGCCAATCTGTCCATCCATCCATCTGCCCATCCATCCCTCCATCCATCCATCTGGTCATCCATAGATCTATTCATCCATTTGTTCATTCATTCATCCATCCTTCTGTTCATTCATTCATCCATCCATCTGTTCATCCATTCATCATCTGTTCATCCGTTCATCCATCCATCTGTTCATCTATAGATCTATTCATCTATATGTTCATCCATCCATCCATCCATCCATCTGTTCATCCATCCATACATCCATCCATCCATTCATCACCTGTTCATCCGTTCATCCATCCATCTGTTCATCAATCCATCCATCCATCCATCTGTTCATCCATTCATCTACCCATCCATTCAACCATCCATCCATCCATCTGTTCATTCCTCCATCCATCCATCCATCTGTTCATCCATCCATCAATCTGTTCATCAATCCATCCATTCATCTGTTCATCCGTTCATCCATCAATCTGTTCATCAATCCATCCATTCATCTGTTCATCCGTTCATCCGTTCATCCATCTGTTCATCAATCCATCCATCCATCCATCCATCTGTTCATCATCCATCCATCTGTTCATCCATTCATCCATCCATCTGTTCATCCATCCATCTGTTCATTCATTCATCCATCCATCTGTTCATCCATCCATCCATCTGTTCATTCATGCATCCACTCGTCATCTGTTCATCCATCCATCCATTCATCCATCCGTTCATCCATCCATCCATCCGTCTGTTCATCCATCCATCTGTTCATCCATCCATCCATCTGTTCATCCATTCATCCATCTGTTCATCCATACATCCACTCATCATCTGTTCATCCATTCATCCATCCATCTGTTCATCCATCCATCTGTTCATCCATCTGTTCATCAATCCATCCATCCATCCGTTCATCCATACATCCATTCATCTGTTCATCCATCCATCCGTCTGTTCATCCATCCATCTGTTCATCCATCCATCCATCTGTTCATCCATTCATCCATCTGTTCATCCATACATCCACTCATCATCTGTTCATCCATTCATCCATCCATCCATTCATCCATCCATCCATTCATCCATCCGTTCATCCATCCATCCGTCTGTTCATCAATCCATCCATCCATCCGTTCATCCATACATCCATTCATCTGTTCATCCATCCATCCATCTGTTCATCAATCCATTTATCCATCCGTTCATCTGTTCGTTCATCCCTCCATCTATCCATCCATCTGGCCATTCATCTGTTCATCAATCTATCTATCTATCCATCCATCCATCTGTCTTCCAATCCGTTCATCCATCCATCTGTTCATCCATCCATCAGTTCATACATACATCCATTCATCAATCCACCCATGTCTGTTCATCTATCCATCCTTCCGTTCCTCCATCCACCCGTTTAGCGATCCATCCATCCATCCAAAAAGTGTTTTATACAAAATGAACCAATCATGGCGTAAAAACCAGAACAGAAAACAAGAGATTTTGATATTTAAACAAAGGTAAATGCATTGAGGTAGAAAAAATCATGGATGGTTCATGGAACCCCCTAAAACGCTACTGCTGTGTGGATGTGGGGCAAAAACGGACACCAAAAACCATAACCCGAGTGTTTTGAGCTTCCTTCTACTGCCTTTACTTGCCTGTATGATATTTTTTTGAAGAAAATCAAAGAGGTTTAAAACCATCATGGAAATGATTATGTTTGACTATTTAACCCTTGTTCTTGTTCTGCATAATGCAGGTTTGACATAGAAAACCTTTCAGAAGTGGACTCTAGTACTGACAAGGCATCAAACAAATACCATCAACATAAAGAAGCTGTTTCATGGAAATGATGATGATCAGATGATTTAAGGAAATGTTGAAATATTAAAGGGACAGTATCAATCAGACAGCCTGTTGTGAACAGTGTTTCTAAGTGTGGATGTAATTCTCTGTCCTGTCATTGTTTTTGTTGACAGAACCAGCTAATGTTGTGAAGAGCAGCTCAAAGCCAATTCTTTAAATTTCTTAAAACCCTAATTATAATGAAGCCAAACAAAATAAACCAAATTAAGGTTTAATGTGTCAAGAAAGTTAAGTTCAGACTGGTTTTTATCATCTTTTCAGGAGCACTGACTTGTTTAAATTAAGCCTTTTCTGTAGAAACAACCTTTTTCTTTAGTTGCTGCCTATAAACTGTATTCTTTTTACTTTGATTAAACTGTTTTAATTTCACCTGTTTTCCTTCTTTTCTCCATCTTCTTTTTTTTTTCTTTTGCATGCTCTCATTGCATCTGTTTGTGATTTATTTTTGGTGGAATAAAGCTTCCTGTTCCCAGGTACAAAAAGGTAAGCTGCCGAGTTAAGCTCCGATCTCAACCCGTTCCCAATAATCAATCCTTAGTTCTGATCCGACCGGCATCCATGCCCCGTAAAACCCTGATCGAACCAACACCATCTCCTGCCTCCTCCTTCCTGAGCTCCTTTACATTATCACTGTGAGGTTTTATTTCCATTAGTTTGTTGTTTACAAGGGATGGATGTTTGCTCCTTTGTGTTAATCTGCTTCTGGGATTTCCATCAGGTTTCACTCAAGGAACTTTGTTTTGGGTGGATTAACTGGGAAAAAGCATTGTCTCGTTTTTAGTTTTTTGTTTGTTTGTTTGTTTTTGTGGACTTGCTAATCCAAGAAGCGGTCACCAAACTCTTGGAAAGTGTGAAAACGATGTTTATTTGGCTAAATGTAAAGGTCCGATAGAAGAATGGAGATCATTTTTTATTTACTTTACCGAGCAGACACAACAGTGAAGTTCTTCCTGGTCAGGACATATGCTTTTTTCTTCACACGTGTATAATAGTTTTCAGGCACAACACAAGAGGAACATTCTGCGAGAACCCCCAAACCAGCGATGCAAGACCAAATTTATGCGATGTATTTTCTTGCAGCCCTGGAAAACCGAACAAGAAGTGGTGCTGATCATTTGTCCCTTTGCCATCTAGCTCATTTGTGTTTTTTGGGAATTTTCTGACGTTGTTAGTTGTGTTTGGCAAATTCTTCAATTGTAGGTCCCCATTCTTAAGCTTTAAACTGAAGCAGCCAGCTAATATGGGAGTAAACAGAACAATGTAGGCCCGTCAGCGCCAGAGGTGGGTAGAGTGGCCGAAAAGTGTGCTCAAGTAAAAGTAGCACTACTTCAACATATTTTACTCAAGTAAAGGAAAAAAGTAGTAATCAAAAAATGATGCATTTGGTAAAAAGGCTACTCAAGTATTGAGTACTTGAGGACTTGTTTTGAGATCGTAACATATGATTTAATACCTAGAAATTATATAATTGGACAAAAATATAAAGATGTGCAAATTCTAAAGAGTAAAATAAAAAGAAAGACATTACATAATTGTAAAATAACAAATTTGAGTAGAAGAAACATTTTTCCAAATCATTTTTTTTCCCAAAGTAAAACTAATTAAACCAATCTTTACAGTAGGTAATGTATACATGTTAGAACAGGTTAATGTACCACCACTTGACCTCCAAATGGCAAAATAAGCTCAACAGTTGGAAAATAACCTAAGGATGATGAAGCTTGTGTACAAACAAGATAACATAAACTGTATGTGTGAGTCTCATGCATTTTTGGTTCAAACAAGCATTCGGTTTCATTCAGTAGTTACTCGCTGTGGGTTGAGGAGCTAGAAATGTTACTCAAGTAAGAGTAACGATACTTCATAAAAATATTACTCAAGTAAAAGTAAAAAGTACAGTCCTAGTAAAGCTACTCCTAAAAGTACTTTTTTTTTTGCCCCATAGAATTTTTCCAGTAAATTTAACTAGTTACTACCCTCCTCTGGTCAGTGCTTAGTAACTTAACTATAATTCACAATAGCAGCCAAGCCACATGCAAGCTGAGCATTCTGTCCAGTTTATTTTGTCGCTCTACCACAACATTCGTTTGAACTAAGTTGTTTAACTTCCTTTGGAAACTTCTGCCTCGTTTCCCCTGAGTGGTACCGGTCGGTGCGGTTCTGTTCGGTATGCTTCCACCACCAGTTGGACTCTTAGTGAACAGGCGGGGGTCAAACCGTAACGCACTATTAATAGGTGCAGGGGTCGCGTTAACTGAATATTTTCTGTATTGGACGGTTTTTGTTTTTTAAACGGTGACGAAAGAATCTGATGTATTGTTCACGAATGAGGGGAAAATGGAGCGCGAGATCGATAGACGGATTGGTGGGGCATCTGCAGTTATGCGGACGCTGTACCGGTTGTCGTGGTGAAGAGAGAGCTGAGCCAAAAGGCGAAGCTCTCGATTTACCGGTCGATCTACGC
Organism: Valencia hispanica; assembly: GCA_963556495.2. Classification (NCBI taxonomy): domain Eukaryota; kingdom Metazoa; phylum Chordata; class Actinopteri; order Cyprinodontiformes; family Valenciidae; genus Valencia; species Valencia hispanica. The sequence continues at coordinate 6,552,460 of OY747715.1, read as the reverse complement.
TCCTACCCTCATCTATGGTCACGAACTCTTGGTGGTGACCGAAAGAACGAGATCACGGATACAAGCGGCTGAAATGAGTTTCCTCCTCAGGGTGTCTGGGCTCTCCCTTAGAGATAGGGTGAGAAGTTCAGTCATCCGGAGGGGGCTTAGAGTAGAGCCGCTGCTCCTCCACATCGAGAGGAGTCAGGTGAGGTGGCTCAGGCATCTGGTCAGGATGCCTCCTGGACGCCTCCCTGGTGAGGTGTTCCGGGCACGTCCCACCGGGAGGAGGCCCAGGGGAAGACCCAGGACACGCTGGAGGGACTATGTTTCTCGGCTGGCCTGGGAACGCCTTGGGGTTCCTCCCGAGGACCTGGAACAAGTGGCTGGGGAGAGGGAAGTCTGGGTCTCTTTGCTTAAGCTGCTGCCCCCGCGACCCGACCCCGGATAAGTGGAAGAAGATGGATGGACGAAAGAATCTGTAGGCCTTTTGACATATTAGTATTCACAACTCTGACGACTTGGTGGAAATGTGCAGACATTTCCAGCTTTACGCACGGAGTACGGGTAACTGAATCAATCAAAAAAAGATTCCCATGAGCATCATCTCAGACCTGGACACCGTACGCAATGCATCTCACTAACCACAAGCTGACAGCGCGTTGAAGAGTTACGGAGGCATGGAGCTTATCTGTGACTGTGCCAGACACAGACTGGCAGTGACAGATCATTGCAGCTTAACTACTGATTCAAAAACAGACCATGCAGGGGGATTTCCTACTGCTGAAGCGTTCGGAAAAGTCCTCATTCATTGAGTCTTGCTGAATTCTGATATCTTCAATTGTAGAAATTCTCCATGATTTCAAAACTATGGCTGAAGTGGCTCTTCGGCCTCCATTACGCACAGGTGGAGCACCGTTCAGCTGCTTGCGGAGCGTTCAGGCCACAGCAGGTAAAATGTTCATAATTATTACATGTAGCCTATTAATCTGCTCGATGTGTAATTGAACGATGTGGATTCTCTGATCTGATTTGTTTGGATTGAATATTAACTCAAATAGATTGAAATGAACTACTGGATAAGTTAATATTTAATCAAATTTAAGGGTAAAAAAATGATTATGACCGGATTTTTTGGACCCAGTCAGTCGAAATGACCGACAACAAAACATTGTAGCACAACCTTTGTAAGGGTGTGTCAAAATTATGGGGTCAAGTCTACAGTTGACGGTCGATTACACCAAGAGCGATGCACCAAAATGCGGTTTTCTTTACCCCCAATTTGAAAGACGGGTCTGGTGCATCCTTCTCCGCCCACCCAAGATGCATTGCGGGCCGAACAGGATACTTTTTTCTGGTATCAATGGGCTTTATGCACATCGCATTTAGTAGAACTTCCGGTTTCCAAGCCAGTAAGAGCGTTTCCTGCTAGGTCTGTGTGAAGCGTTGTGGCGGTAGTGTGCAGCACTGAGGTAGAGGAATGAGATATTGCTTATAATTGAGACGACAGATCGTTTTGTATAGTATACCAATATATTTATTATATAGCAGGATGTTGAATGTTAAGTTGACTTAATCAGACTAACATATGAATATATCTGTCTCACTGTCTTTTGATTATGGTAGCTCCGAGCTACCGCTGTTAGCTAAACACTTACCTTCATGATTGTGAATGTAGTTGGTTATATACAGCTTAAAGCCCTTCACACGCTTGCTCGCAGACCTCGCTGTGTGTTTTAAGAAAAAAAAAATCAGGTGGACATCGTATACAGTGATGCGCGGCGGGTCTCGAAGACAGCGGGAATAAAATGGCATTTTGTCCAGACTGTATTGTGAAAGTTTTGAGCCGGAAGTGATGGCGCTGGCTTATCGTAACCAGGAAGTGGCTGTACAATAAACCCCATTGTAGATGAAGCGGGAGATGGAACGGGACTCACATGTGTGTTGGGCTTGTTGCCAGCAGTGACGTATTTCTGTCCCTTCAATCAGTCGAGTGTGTTGTGACGCCAGTGGCTCCACCCTAACTGTACCGCTGTCCTATGGACCTACAATTAAACGGGGCCCAGGTATGGTGCGGTACGGGTCGTTTGTACGAGCAACTGTTACAATGTAAACATGCAAAACAATGTAAAGCACCGCACCGACCTGTGCTCCTTAGTGGAAATGAGACATAAAACACGGTAACTTAAAACGTAAAACGTGGTTAGTTATCAACCTTTTTGTTGCTTCAACGTAATGGCCCGTTCACACTGCCCAAAACGTCAACGCCCAGAACGGCAAGATTACATGTTAAGTCTATGGTTGAGGCCGTCAGAGTTGCTGTGCTTTGTGTGCTTTGCCCGCGGCAATTTTTGAAACAATTGCTTTCCAAGCTTCAAAGCTGCAAAAGCCAGCAACGCAGAAGTTGAGCCGTCCCCTGAGCGTCAACCAATCAGAGCGTCTCACTGTAGTGACGTCACTACACATTTAAAGTAGCGCTGAAAGAGAACCTCATCCATACGCAGCTCCTGGAGCAAATGGTTAAACTCTCCAAACTCAGAACACCTCTCTAGAATGGGGGTGTATCCACAAATGGCGCTTATGCACCCGACAACGACGTTGTCTAGCTTTATTTAGTAAATAAAGCCAAGCCACTCTTTCTATATGATCCGCCATTGTTTAAAACATCCGGCAACAGAGGAAGCCCCGCCCACACGCTCTCTTTTTTTGCTCAGCAAGTAGCGGGCTTTAAAGCTCCAGGCTTACAAATGTATAGGTTTCAAACTAGTCGCTTTGTGAGCGTTTTGTGATGGTGACAAAGCGTGCGGTGTGAACGCATCATAAGGTTTGGGCCTTTCATAGCATGAGCCAACTTGCATCAGTTCAACAGACAAAATCTCTTCTCCTTTACCTTTGCAGTCAGATTGTCATGATTTTAAAACTCATTTTATTAGGATCGGAAAGGTTTTATTGCCATATGTGTGAACAGGTTCACAACATTAGGAAATTGCTGCGGTACTTTGTGCAAACATAAAATAAACACTTCTAAGCATGCAGTAAATAAAAATAAATTGGAATAAACAGATTAACATATTCATGGTAAGCAATCTTTAACATTACCTCAGAATGAAGAACGCAAGTAGGTCCTCATGGTCCACGTCAGACTGACCTTTACTCTGTCATCATAATTTACTCTGATCTATTGCTGCCACGATTCGTCACGTCGACTACGACAATTGTTGACGACAAATGTATTAATCAACATCATCGTTTATTTTTCTAAGCTTTGTTTTTTTCTTAAAACCGTCGCTGTACCTTTCTCTGCTTTGTCTGCCTTTCTGCCCCTGACGCACATGCCAGTAGTGGCAATCCGGGGGTCCGCCGTGGCGTCACCGGAAAATCCCAAACAGCAGCATCATGGCGAGCCGACGGTGGAGCTCTAAACTTCTGGAGCGTTTCATAAAAATTTAAGAGAACCATGTGGAATGCAAAACTAACAAGGTGGATACTGCTTTCCGTGGGAGTACAACGGTGATGCTGTGGCTGATTACGAATAGGGACAGTCGCCTCTGTAGGCTAATTAGCTCGTTAGCTACTAACATTAGCATCATGGTAATGTCCTCTTTTCCCCGGACATGTCAGCTTTTTACCTTCTGTCCGGGGCATTCATAGATTGATGAAAATGTCCTGGTTCTCTCATGTGATGCCACTACGACACAAGCTGCTGCCTAGACGCTGGTTCTGATCCGTTCATAGACCGAACAGACAGCGCTGCTGCTGTTTACGAGACATCAAAGCGCTAGCTGGCTTAATTGTTTCTGTGTATGGCAGGTGGCCAAGATCCCGTTGGTCACATGGAAACAAAAACTATGAAAAGGCTGATTAAAGTGAGAGTGTATCTATTAAATGAAAAACTAAAGACTGGACTTGCCCTCTTTGGAATTCTTTGTGAGGCTGCTGCTTATTATTTTTGTTATTACATTAAAAATAGAAAATACTTATTTTCTCACAATGTAATTTTTAGATTGACTTTATAGATTTTAGATGACTGTGGGCAGGAAGCACTGCAGCAGTGTCTTTACTAGTCTCTGAAAGAAAGAAAAAATTAATCAGACAGCTGCAGCTAATCCAAAAGGCTGCTACCAGAGTCCTGACCAACACCAGGAAAATGGATCATATCCGAACCAGTTCTTCAGTCACAGCTCTGGTCCCCTGTTTGTCAAAGGATAGGCCCTAAGATTTTCTTATTGGTCGGAAAAGCACTAAACCATCTTGGGCTTAAATATGTTTTATGAGTTGCTTCTCAGGCATGAACCATGCAGACCCCCCTGGTCTTCAGAGAGTTGCTTACTCAGTTCTCCCAGGACCAGAAGTCAACAAGGTGGGGCAGCATTTAGTTTCATTGCTCTTCAGCTCTTTAAAAAAACTCCCTGTAAACCTGCTGGTTCTTTTAAACCAGAAGTGAGAAACGTTTGAAACATATGTTTCTTTTGAGTTTACGTTCATACGGATTCTTGTGCCTCATGGTTTCATGTTTCCCGTCCTCTCAGCTGTCTTTGTAATTGAATTTCTGATTCCTGTTAGCTGCTTGGATCCTGCACATTGTCTGCATTTGACTCTCTTTATCCTAATCTCCTTGTGATGTAACCCAACTGCTTACACACAAGGGCTCAAAACACTGTACACAGCGTGTTGGATGTGTATTAGCTTTTTTTCAGTAATGCTGATAAAACATAATATCAATTAGAGCTGCAAGCAACCTCGAACGGCCCTCGCAGCTTAGCGCCGCTCCAACCTACGTCACGCCTCAACGCGGATCAATTCTGCATGACATGTGTTGAAGAGACAAAATGGCGGGCTTTCTCTGGGGTTGAACCATGGTGAGAAGAGACATTTTTTTAGGTTCTGAGACGCTACATGAGGGTGCTGAATTTCGTAATCCTCGGTCAAAGTACGGCTTGGGGCTGATTGTTTTAATGCTTCTAGGGGGCACCCTGGAGTAAGAAAACCCAAATATTCACACAAACATCTTCTCTTTTGTCACTGGGCATAATTTGATGTTGATTTGGTAAAGGGGGTCAAATATGGACCTTTCAAAGTAAAACATTGCACTTCCTGTTCTAAAGGGGCGGGGCTAAGGCGATTTCAGCATTTGACATTTGAGACTGGTTAGGGATGTGATGCTGACTAGAGCTGGGTATCGATTCAAAATTCAAGAATCGATTCTATTCCGATTCTCGATAGTTAGAATCGATTATCATGATCCGAGCCAATCGGTTCCAATTGTATGTTGATTTGGGTCAGTGCAATTAAAACGGTTTTTTTGAGCTGTTACCTTAATTATATATCAGTAAATAAATGACGCAACACTGGGTGGGGTTACAGTTCACCAGGGGAAACGGTATTAACCCTTTCAGACCTAAGCCTTAGCAGTAAAAAAATGCAAACAATGTTAAACGATTAAATCGATTTTTGTACGTACAAATCGGTTTTTATAAGAATCTATTCAGAATCAGAGAATATGATTTTTTTCAGCACAGCATTGATGTTGATCAATCACAGTATGTCTGGTGACTGTGACTTTCTTTGCAGGGGTTATAAAAATGAAAACATTTATGTCGTGTAGTAAAAGTTTGAGGCTTGCCCCCCCCCCTCCTCTTCAACAAGCACGGAAACTCAGGATTTTGATCATCTAAGATTCCCCATACCTCATGAGCAAAATCATAAATTTTCAAGCCAATCGATTAAAACCTCTAAGAGGAGTTGGATCCCATGTAGAGGAGGAGAGCCAAAACACTGAAAAAATCAAAACCGCAGGTGCAATCTGAGATGGCCGACCTGTTTGTCAGAGGCCATTACACCATTGGTGCAAAAGACTTTTAGGTAGGTTTGGGGTAAGTTACCAGGTAAGTTCTACATGTGTACCAAACTTCTTTCTTCTACAATAAAGTAAAGTAAATGGAGAGGGTGTTTTGAAGCCTTCCGGGGGAGGGGCGCTGTCGAGCTATTTCTGTTGCGACATTTGCGAACCTCTGAAATAAGTAAATTTCATGCACGACTGACGCGTCCGCAAAATTTGAAGGCTTTTCGTACATGTTTAGGCATCCGAAAAGCCAAATCATTTGACAGAAGAATGATAAACAAGAAGGCTGCAATACGCATTTGCAGCGCTTTCGAAACTCGGACCTAATTGCTGTTGGGTAAAATGCTATACATCAAACTGGGAACTATTGTGACTGACTTTAAGCTGTACAGAAAAAACAGTCTGAAAGGGATCAGAGTTGGAAATGACAGCAGGGAGTGACCAGACAGGCCCTATTGAGACTATCTGGACATCAGATTAGATGGCAGCTGAACAGGCGTGCTTGACCGGCTGACAGAGTAGAAGAACGAGACAAAAAGTCAGCGGAAAACAACAAAGCGATTTAAACAAATTTGGCCCAAGTATGCAGATCTGGCAAAGACTAGGAGGAAAGACGGGGCTGAAAACTGCTGATATCGATGAACATTTGACGTGACTTTTCTTTCAAGCAGCCGGAGCTTGGATTGAAAAGGAAGCAGAAACTCAGACAGAGACTGTCACAAAGTTGGCATTGTGCTATTGTCTGTTCTGTTTGGCCTAACTCGTATCCCTCTGTTGTATCCCAGCTCCTTCAGGCGAGAAACTGAAAGAGATGGGAGGCAGGATGCTTCTGTGTTTTCCTTGATTTGTCTATACTTTAGGAGGTATTTAGCAGGATATTGCTCCAATGCCTTCTTGAAGTAATATCCTCCCTAAGGCCTCTTTTAGAGAAATTACAGCACCTCCAAGCTCTTAAAAGCACATCGGTATAGCGTCTGTAAAGCGATTCTTAAAGGGTTTTTCACCTGAAAACCAGTGGTATTAACCAGGGCTACTGCTAAGGCTCTAGAAAAACTCTTAAGTTTGCTGTTCCAAAGTCAGAGCGACAAGGCAATTTTATTTGTATAGCACACTTTCAACAACAAGGCAATTCAAGGTGCTTTGCTTGATTAGGCGATAAAGTAAAAACAGGAATAAAACACAGACAAAGCACACATGACTTTAGGATAAAGTAAAAACAGCCGTAATGTAAAAACACTCAGTGTTTCAGCAGCTCTGCAGTTGTCTGGAAGTTTTTTTCAGATTAGAGGAGGATAGAAACTCTGAGCAACTCTGCGAATCTCAAAGGGGACAACGGGGATTTGACACTTTTAATTAAGGAGAGAAATTCCAAAAAACAGTTAGAACAAAAACATCAGAAAACACTTTGTGGGGTTTAAACACAGATAATTTGCAATAAAATGAATCTCCCCACCGATCACAATTCTCTATCTATTCTGATCTAAGCACATAAGAACATAGTCATTAACGTTTGTCAGTCTGGAAAGGGTTGTGACAGCATTTCTAAGACTTGGAGGACACATGAAACACTAGTGAACCTTCCCAGGAGTGGCCGACCTACCAAAATAAATCTGCAAGGCCTCACCTGCCTTCGTTAAGGTCAGAGTTCATCATCCGACAATAGGAACGAGAGACTGGGCCAAAATGGCCTCCATGTGAGAGCTTCAAGACAAAAACCACAGCTGAGACCAAAAGAACACGAAGGCTCGTCTCACATTTACCAACAAAAAAAAACACCCCAAAAAACATCTTGACGATTCCAAATACTTTTGAGGAAATATTCTGTGTGACAAGGGACAAAACTGGAACATTTTGAAAGGTGTTGTCCTGTTGCATCTGGTGTAAAACTAACACAGAACCAGGTATTTTGCTCTATTGCAGAAATTCCTAAAGGAGAATGTCCTATGCACTTAAACACATCAGTTTAACACGAGTGCCCTAGTTAAAGTCAGGGCTTAAATCCAATTTAGATGCTGGTGCGTGCATTTAAATGCGTCAGAGATCCTTCAGAGGGATCTAAAAGTATGTGTCACCAAGGACGGCCCAACCAGGTATTGGGTTTAGTGACCAATTACTCTTCAAATTAAAGTCAGATACTAGAGAAAAACCAGCTGACGTCCACATGGCTACCAGTAGCATCCAATCAGCCCAAACTCCTTATTTTGGATAAAACGCAAGTTGGCGGATTCCCCGTTGATGAGAAGGGGTTTTCCCAGCAGCTGCCCATGCTGCATTCAAGTACAGCTGGGAGACTAGGCATGTCGAAATATCAAAACAACTCCAAAGTGATTTAAGCATGTTTTATTCACAAATATTCGCAAAGTTTTATTTAAACGTTTCTAAACATTAACAATGACTGTTTTCAAGCGGTTATATTGTTTTTCTACTCTGGCTATGTCCGCTTGTACTATTTTGTTTACAGAAAATCCAATCAAATCTCCAGTCAGTTCTATATGATCAACTTTTTTAAATTATAGAACATAAAATTAATTTCAGGAATTGAAAGGATAGAATTAAGGAAAAAGGTTATTTGTTTGATGCTTATCAACAGAAAAAACAGTCATATGCACATTCTTATTTATTTCTCTTGATGAAAGTGTACCGAATACCGAACCTTGACTTTTAAAACCCCAAATACCTACGTTACACCCCTGGTTAGTTGGGTTTTTTTTTTACCTCATTACATTAAATCAACACCTAAAAGCAGGCTTTTTCTAGGGAGCTTTCATACTAAGGTAAGGGTAAAGAATTTGATGCAGGTGAGTTAATCAGAGGCATATGGAACAGCTGTAAGAGGAAAGTTTTGAGCAGGGGAAACTGAGGGAAGAAGACCAATTGACACTAAAAACACACGGGAGCTTAACTAAACACAAAGGCTGAGACTAGATAATTAGAAACAAGAATAAGAAGCTAAAGACAAAGGAATGAACTAATAAAACTCGACCTAACCACATTAAAGGAAAGAGGGAAATTAACTAATAAGGAAAACCCCAAATAACAAAAGCAAAGAATTTAGAAACAATCAGAAACAAATACAAATGAAAACCGAAACAGAAATACTCAAGGATTTTTACATTTTTTTAACTATAAACTAATGACGACCTGTTTAAAAGTCCGGGTCTATGACGTAAATTCATATTAGCTTCCATCATTTCTTAATGATCTGAAGTCACCAGGACCTGACCCCAGCTTCCCTCTGATGGGTTAAAACCCCGCCTCTGTTCGCTCTGGATCAGATCAATAACCTCCTCTCCCATCCAACTTGTTATCTGCTGCTCACAGTGATTGATGCTCCCTGCACATGTGTGTTAGCAGGCCATTCAGTTATGATAATGAAGACGTATGCCCTGTCGATGAAGAGGCTGATAGCACAATGGACAAGATGCACTCGTGGGAAATAAGGGCTGAAAAATTGAGATAAAAAGGACTTCCTTAGAAAAATGTGTCTGTTTGTAAGGCTCTGAAAACATGAGGGTTGATTAAACAAACTGTGCGTGTAAAACTGGAGACTAAAATTTAAAAAATAAATGATTGAGAAAATACAGTTCTAGTCTGGTAAAGTTCACATACACTCATCGTTAGCGTGTGTGTTTTAATTTTGGGGTTATTTGAATCTTTGCTTTTTGCAGATTTGAATAATCAAGAATTTTTACTGATTTTCAGAAACAAGAAGTTGAAATTTGATTTTGACAATTGATTGTCTCTTTTACCACTGCTTAAATTTTGAAAATATCTAAAGGTTGTACGACATTAGGATAACGTGCATCATGCAAGAATATTGGTGAATATTTAAAAAGTGTCTTTTTGATTTTGGGTCATGGTAGGGCTGGGCGATATGGAAAAATATTCTATCACGATATAAAACTAATCGCCATTTTTGTCAATATTTAAAGGAGGAAATTCGGGTCCCGAACTGCAGCACATTTTGCAGCACACAGACAGTTTAAGAAAATGGAGCGATACGTGGGCGGGCTCATTCTTTTTGGTTTATAACGCTTCATCACCCAACAGTATTAAAAAGCTGGACTTGGATGTTTATTTTATTTACAAATCCTGCCCCCTGTTCCTTTAACATTTCTTGGTACTATTTGAAGATATCAGGTTTTTTTTGGGGTTTTTTTTATATTTATTTCCAAAAATATAACTTGTCATAGTACATTATACAACCTGTTTGGAAAAATTAAAGGTGGTTAGGGCTGGGCAATATGGATAGGAAAAAAATTATTTGATTTTTCTCATGCCAAATTTGATTTTTGATATGAATCGATTTTTGTTTTCTTCGTTTCTGTTCTTAAGAAAAAATTAAAAATGACAGAAAATATTTTTAAAACTTGTTTTTATTTCAATCATCCCTACTTGAAGCTACACGCTGTTAAACATGCTTGCAAGACATGATAGCCGTGCTTGGGTGGGCTGACATCCCTCTGAATTATGGAAACCCAAGAGGTACATTGGCAAGTCTTTTTTTTCTTCTTCAATTCAATCTTCTTAAATAGAAAATTCGATTAATCGATATATTGCCCAGCCCTAGTTCATTGAAAACAAAGACCTCAGTTGATAAATAATCTTTTCAGCTACAGGAGAAAAAATATTACTCCCATTTAAATGAGAAGGTTGTACAATATTAGGAATACATGCATCATGCAAGACCACCTGAAGAGACTAATATCAACTTTTCTCCACTCCTAGGGTCTCCAAATACACAGCAAAAGGCATTTAAAGGTTAAAAAAAAGTTTATTTTGCATGATACGTCCCCTTTTGAAATGAAAATTTGAAACTATTTCTAACAGTATATTGTCGACGGTCCTCACAGGTTGTTGAGATTTTATTGTGTAATGAGGTTGTTAGCAAAGTTTATGAACTTCTTCAGCATCAAAGGTCAAAAGTTCATTTATTTTTGTGGGACCAAAGCTGAAACGTTCTGTTTTCCAGTTGTAATGGTGTTCCAACTGACCCATGTGCATCAATGCATTTTAACACCTGCATGATTTCACTTTTCTGAACAATGAAAAGTTACATAACCACTTCAGCCTTCAGACTGGTGCATGTATATTTTACTTCCTGATATCTGATCCAACAATGTTGTCAGTTTCGGGCCTGATACCAACCATGGATCAGGTCAGTCCTAACTCTAGCTTTTCCAAAACATCCCTTCAGTTTGTAGTAGCAATTCAGTTCCACATAGAACGGCCTTTAATGTTGACAGATATGCCTCTCTCAGTTTAAGTTGAAGTATGAAAAAACAATTATTAAGTTCAAAAGGTTTCAACATTTTGATGCCGCTCATAAAAAGCCTCATTTAATGTGTTTGTGTTCAGTAGTGACCAGAGTACGATGCCATTCAAAATATTTCTCACAAGTTCATTAGCAGTCCTATGGTTTTGGGTTACTGCATGCTGAAAATGACTACTATTTAAAATGTTTTTTTGTATTTGGGCGTTTATTTTTTCTTTGAGATTATTTTGACTCAAACACGATGACTTCCAGACTTTAACTGCATTCGTGATGTGTACTTTTGATTCTACATTACCGTTTGCTACTGACTACCTGCTTTTATCAAACAGATTTGCATAAGTTTTAAATTCGTCAGCACCTTGCTGCATGCTTGGAATAATCACGGAGTATTTAGCAACTAATCAAGTGAAGGAGGCAGGTTAGAATTTCCTCCTGTAAAACCTAAAAAATAAACTCCTGTATCAGCTACACGAAAAGTTGGAGCTGTATCTAAAGAGAAAACTCATATTCTTCAATTAAAGTTCAATAGATTTACTTTCTCTCCGTATGCGTTCCTAACCACTGTGCCAAGCTACGACTTTATCTGAACGATGAAGATGATGAAGGTGGTGGTGTTGGTAATTATTTCCTCCCAGAAAAGGAGCTCAGCTTCATTTCACAGCGTTTCTGTCGTTATGAAAGAGCACGCCTGAGATAGAAGGTGTGTGGATCCACTGCCATCTGCCTTTTGCAGGGGTCATTTTTCCTCCAGCCCTCGGTAATTATGATCAACAGAGTATTCACAGCATGCTCGTGCAATCAGCGGCGTGACGCAGCTGCTTGTTCACCGCAGACCAACCTCATGTAATGTCTTCCATCTCGCTTGGCAGTTCAGGTGTTTGCTGAAGGCAACAATAGCAGCGGATGAAAGCGGCAGTTTAACCTCCCCAATCACCTCTCATGGTGCGGCCGCTCATTTAGGTGGAAAACATAAAACAACAGGGGGCAAAAGGTGACATTTCAACGCTACAGGAATATCTTAAATATAGGAAGAGTTTGCAGGAGGCTCAAGCTGCTGAGTTTTTAAAGGGTTCATGTTTTTACTTCTTATTTTGGGGTTTGAAAAAAGTGATTGTCAAAAAAGCAAAACAAAAATTTGAAAGTTGAAAAAATGTAAATAAAGTAAAAAAAACAACAACTCACAAATAAAAGAAGAGTAAGCAAATAAAAAAAAGTAAAAAAAAATCTTCCAGGGTTTCAAGATGAAATCTGAGGTCACCTGATTAGTATAGATTAGTGTAAAAAGTCTCCTACTTTTTCAATGTTTTTATGTAACTTTTATTAAGATATGGGGGGTCATTCTATCACTTTGCAACATTGCATTCACTGTAATCATCAACCCAAACGTAGTGGTCCCTAATCTGTTCCAATTCAATATTGATACCAGTCAGTGCAATTAAAAACGTTTTTTTCGACCTGTTACCTTAATTACATGAATGCAATTCAGTGATGCAACTGGGTGGGGTTACAGTTCACCGGGGGAAACTGTATTAGCCGTTTCAGACATAAGCCTTAAAATGGCCGTCTGGACTTTTCCCTTCTGTTCCAGCTGTAAAAAGGGGCGAACAATGTTAAACGATTAAATCGATTTTTGGACGTACGAATCGATTTTTAAGAATTTTTATAAGAACCGATTCAGAATCAGAGAATCCATTTTTTTCAACGCAGCACCAGCTTGTGAGCATAGATGAGGGTAGGAAGACATTAGTGTAACAGCAAAAAGTAACTTACTCTGTCTTTAAGCTGTTACAAAGTTTTATGAAATTTACTTATTTTTTTTCATGTTTCGATCCACATAAATGCAAGCAAATAAAGAAACCATGTGAGTGCGGCTTTAAGACCTGCCGATAACGGCGCGGAGGAAGTGTTTTGGCTCTTCCTCTCTGTCAGTTTTGGGTCGTATTAAAAGTGATGACCTGATGCTAAAAGTGTGCAAGTGACTCCCATCTGTTGCATTTGATGGGTGTGCTGTTCCGCCTGCATCATTAGTGCTATTTGCATTGTGAATCAAAGGCTGAGATGAAGCAGACAGGCAAACTATGGAGCTAATGGTTGAGCACAGTGTTACTGGATGCTTTGTTCGCGTGACACATGTTTAGCCTGAAGCCGTGAGAAAAATTATGATAGAATGGCTTTTCTGGATTATTGACTGCTTAGACAAATTGCTAAAACACAACCTGTTATGTAGAGATCCCGTCTCACAACGCTATCCGTGAGGATTCATCTTAGCAGTCGTTCTCAGCATTTAGGCCACAATTATTTCTGCAAAATCGGAAAAGCTTTACGATCAGATCATAGACTAATTTTATCCGTTTGGAGAGTGACTGCTCATTAAAAGTAGTCTTCTCTATCTCAGTGATGCACCCAAATGACATCAATAAATACCCAGAGAAAGTCTTATCTTCATCCGGTTACTCTTCTAACTTTGTTTTCATAATATAGTCTCCTTTTGTCTGAACCGTCAATATTTACTTCCAAAGCAGAATATCAAAAATATCTGAAACCATCAGATAAAATGCAGACGCGTTTATGAGATGTTTCCGTTTGTGCGGATGGGATGTAAAACAGTATTTCCTTCATTGGAGAAGAAGTCGAGTGTCATTTCGCTGGCAGTAATTTCTGCTGAGTGCTGAGCTGAGAGGCAAACTATTATATTTAGCCTGCGGACAAATATGCACACGACATTTGTTTCATTTTTTTTTTCTCCCCCCATTTCATCTTCACTGAAGAAAAAGTAACTTTATTGAAACGTAGTGGCCGTGATGGTGAATTGGTTACCGTCCTCCAGACCTTTACATTTATCACCTTAAACTGAACCCTTATTTATTTTTTCATTTGTTTTTGTGTTGTATTCAGCTTCTACAGACACTGGAAAGTAGCTGGTGTTGAAAAAATAATTTGTTTTAGAATCAATTCTTTTCAGTTTAAGAAATGACGTGCTCACATTTACCGACGGACCGGCAGACAAATAAATAGCTCTTGCCCACAGTCCATAACTTCTCAATAAGCGCTTGTTCAGTCTCAAATTGTACCTGCCGTCAACAACAGAACAATAAAAACAGAACACTTCAACCCACTTATGATGAAAACAGACTTAAAGTAATCAGAACTGTTTATAAAGAAACCTGGAGATGAAAATTCTGCAGAATAAACCAAAAAAAAAAAAGCTCAATTTTCTAATTTACTGGTTGGAATTAAACAGGACAGATAAATGACTGAAGTGAATTTTATGACAATATAATAGGATTTTAAGTTGTTAACATTTGTAGAAGTCTCTAAACTCTTGTGTTATAACTCTTGCATTGTGTGCTGCCTCGTTTCGTTGACTCGTTCTGTCACCTGAAGAAGATTTCTAGGATTGAAGGACCTGGAAAAACTAATCCATGCGTTTATTTTTAGTCAGACTGATTACTGCAACAGCGTCCTCACAGGTCTGCCTAAAAAGTCAATCAGACAGCTGCAGCTGATCCAGAACGCTGCTGCTCGTGTTCCTCACTTGAACCAGGAGAGTAGAGCACATCACCCCAGTTCTAAAGTCCTTACGCTGGCTCCCTGTAGCTCAGAGAATAGACTTCTAAATACTTTTACTAGTTTATAAATCATTGAATGGCTTTGCACCAAAGTATGCTGAAGATCTACTTTTACTCTACCAACCCCCCCAGACCACTCAGGTCCTCTAATTCCAGTCGACTCAACATCCCTAGAATCAGAACCAAATATGGAGAAGCAGCTTTCAGTTTCTATCCTCCTCTAATCTGGAACAAACTTCCAGACAACTGCAAAGCTGCTGAAACACTGAGTTCTTTTAAATCACGTCTAAAAACTCATCTGTTTAGTGCTGCCTTTGAGTAATGCTTTGATGTATCATGTGCTCTGTGTGTGTTTTATGCTTTATTGCTATTTTTATTTTACCTCTTAATCATATAAAGCACCTTGAATTACCTTGTTGTTGAAAGTGTGCTATACAAATAAAATTACCTTGCCTCTCGTCAAGCTCCTTAAACTTTTGCATCAAACAATATGAATATTGCCAACATTTGTTCTCACCTACCTGACTAGAGCAACACATATTCTAAATAAAAAAATAAACTGAAGGAGATTAGCGCTCAAAGCCCAAAGAGGGATAAGGGAAAATGTTTGAAAGATTGGCCGGCTATCCTCTATATCAGTATGCTAAACAAAGGTAAAACTAAGCTAATTGAGCTATTGTTGATAGCGAAATAAATTTACCTAGTTGAATTTATCTCAGTAATTGAGTTATTCGTGTAAACTAACAGAGGTGTGGGCTCAAGTCCTGTGACTTAGAATGGAGTCAGATTCCCGTCGCATTTTTATCGACTCGAGTTTGAACTTTGAAAAGATTGGCGTGCCCTCTGTGGGTCGGGGACCTGGTCCCTACCCCAAGTGGAGGAGTTTAAATATGTCTGGTCTTGTTCATGATTTAGTGAAAAATGAACGCGGAGATCAATTTGCGTCTGCAGTTATGCGAGCGCTGCACCGCTCTGTTGTGACGAAGAGGGAGCTGAGCTATTGTCACGAGCTCGGGGTTGTGACCGAAAGGACGAGATCACGGATAATAGAGGCTGAAATTAGTTTCCTCCGCAGGGTGTCTGGGCTCTCCCTCAGGCCTAGTTTATGCTTCTCCGTCAGCAGAGGTGCGGAGACACGCAGCGCCATCATCCGTTGACGCAAGGGCTCTTCGACAGGCAACCAAGGATGGACGGAGTAGAGCTCAATTTTTTGTTTACATGTGTTTTTAGACTATTCAATGAGCTGCACTTCTAGTAAAAAGCTTTTCCAGCTCAATCAAAACTCGCTCTCTGTCGGCCATTGCTCCTTGAGTGGATGTGCGTTTACAAGCTGGAGTAGATAAACCGTCGTCAATCAGAGACGTCTCTGCAATGCTGGGCGGACCCCCCAGAAAAGGTCTGCACCCCCTGCTGTCCTGGAGGGGAATTGCTTTGCAACACTGACACACCAACGGAGAAGTATAAAAGGAAAACGTCTCCGTCAATACGTGTGATTGCAAACTTGCTTACGAAGAATATAAACTAGCTGGTCCAAGTGGCTGGAGAGAGGAAGAAGATAATAGGTGGACAGATTTTGGCACATGGGTCTCTAAAGAAGGAGCCTGGGCACAGTGTATTTAGTTTTTTGTTTTAATTTTATGAGTGGAGAGTAGTGATGTGGAAATGATTTAGGGTTATGAAGATGTTTTCTCAATAACAGCCATAATAAGTATGTTGTGTCTCCAGTTTAACAAACGTGATCGGCCTGAAGGATATGTGTCAGTGATGCTGCTCCACCTTCTATGATGTGGGTCAGCCTTGTTGGGCGAGACACCAGGACCAGGTGGGAGGTGTTGCAGAAGATAGTCTTTGATTATCAACTTGTATATAATGGATGTTCAGTTATACTTTTAATTTTACTTCAAAAGTGACTATCATCATTAATGGTTCCATTCAAATTCTAAAAATAACAAATCGATACATTGCTTTTGACTATCGATACAATATCGTGACAAAGTTTCACGATACATCGGCATATTGATATTTTCTTACAGAGTACATTTGTAGCCAGTTGGTAAAGTTTTATCTTAAACAGAGACATTAGTTCTGATATTGTACTGCTGTTGTAATAAAAAAAATAATTTTCTTTCTTGAAAACGATTTCCCGTGGATCTGTTCAAAATGTGAAATTAATGGTGTGACCATTTTATGGGAATAGAATCGGCCAGCTACGAGCTGAGCGTTTCCAGCGATTGTTGACATCTGTTGCATATCCACGGTGTTGCTGAGGTAGGGCTGTAGACGACTTGCAGCGATGAATAGCAGAGCACCGAGCGGATGACTCATCTGGTAGTGATAAGACGTCCCTGACTGATTTCTCATTAACCACCACCAGCCGACAGTAACACCGGCTCCTCCAGCTTCTCAGTAGTCTTATTTTGACCAAATCCCTGCGGCGTATGTTAAGGTCACTGCAGAGGCGAGAAATCCTCACGCTCTCTTTTTTGCTGAAAAGCTGATGGTAAAGTGTGGTATCGATTTAAATTTGCTCTGAGCACAGATTACGTTTCTAAACACATGTTGGGGTTTGAAATGGAGCTTTTAAAGCCAACATGCAGCTCCCTTTTTTTTTGTTTTTTTACACTGTTACCAAGACGCTGTTCTTTTGGGCTGGTTCTGGGAACTATGACTCAACATTTTGCACCAATGTGCAGAAATAAACAGGATAGAATACGTTGCAGAGGTAAAACCTTTAACAAAACACACATTCAGTTGTGTGTTTTAAAGAGTTGATTTCCTAAAGAAATTCTGAAAACTTTCAAGGGAATTTAATCTAAAAGTAAAGAACATTATTTTTATTATTAATATAAAAAAAAAACTGTTTCATCACACTGTTTGTTGAGCAACAAATGTCAGCAGATCGATGCTGGTGCTTCTATTCAGAGCTGCCGATCGACAAGAACCGAACGCTTCAACATCATTCCATCCCGTTCCTGGCTTCTGGATGTAGTTTAATATTTTATTGCTTGTTTTTAAAAGTCATAAAGGTATGAAACCACCATATTTGTCTGAAGTGCTGCACCTTAATGCTCCATCTAGAGCGGTGGCTGAGCCCAACCTGCCTTTCCACATCCGAGCTACTGACTGTCGATCATTTTCAGGCTCTTTTAAAAAAACACAACCACTTATACTTCCAAAGATTGTTTTAGCTTTTGTTGTGCTAATTGCAGACATGGGCAGTAACGAGTTAGCCTTTTGAAAAAATATTTACTTTTAGGAGTACTTTTACTAAGCCGTACTTTTTACTTTTATTTGAGTGATATCGTCACGTTGTATCGCTACTCTTACTTGAGTAAAAATTCAGTTTACGCTACCCACTGCGAATAACTGGACTGAATGAAGAACAAACTGGTTTTAACCCCCAAAAAAATGCAGCAGACACAGACATGCATTTTATGCTAAAGTGAGACTTCTTGTTTATACATGAGCTTTGTTATTTTCAATAGTTTTATAATTTCATTGAAAAACAAAATTTTATTTGGAAAAGTTTTAACTTAGTGACAATGTTGATTATTTGTATTCGTTGTTTTTTGTTTTGTTTTTTCAGTTTAGTCTTTAAAACACCAGAATCTGTTAATAAGTTGGCATTTTGTCGGCCTAATGTCATCATTTGAAATGTTAAATCAGACGATCTGATCGATTACTCCGTATTTGAGTAGCCTTTTTTATTTTTACTTGAGTAAATTCATTTCAATGCGGAAATGCTTTATAAATCCCAAAGGGAAATTAAATGTTGTCGTATCCAGAGGCGGGTAGTAACTAGTTACATTTAGAGAAAAAAATTACTTTTGAAAGTAGCTTTAATACACTGTACTTTTTGCTTTTACTTGAGTAATATTATTACGAAGTATCCCTACTCTGACTTGAGTAAAATTTCTAGATGCTCTACCCACTGAGTAAATTCACTGAATGAAGAAGAAACATGTTTTAATAAAAAATAAACCAGCCTCAGTCATTTTACCCTAATAAGTATAATTTTAAATGCCAAAATGCATTGAGTTGCTGCCATGTGATCGGTTGGTTTGCTATTTTTGTAAAGGAGCAGCTGAACAGCCACTCTTAAAATAAAATAAATTAAAAATAACAGAAAATTCTTGCATCAGAGACCAGAAGCGTCGCTATTTACCGCTGACTCTCCGAACTCTTTAAACCACCAATAAACCTCCACAGCATGCAGCAGCCCCAACAAACGGCTGCAAAAGAGAAACTAATTTCTCACCGTCTTTGTAGAAGAATGGCTCTCTCTTATGGTGCAGCACTCACCGTTACTGAATAAATTATATGTGAACCCATGGTTTTTTACTTGTATCTCCTATAGTTTGTGCATAATAATATTAATATTTAGCAAATTCAGCAGTTGTAAAAAAATAAAATACTGAGAGCCCTTTTTGAAATGCCAACCATCACAGATTAAAAATCCTCTTAAAATGTTGAATCAAATCCCGAACTCGTATTTAAAAACAATTTTTGCAATTCTGCATTTTAAAGGTCATGTTAGTTACAGGAATTATTAAAATATCTAATAATCTCTATCAATGGACAGTTGGGACTTAATGGAAGCAATGATTTCTGTCACATCAAATGTTTCGTTTCCCCCCCTATTTAGCTTAGCAGAAAAGCTAAAACTCAGTCGGATTGGATGGAGAGCATCTGCAAACTCTGATTCGTAAGCCTTGCTGCAGGTTCTTAGTTGGATTTAGATCATAACTTTGACTAGACCACTGTAACACATGAACATCATCTTCCCATCAACTCTGACGAAAAGCTTCCCCATCATGTTCCTCCGCAGGACTGATGCATTTAGTGTTTTGTGTCATCCACAAAGTTCAGCTGCAGTCTCATCTGACCAGAGTACCTTTTCCAACGTGTCTCCTGTGTCCCCTAAAAGACTGGTTGCAAACTTTCACTTCTTCTCACTTTTCCATTAAGACCATATCTGTGGAGTACATGGCTAATAGATGTCGTGTGAAAAGATTCTCCCACCTGAACTATGGATCTTTGTAGCCTTTTCCAGAGTTGCCATGGGCCTCCAGCTTAAGTGGACATCCATGTCTAGGTCAGTCAGCAGGTGGTCCGTCCTCTCTCCATGTTCAGAAGCTCGGGATCTCCATGACGCCGTTTGTTCTCTAACATACCTCTGTGGCCTTCACAAAACATCAGAATTATTGATTATGTGACTTCTGAAGACACATTTAGGTTGGACCCTATCATATTAAATGGGGCACCTGAATCCCATTGAAATACATTGAAATTTGTCTTCGTAAAGTGACCAAAAAGTGAAAAATTCAAGTTATTGTTACGTCTGATTCTTTTACTGGAAAGGGTAGTCGAGAGAAAATTATACATTTCCAAAATCTTATTGTTAAAGCAGAATTTCATCATGTTTTACATCAATGGATCTTTGAGTTTAGATAGCAACATGGAGCAATATAATTGGCTAGTTGTTGGGGGGGTTGCGGAGGGGGTTTGGACACCTGCCCATTTTTGAAAAAAATAAAATAAAAATCTGTGGCCTGACTGTGACCCTCAAGATTAACATTTAACTATTAATAACTATTTAGATGAAGTCTAATCTAATCTTTAATTCTAATCTTTGCGAGTGAGGCTCCCGGTAAGAAGTGTGTACGCAATAAAACAGGAGTAAATTATAGGTGTGTAAAAACATTTCTATATGCCGATATATCGCGATGTTTTATGTCATGATATTGTATCGATATTCAACAGCAATGTGTTGATTTTTTTAAATTAATTTTTAAAAATTTGAATGGAACCATAAATGATGACAGTAATTTTTGTAGTAAAATTTAAAAAGTATGACTGGTAGTTGGTGGCCGTTTTTCACCTTCTTCGTTCCAGTGGATCAACTAGATCTAGTAATAAAACTCGATGTGTTAAAGTATAAAACAGTTTGGAGCGTTTAGAATGTTGTGACAGTTTTTCTACAGTTAAATTCAGTTTTAAAAATCGCAACGTATAGTTTTAATCATAGTATCGCAATGTATCGTATCGTCTCCTCTGTATCGCGATACATATCGTATAAACATCCCCAGAGCCTGCTGCTTTTTATTTTTACTTTGAAAAGAAAATACTTATTTTTTCAGAATAAAATGTCAGATTTTTTGTGTAGTTTTTGTCCCGTTTGACCTATAAAGTGAGCTGTTATTGTTAGAGTAATTATTGCTTTTATTTTCAAATATTTTTAAGTCATCCTGATTTTGAAGTTACATAAAAAAAACGTTTCTATTCATTTTTTTCTTCCCCGTCGTGCTTGCACTAGTGGTTTCCGATCGCCCTCCCCAAATACAGAAGTGGTTTGGCCTCAGAAAAAACTTCAGACTTTCAGTTTATTAGGCTGCTCCAAAGCTGGTGCTACAAACTGCTCAGTCTGCTGTAGGCAGGGAGAAAAAAACAAAACGCAGCCCCAGTCGGTCCCTCCAGTCTGGGTCAGCCAGCCTCCATCACTTTCATATAAAGAAATGGCACCGCGACGGCCAGCTCAGGAACACGCCTCAAAGCGCAGGTACAGCCGACTTCAGAAACGTAAAGAATACCATTTAAAGATCCTTCATTGTGCAAAATGCATAAAAGAGAATATTCAAATCTTTTCCCCAAAAAAAGGCAACACAAAAATTCGCATAACATAAATAAAGATGAAGATATTTTAAATACATTTAAAGTTCAAAATTGTCTGCTTTCCTGGTCCTTTGTTGTTGTTTATAAATTTAATATCACAGAAAAATAAGCCAGCAGATATTTGAATTAAAAATGCATCAGGTTGAAAAAGTTTCTTTTCAGTTAAATGGAAAACAGCAAACCGAGGTAAACCAGTATATTCAGAATCTCGACCTCTGGCTAGATTTATATCATTTCTACCTTATACCTTTTATATTGCCCACTACTATGTCGTTGTTATTCAGGATGGTATGCTATAACGGTGTTTTTCCACTAGTACCTACTCTGCCTGACTCAGCCCTGGTTCCGTTGTTTTTCCACTGGCAGAAGTCGGGTAGAGTCGGGCCAAGCAGGGACTGAAAAGCGACGTCAGACGGCTGTCGGTCACTGAATGGCTAGAGGGCGGAGTCACTGGTTGCGTACACTGGTTGTCAACATTTATTTTTACGCTGCACTTTGGCGTATAAATACATTTCCATAGCGTATTTACAGGCCGCCACAGCAGGCTAATGCTAGCATAAGCCCACGCTCACAAGTCGTCGTGTCCTGTCCGTAACTTCATACTCCTGCAGGGTTTCCCACACTCTTTTGTACTTCTCCACTGTGTTTTCCTTTGCAGCACGCAGCCTTTTCAGGGTCTTTAGTCTTCGATGACTGAGATAAAGCCACAGGCTGAGTAGAAAGTTCAAAATCGCTACGGTGGCCGACATTGTTGCGTTGAAATGCCTTCCGGCTACGTTCTCTTTGTGTTTGTTGCATTGTGCAGCTACGCCCTCTGGGGGCCGCCCACCATATGACGCACTCACCCACTTGAGATGGTCCCGTCTTGCAATGGAAAAGCAACCCGGGTCGAGTCGTGCGGAGTAGAGCCGGGCCGAGTAGGTACTAGTGGAAAAACACCATAAGTTGTTGTAAGTTGTTTTAAAACTTGTTCCATGTGCCCCTTTTTCACTTTGAGCACCTGCCCCTCTTAAGGTCTGTGGGATAGCCTGGCCAAAGTGGTTGAAGAAGGAGAGTAGGCAGATGTTTTCCAGTGTAGCAGGGTTTTTTTTTTTACAAAACAAACAAAACAAAAACTGACCAAAAATATTTACAAAAATCCAAAAAATTTACTCAGAAGGTAAACATGTATATACAAGCATAACTAAACTTATACCAACGAACATTTAACATCAAGGGCACTCAGCTACACTGACCTGAGCCTTTTTCTCCTTGAGCCACCAAGTTTTTCTGTTCTTCAATTAGCACACTCCATTCCAGAGGTAAGACCTAACAGACATATCAGCTACATATTGTAGCTTACGTATACAATAAACCAAACACACTTTGGAGGGCATCCATTGCAGTTTACTATAAAATCCACAATCAAATACAGCGAGGAAAACCCTAAAGCTGATCCTTTAGCACTTTTTGCTAGTTTTCATCCCCCTCTTCACCTGGTTCCTTCCTGTGACATCAGCAAACAGGGAGCTATACATACAGGAAGTGAGCCAGCACTTCCTTCTTTAGCTTCTGCAAAACAGGCGAGTGAGATAAGATTTTAAATAAAGTAAAAATGCACAACATAGTTCAAACGATAACATGTTAACAAAACGTGTTAGTGGACTTAAACCAGGATGTTATATCCAATAATCTGTAAAGTGCAAAACACAAACAAACCCGGGATAGTTAATGTTTGCAGACTACAGAATCCAGATACTGTATGGCTAAATCCAAAAGAATGCCAGCCTGAAAGAATAAGAATGCGATCTGGACAAATGGTGTTCTCACCCAGTTTGTTACAAGGTCTCTGCACAGCCCTGGTCTGGACTGGTCCTGGAGGTGTCTCGGAAAGCTCTCTGATAGGGAAAAGTTAGCACTCCCCTCTGATTCTCTTCCTGGGGCCTGTACCATGAAGCCGGATTAGGTGGCTAGCCAGCTATGTTTCAGCTTAGTTTCCACCAACCCTGGGTTTTGGGTACCATGAAAGTGGCTCGGCTTTGATCGGTGTTCGTTGCCATGGTATCTTACGCTGCACGGCTAACCTGCTCCGGGGCAGGTTATGTTCTGGATTCGCGATCTCAGACTGAAGTTTGACCAATCAGCTGTGAGCAAAGAAACATATATATGTGACGTAACTAATTCCCAGCATCTGTTCTCTGTTGCAATGGCTTCACCTTTTCTCCCTAATCCTGTGGACATCTCAGCGCAAATTGTTAGACGAGCACTTCGTAGAGAACGAGTTTTTAGGGACAGACAAAATCCATTTGACTTTCCTGATGCGTACTTGTATGAAAGATACAGATTTTCCGCGGAAGGAATGTCTTATCTCTGTGAGCTTCTTGAGCCGCAAATAACAAATGTGACTCGTCGAAGCCATGCCCTGACTGTACAGCACATGCAATCCCATCCATAATCGGCCGCCCCTTGTTGTTGCTCAGAGCCAACTCCTCTGCCACAGTGTAATCTTGAGGAGGTGGCCCTCCCCCAGTTTTCCTTATTTCACATTTTTTTCTGTTTGCTGCAAACAAGTGTTTGTGATTAAATGTTCTAAGAAAATAATAAAAAATATGGTAAATACTCACCACTTTGAATTATATTTTTATATTTTGTCTTGATCTGCTGCCAAGACCTTTTGGAGTTGGGGTTGCATCTAAAAATTAATGAATATCAATCTTTCTTAGGATGTAATAGCCTATACTTTCACATACATCTACACACATAATATATATATATATATATATATATATATATATATATATATATATATACGAATACATTTTCATTTTAGCATTTAATATATTTTAATATGCTTAGCCTACATAAATGTACATTAATTGTTTAACCCACGCATTAACACAATCAGCAATCTTCCTCCACGATTGTTCTCTTGCTTTGGCAGCAGATACAGTGTTACTGCGTGCTTGAAAAATATTTCTAAATTCTTCATATTTCTGGAGAATAATCTCTTGCTCCTCCGTTGAAAAGTAGATAGCTCTCGCTCTATCCATATCGAACGCGATTGGTTGTTCAGTGTCGTCGTCACTCTTTTATGTGCACGCGCCTGTGGATTAATCATAGCTTAAGGATCAAAGCCTGAGTTGACAGAGAAAGTTGGTAACCTGCGTCATGGTACCAATTAAGCCTGATTGCATCAGTTTGGTTTTGTCGATTCAAAACCAATCCTGTAACCCCGAGTTTGTTGAGCCACCTTCATGGTACAGGCCCCTGGTCCAGCTCCATATATTCTTCTTATTATCTGTTTACATTCTTTAGCAGAGTCCCGTCCTCTTCACCTTAATTTACAACAGCACTCCTGTGGTGTTTCCAGCAGATCTGAGCCATAAAAACTTTGAGTGAACAAATACCCCATTGGGAAAGTAGTGTGCATAAGATTACTGTATACGTTTAGATCCCAGTAAAGAACAGTATTATATTGTTAAGCTGCACAAATACAACTTCAACTGTTGGAGCTATAATAATGCATTAAGCCTTGTAACTAGATAAAATGAAATAAACTCGGCATTTTTATAGTAAAAGGTGAGGAGTAGACCAGTTGCTAAATAAAACTTAGAACCAACAGTATATAAACAGTTTTGGAAGGGAAAAAAAACAAAAACTAATTCAACATCTCCAGTCCAACAGTTACCTCAACAGAGCTCAGCACCATGAACCGCCACCTTAGGTGGTCAAAAAGGCAGAGAAACCTTCTAGAAAACATGTTCTCACTCGAATAGAATTCCCTCTGCTGCCCTTCAGGTTCTTTCACATCACCACAGTCGGTACCTGCCCCATTATGGTCATTGTATGATTGACCTTTTACATCCTCACCTCTGCCGGAGCCTTATTGATTTGCTCTTAAGGAGAATGTTAAACCTGTTTTGAGTTTGCTTCATAGTTCAGAGCTCCTCTGGGGCATCCAGGGTCTTTATTCTTTCCCTCTAACATCTCAGATCCATAAGACTCGGGGTTAGGGGTTCATACAGAAGCACTACACAAAGTACAGGTGAAATATGGTTTTCGAATGATAAAATATATAGCTGACCTAAAATATTTACATGCATATTGCTGTTTTTGAGTGGAAAAGACTGTCTTACATTACCTATCATCGTCTTCCTCTGCCTCTGCCGATATGAAATACTGATTGTCAGTTACTTGAGACATAAATATGCATAAATACCTCAACAACTTTCTGTTCTACCTCCATAGGGGCTAAAACCGATGGACCACAACGGGCTCTCGGATCCTTATGTCAAACTGCACCTACTGCCTGGCGCCAGCAAGGTGGGTACCATTGTGTGCGTTGATTTTTATTGTCTGCATTTTTTTTAAATCCAGATATTTTTTTTTTGTTGTGGTTCTGGGTGAATCCCATTGAGTTTGAGTAGAGGGTTAAGCGGGGAATGGTGCTGGTGGGGTTCTGGCTCGGTCTGAAGAATGTTTGATTGAAGGTTTTGGCATCTTCTTACATGCAAAATTGATGCAAAACAAGTTTGCTGCAGAACAATGCATGACAAAAAGTACTGTGCAAAAGTTTTAAGCACTGACAAAATGTCCTGATATTGTTCCCCACCAGCCTTGTGCTGTTGCATCTTTAAAACCGAGTCTAATTAATTGTCTTTCACGTTGTTCTTCTTCTTAGTTTTTTGGCTGCCTTTTTGCCCATTTTCACTCTGGTCCACATAACCCACCACTTTAAAGTGAAAATATCAGTTTCCTTAGAAAAAAATGGTTGTAGTTCTTATGGCACTAGTGTTCTTTTTTTTGCAGTATTCTGACAGGAAATGGGCAGAAAGAGAAGGCGGCAGAGACAAGTTGGGAGTTGAACCCCAGACAGCTGCGTCGAGGACTAATGGCCTCCGAATATGGGAACTATAGTGACCCCAAAAATGCTATTAGCTATTTGTTTTTACTGTTTTACAGCATGTCTGGTTTTTAGCTTGATTTCTGAGGAGGATCTTATGACCTCCCACAGTTCTTGACCCAAAGTGAGCCCCCGCATTCAATTCAATTCAAAAAGACTTTATTGATCCCAGAGGAAAATTTGGTAAATCAAGAAGTTTCAACAGCATTATCAACATTAGAATTAACAAGTTAGACCTGGGTCTCTCTTTTTGGAGGCTTTCCAAGCCCACCCTGCTATGAGGGACAGCCCCGAGCAAACCCAGAGGGAGAACTCGCCCCTTCTGGCCTTGGAACACCTTGACCTTTCCCACTAACCTTAACCATTACTGGTATACTCCTAACCAGAGGTCGTGTTAGACATTTTTGTTGTCCGTCATTTTGACGTGGCCCCAAAAAAAAAAATCTGCCATCATTTATTTTTACTATTATTTTATTTTTTTAAACGATTACATATTCAATAGTATTTATTTATTTTTATTAAATTTAAGCCATCTGAACAAGCTGAACAGAGAATTACATCTAAAAAATGTAAATTAAACAATTTCACCTAATATATGAACAGTTCACCTGCTGTGGCCTGAACACACAGAGCTAAAATGATCGCCTGCTTGTGCGTAATCAAATAGTGGGATTGCTGTAAAGGTTTCTGTCATGAGACTTTGGATTTTAGCCTCGGACAGACGACTTCTCATGGGGGTTTTAGATGTTGGAGGCTGAATCTGCGCTCCGCTGCCACACTGGAGACTGGAATTAAAGCGCCACTTCAGCCAAAGTTTTAAAACCAGGGAATATTTCTCCAATTAAAGCGATCAGAATTCGGAAAGAGTCTCTAAACGAGCCTTCGCTATCGCTTCAGCAGGAGGAAATCCCGCAGCATGCACCAGTGGTTGGCACAACGCCTGGCTCTTGGGAGCGACGCGGTTAGCGAGATGCAATGAGTACGGTGTCCAGGTCTGAGATGACGCTCTCATGGGAATCTTTTTTTTAAATTATTCAATCAAATTAGTTATTCGTATTCCATGCGTAAAGTTGAAAATGTCTGCACCAAGTGGTCAAAGGTGCGACTGCTAATCTGTCAAAATGACAGACGGCCTTCAGATTTCTCCGTCACTGTCTGAAAAGCCGGTCGAATACTGAAAGTCACGTTTACGGGACTTGTGACTCGACTCGACCCGCACGCCGATGACTTGTACTGGGACTTGGACTCCGACTCTGGCACGATAAATTGTTGGAATTAGCATGTACCAAATGCTAATGTTAGCTTGTTATGTTAGGTCAGATTACTGGACAAATTTAATAACAACTTCCTAAAATCTTTGTAAGTTTTCTGGTGACGTTATGGGGATGGGGGGGTGGCTGGGCGGTGTCAATATTCCAACTACAACGCGCTATGGGGGCGTGGCCGGCATACCCCACGGCGGCCAGTGCAGCTGACATCATAGTTCAGCATTCACCGCAGACCCGATGGGGATAAATTATTCAAATTCAAGTGTAGTGAAGACTTTTTACCTGAAGAGGGTGCCACAATAATAAATACACATGTAAACGGCACTATTAGACACTCATTTATACAGCTTATCAGGAACAAAAAGTTGATTTGGGGTTTGAGTTGCACTTTAAGTACAATTATTTTAAAAAAATAAAGTAAACCAAGTATGGCTGCTGCTATTCTAGTCTTAAAATCGACACCCTGCTCTCTTATTTTTGACTTGCTCTCAGGATAATGATTTGACTTGGACTAGAAGATTCTCTTTGGGACTTGGACTTGGCTTGTAGGACCTACCGACTCGACTCGGACTTGGACTCGAGAGATGGTGACTTGACTACAAAGCTGCCAGCAGGCAAAGCGGGTGAAACGTCTTGTGACTGAGACGGACGTAGCGGGGGTTAACCCACTGGTTACAGGACGGAGTCACTGCCGCCCCTGGACCATCATACCTTTACCCCTACCCTAAATAACAGGATCCACCACATCATGACCGGGCTTTGGTGCCTAGAAGGACGAACTCGGATCAGTCACAGGAAGAAAATGTCTCGATCGGGAACTTAAATACTGACCTTAACCCATTTCTGACTTCAAGCCCGGCTGTGGTCCCTTGCTCCATGTTGTAAAACAAAAGAAAACTTATTTACCTTGCCGCAGAGAAACCGTTTTAGCTCCTAGCGCTGTCCACATGTCGGCCTCCAGTTCTGGAGCTACTTGATTTTTCACTCATGTCAACTTTGTTTCTTCTGCCAGAAAACGCCTGAAACTGACTAAACTTGCTGGCATATACACGAAAGGGCGAGATGACTCAGTGGTTGCTTTATGAGACACAGCGAATTGTCTCAACTTTTAGTGCATCAGACAGCAGTCTTTGACGACGGCGTTAATCCTGAGAATGAAAATGATCAAAATCAACAAAGCCGCTTATTGGAAGCCAAAGATTCCTGATTATCCGTCTACCTGACTCACAGCTCCTTTAAGTCTTCTCCATTGATTGGAGCTTTGCTGTTATTTGTATCTGCTCTGAAGTTTCATGTTTACTCCTCTGTTACCGGTGCAGAAAGCATAAAAACTGCAAAAAGGTTCATGGATAAATCTGCAAAGGTTTAAGATTATTTTCCTTATTAATGAGTTTCAGCACAGGATGCGGTAAATATAATAAAACTTTAATAAACATTTTTACATACATTCCTACAGATGACAAAATAAAACACGAATATTTCTGAATGAAAATCTCTTCTTCTAATAGTCCGAGTTCTGGAAAGATGCTTTTCAACAGAGACATATTTGTTTGTAAGTAAAAAATGTATTTATATTGAATCTTTTAAGATGTAAAAATCAGAATGTGCTTCACAATAAATCAATGCAACAACAATTGGAAACACAAACCTCATTTACTATGATTTCAATCTAAAGCTCGTTTATGAAGTGAATGTTTGTAGACAGTGGGGTAAAAACTTCCATGCAGAGATTTCAAAGCTGCAATATTCAAGTCCAGTGCCGACACCGACTGGAATAGAAATATTTAAACGCTCGACGGAGCTGAAAGAAAACAGAAAACAGTTTTTGAGGCAGGATTGACAGTTGTGCCCCCATAACGTGACGTGTAAAAAGCCTGAAAACGAATTCCTCTTGAAGTCATTTCACACTGAAAACATAAAATAAGTGGGTTGAAATGTTCTACCATCACAAACATGACGGTGTCGTAAACACTCCAGGTGGGTCTGGTGAAAAGCAAAGCAAGCTGTTAGGCACAGTGGAGGATCTGTGATGCTGTGGGGCCTGTTTTTTTTTTTTCTTCCAAGACACCCAGGAGCACTTGACATCATGAAGGCTTTAAAGTATTAAGGCATTTTAAATCAAACTTGAAATAGTTGACAAAGTGCATAGTTTTTTTTTAGAACTTTATTGAACAAATAGCAAGTAGACAACATAAGAACAAACGAAGTATACAGAAGATTTCAACAGCAGTACATGCCAACATGTAGGTATAGGAATTGTTTTGAGATCCTTTTTTTGATAGTCTGATATAGATTTTATCTATTGTTAAACATTTATCATATTTTTTTGGGGGGTATTCCATAAAAACAGAATAAAACATCTTTCCATCGTGAGTCAAAATATGGTTAATAACAACCTGCTAAACTCTTTCCAAATCCCATGTTCGAAAGAGCAGTACTAAAAAAATATGTCACGTTTTCTTGATGATCCCCCACAGCAGCTGATGTTAACATTTATGTCTGTTAAAAAATGTTACCATATAGTGCTTGGCAGGGTTAGAAATGAGTCTGACAACTGCGTAAGTCACTTTCTACGCCAAGTTTGGCATTAATAGCAAGAAAACTCGGTGGAAAAATGATCGCAACTTTTAAGCACACTAAGAACTTTGCTGCTTACGCACATTTTGGACGAGGAGGACACCGGCAGAGTCTCTGAACTGAGAATTTAAATGAGAATCTGAATGAAAATATGTTGCATTTAAGATTTAAATCATGTTATGTTCATATGTACGTCTTTAAATTATACAGCAATTGTTGCTCCATTAGTGCATTAATTGTGTGAAGTATAAGTGACCCTCCTGCATAATGCAGCACAATGGATCCGCTGGCGCTCATTGAAGATCAGCCGCTGGCAGCATCAGGATGGGGGTGGCGATGTAGATTCTGTAATGCAGTTCTATTAGATCTATGTGCTGAACTGGACCTGATGTTCTGCGGTCATTTAGTTTATATTTGTTTTAATTTACTTTTATTACAATCTCCTTGTTGCTACAAGAAGTAATCATATAATTCAAACTTCATATTTTTTTCTTTTGTTCTTATTTGTTTTATCGCTTGCGCTGCTGCTTCTATTTTTTTATTTTATTCTTTTCTCTCTTGTTGTTTTGTTACACATTGTCTTATAGCTAGCTATATTTCTGTCCTTAGATAAACGTTGATTGATGGAATTGAAATAAAACTGGTTTCCTTGCCTCCACGTTGCCATGGTTACGCGTGAACCGCCCCATATCAGCCGGCTTCAGTCTGTGCAGAACATTCACTTGGCACTTTGCATCAACCGTTTATGGCAGAAAGCGGGTGTGTACGAGGCGGGATATGATCCAAAAATCACCTGGGCACATTTCTTAGGGAGAGTGGGATTTAATAAGTAGAAATTGCGTGCAGCCGTGCGTACTCAAATATTGATAGATCTAAAACTTACGACGCGTCAGGTAAAACAAATTTTCTTCCGACCTCTTCATGACATACTCTTGTTCAAGAGTAGAAATATGACATTCGTATCCCACTTGATACATCTGTGTGTTCTGTCTCTTTAAGCTCTGAGTCCAGCCACCGTCCACTCTCCACCAAATCTATGAATGAACTCTGCTTCCTCCACCGTCTCAAGGCTGCATGCATTCATCCCTGGATCCTTGTGCACCTTTTTCCACCACAGTTTTTCCTTCCACTCAACATTCGAGTAATCTTCTCGAACACACTTCTTCTTCTAGCAACAAGCTTTTGTCAGCTTTCACATATACTCATAACCTAATAAGTGTAATAAAACAATTTTTTTATTGGACCTGTGTAGTATTCTAACTTATCTAGAAACAGAGTTTCATGTTTCTTAATTAACACCTTTATTAAATGACATATAGCTGAACTGAGTTACTGAAATGTTTTAACTTTTTGGTAATATTCTAATTTATTCTGATGGATCTCCTGCCACCTATAGGGGCAGTGTTGAGTAATGGTTAAATGAGAAATCCCTACATATCTGCTGAACTCACAAAGAAAAAGTATTCAACTTATAAACTAGTTTCACCCTTTATTAATAAAAAATCTTCCATAATTTAATTTTATTTATTTTTTCCTTTGTGGTTTGTCTTCCGGTTGACGAGTTTCGAGGTCAAACTTTCTGCGCGTTCACCACAGGATTCAGCTGTAAATAAAGATACAGGAACCCTCTAAATAAGGGGGGACTGAGACGCTCGTCGTGTCTGTCAACCTTTATTGTTTTCTGCAGGAGTTTTCCAGGCTGCGTGAAGAACATGGCGTTTTTATCGGCACATCTAATTTAAATAAACTCCAGACTGCTCCATGCGTTCCGTCACCGACGGGACTTTGAGGTGTCGCAGCTCATTTTCCAGAAGTGCCGAAATGTAATAGTTAGCGGCGATGCAAAGACAGACGGGGAATATCAGGAATTACATATTCAAAAACAGCTTTTCGATGAAACTAAGGCAGTAATTCCCCTACAAACACGTCTGTCTGCTTAAAATCAGACATATCCTCTGATTTAATCTCTGTTGTGTTTAAGGAGGAAATCTGCCAACTGTATACTTCATCTGCGATCGTCTCTCTTCTGAGCAACCAGAGAGCAGATTGCCGTTTATTCGTCGCACATTTGAATACCTTCATCAATCTAGAAATAAAATTTACTTTTACAAAAATGTAACATGTTACCTGACTAAAACCCACCCCAGAGAACTTGTCTCCACTGCTGTAGAGCCCGCTTTACATCCCAACACTCCATGAATCCTTCTACACACTGTTGCTGTTAGGGATGTAAGAAAATATCGATAAGCCGATGTATATCGCGACATTTTATGTAACGATATTGTCTCGATATTCAAAAGCAATGTGTCGATTTTTATTTTATTTTTTAGAATTTGAAGGAACCAATAGCGACAGTAATTTTTGTAGTAAAATGAAAAGTAATGACTGGTAGTTTGTGGCCTTTTTTCATCTTCTTTGTTCCAGTGGATCAACTCGATCTAGTAACAAAAACTGGATGTGTTAAAGTATGAAACTGGTTTGGAGTGTTTAGAATGCTGGGACAGTTTGTTTTCTACAGGTAAATTTAGTTTTAAAAATCACAATATATATACAGTTGTGTGCGAAAGTCAGGGCACCCCTTTAAAAACAGCATATTTTATATATTTAAAAATGTATATTCATATTTACTGTCTCTCTGGTATATGGGAAAAAAGACAATATTATCAGGAAACATTAATGCATAGTTACATTTTATTTTATAAATTGAACAAAATTACAAAAATTAAAAACATAATTTTGGCATGTGCAAAAGTCGGGGCACTCTACAGCATCAGTACCTTCAGTACTTAGTAACACCCCCTCTGGCAGATATCACAGCTTGTAAACGCTTTTTATTGCCAACAACAAGTTTCTGGATTCTATTATTTGGGATTTTTCCCCATTCTTCCTTGCAAAAGGCTTCCAGTTCTGCAATATTCTTAGGACGTCTTGCATGCACAGCTCTTTTAAGATCTACCCACAGATTTTCGATGATGTTTAAGTCGGGAGACTGTGAAGGCCATTCCAAAACCTTCAGCTTGCGTTTCTTGAGGTAGTCCATGGTGGATTTGGAGGTATGTTTAGGATCATTATCCTGTTGTAGAAGCCATCCTCTTTTCAGCTTTAGCTTTTTTACAGATGCTGTGATATTTGCCTCCAGAATTTGCTGGTATTTAATTGAATCCATTCTTCCCTCCACCCGAGCAATGTTTCCTGTCCCACTGGCTGCAACACAACCCCAAAGCATGATGGATCCACCCCCATATTTAACAGTTGGCAAGGTGTTCTTTTCATGAAATGCTGCTCCTTTTTTTCTCCAAACATACCTTTGCTTATTGTGGCCAAAGAGTTCTATTTTAACTTCATCAGTCCACAGCACTTGTTTCCAAAAGTCATCAGGCTTCTGTAGATGTTCTGTTGCATATTTTTGACGTTGTATTTTATGATGAGGTCGTAGATAAGGTTTTTTTCTGCAGACTCTTCCATGAAGGTCTTGTTTGTGCAAGTATCGGCGCACAGTGGAAGGGTGCACCACCACTCCTGAGTCTGCTAAATCTTCCTGGAGGTCTTTTGAAGTCAAATGTGGGTTTTGGTTTACCTTTCTGATCAGACTACGAGCTGTTCTCTCCGAGAGTGTCCTTGGTCTTCCAGATCTCTTCTTGACCTCCACAGTTCCCCTCACCTGCCATCTCTTAATTATGCCTCGCACTGTGGAAACTGCAAGTTGAAAACGCTTTGCTATCTTCTTGTAGCCCTCCCCGGCATTGTGTGCATCAATTACTTTCATTTTTTCTGTCTTACACAGCTTCTTAGAGGAACCCATGGTTGCTGAGTGTTTGTACAAGGTTTGTGGAGTCGCCGTATTTAAGAAACCCTCAAGTTGGCACCAGCTGGCACTCCCTAATGACAATTGTTGACACATGCTTCAGGACCAATGAGCTGGTAGAGGTCTGAGCTTGTAAAAAGAATCTGAAACTTTGAAACTCTCAGGGTGCCCCAACTTTTGCACATGCTAAAATTATGTTTTTAATTTTTGTAATTTTGTTCAATTTATAAAATAAAATGTAACTATGCATTAATGTTTCCTGACAATATTGTCTTTTTTTCCCATATACCAGAGAGACAGTAAATATGAATATACATTTTTAAATATCTAAAATATGCTGTTTTTAAAGGGGTGCCCTGACTTTCGCACACAACTGTATATATATATATATATATATATATATATATATATATATATACAGAGGCTTGCAAAAGTATTCGGCCCCCTTGAACAACATTACAGCCACAAACATGAATCAATTTTATTGGAATTCCAGGTGAAAGACCAATACAAAGTGGTGTACACGTGGGAAGTGGAACGAAAATCATACATGATTCCAAACATTTTTTACAAATAAATAACTGAAAAGTGGGGTGTGCGTAATTATTCAGCCCCCTGAGTCAATACTTTGCAGAACCACCTTTTGCTGCACTTACAGCTGCCAGTCTTTTAGGGTATGTCTCTACCAGCTTTGCAGATCTAGAGACTGAAATTCTTGCCCATTCTTCTTTGCAAAACAGCTCCAGCTCAGTCAGATTAGATGGACAGCGTTTGTGAACAGCAGCTTTCAGATCTTGCCACAGATTCTCGATTGGATTTAGATCTGGACTTTGACTGGGCCATTCTAACACATGGATATGTTTTGTTTTAAACCATTCCATTGTTGGCCTGGCTTTATGTTTAGGGTCGTTGTCCTGCTGGAAGGTGAACCTCCGCCCCAGTCTCAAGTCTTTTGCAGACTCCAAGAGGTTTTCTTCCAAGATTGCCCTGTATTTGGCTCCATCCATCTTCCCATCAACTCTGACCAGCTTCCCTGTCCCTGCTGAAGAGAAGCACCCCCAGAGCATGATGCTGCCACCACCATATTTGACAGTGGGGATGGTGTTTTCAGAGTGATGTGCAGTGTTAGTTTTCCGCCACACATAGCGTTTTGCATTTTGGTTTCATCTGACCAGAGCACCTTCTTCCACATGTTTGCTGTGTCCCCCACATGGCTTGTGGCAAACTGCAAACAGGACTTCTTATGGTTTTCTTTTAACAATGACTTTCTTCTTGCCACTCTTCCATAAAGGCCAACTTTGTGCAGTGCACCACTAATAGTTGTCCTATGGACAGATTCCCCCACCTGAGCAGTAGATCTCTGCAGCTCGTCCAGAGTCACCATGGGCCTCTTGGCTGCATTTCTGATCAGCGCTCTCCTTGTTCGGCCTGTGAGTTTAGGTGGACGGCCTTGTCTTGGTAGGTTTACAGTTGTGCCATACTCCTTCCATTTCTGAATGATCGCTTGAACAGCGCTCCGTGGGATGTTCAAGGCTTGGTAAATCTTTTTGTAGCCTAAGCCTGCTTTAAATTTCTCAATAACTTTATCCCTGACCTGTCTGGTGTTCTTTGGACTTCATGGTGTTGTTGCTCCCAACATTCTCTTAGACAACCTCTGAGGCCGTCACAGGGCAGCTGTATTTGTACTGACATTAGTTTACACACAGGTGCACTCTATTTAGTCATTAGCACTCATCAGGCAGGTAACCATAACAGATTTTACGACAGGAGTAGAAAACAATACCTTTTTCCCAACTGTAGAGGGACCCCGAGAGCAAAACTTACATAGTGTTGGTTTAACTTCAGACAAAGAGAGAGGGGGGGGGGGGGGGAGGTGCATGTGTTTTTATTTATTTTTTATTTATTTTTTATTCGCTGTATGTAAACTTCTTGTTTCAGCCGTATATATTGGCGCATGCTTGTATAGTTTTGACTACGTGTGAGTTGGAGAATTAATTAGTTGTTTGTTGTTTATTTATCCCACCCTGAAAAATGAAATTTGCATTAATGCTCATTACTCCATCTGTATGTCTGGCTCTGCCTACATTCTTCCCTTTTTAATACATGTTGTCTGGTTAAAGGCTGAGATTGACCCCCGCAGTCCTCCTGTGAGTTCGGTTTCTGGAAGCACTGTGGCGTTTTATGTCGTGAAGCGTTCTCAAAGCAATTTTATAATCCCTTTAGGCTCATAGCAACTGATCATTCAAACCCAGAAACGCACAGTCGGAATGAGTCAAAGGTTAGCTTGAAACAAACAGTAATTATCCTCCATGAGCCAACAACATGGACTTAATGTTATATCTGCATGTAAGAAGCCCTGTTTCCTGAGCCTATGAAGAAATATTAGGATACGTTAGAACCGGGCTGTTTCCTGCCTTGCTCTTACAAATGCACTAATAGTTTCTGCCATTTGCTGAAATGCTTAAGGTCAAGATGTACACTTTTAGTCTGCCTCTCTGCTGCTACACTCCTTTTTTTTTTTTTTTTTCCTGCTGGTAAAGTGGTGCATCTTCTGTGAGACGGTGTCATGGCAACAGTGTCAGCACCCACAGCTTGGAAATTAACTTCCCGAGCTCATTTCAATGTTCCCTTTTTTTAAGCTTTCTGACATCAAGGCAATTACGTTTAGGGTCTTGATGATTTGAAGGACAGGTGTTTTTATTTTCCCTCCCGTTTGTTTTAATTTTACCGGGGAGCTTCCGTGTATTTCTCTGCGTTCTGGTGGTCGTTGCTGCTCATGCCGACCAAGCTCCTTTCAGCTTAACTCGAATAAATTTGAGTTGTCATGGATTCTTGGACGAGAACCTCGAATAAAGCTCTCTCCATGACGGCCTGTTGCCTCTTGGATTTGTCTCCCGTCTCAGTGTGAGGCCGTTCTGCATATATTCTGCCAGCGAAACAAGATGCCTTCACCTTCTGAGGCGCTCCCTGTCTAACTTGTTCTGAAAATAGTCATTAGGCTCGGTCGAAGGGGCCTCGTTAACGGCCAGCTAAAGAGGTCATAAGTTCTGCTCGCATCCTAATGAGAAGTGAAGTTTCACGCTCTGCCGCAAAGCCAGATCACAGCTTCATCATCACTTCTGAAGCCACAGTCAAACACAATGTGCAACGCCTTTTTGTTATTCCAGATTCCATCTAAATTTTTTGCGACTGTTCGAATCATCCGTCACATTAAAGTTGCCCAAGAAACCTGTTTGTTCAAATTTGGCATTTCTTCATCTAGATGACATTTGCATCTAGTAATAGGTGCATAACCCCACAAAATGCGATGAAACAGATGAACTGATTCAGTTGCATTAAGCGCATCAAATGCATATGTCGTGTTTGGTGGATTTAAGGACCCAAATGCAGCAAGTAAAAATTAAAATGATTTATTTGCAACAAAAAACAAGAACTTACAAAACTCAGGAGGACCCAAAAAATGCAGCGGCGGGGAAAACAGGAACCGGACAGGAAAGTTTGACGACGGACAGGCGAGTAGTGACTGAATGAGAGCTGTATATATACTGAGGAGGGAGTGAGGAAGTGACAGAGAAAGGGCTGAAGACTAATTAAGAGAAACAGTTGCAGGTGATGGTGATGGTGATCAGTAAATACTGGGTCAGGAGCTGAGTGGCAGGGAGACGACAGGAAAGGAACACACATAAGAAACAGAAAACAATCCTAAACTAGAAAATAACTAAAGATTAACTAAGGAGGAATCTAAGGGGAACTTAAGGAAACACTGAAGAACAGAAGGAAGAAAGAAATTAGGAAACTATCTATAGAGAAATAAACTAAGGAAACACAAATGAGAAGCTGGACACAAACAAAAAAGGTGAAAACATCTAAGAGGAAGAAGTGAATATGAAAACAAGGAAGTGCCATAAAATAAATACCAAAGAATACATTAAAGAACTAATTTCAAACACAAAAACCTAATAACTATGACAGCATATGCTTTAATAGAGCACCATAAAAGAAGATGGTGTAATAAAATGGATGATTTCATGACAAAATGCAAACCTAAAGACGGGTTTCAGCTGTACAGAGCCTTGGAGGAGTATTCACACCCCTTTTTGTCACGTTATGACCACATAGCTTAGTAAATTGGACTTTTATCTAAAACACCACTTTTAAGTAGTGTATAGTTGTGAAAGGAAAGGAAAGGAGCTGAACGAGACTTTAATTAATAAAGTAAAGACAACAGAACACGAGGGAACCAGGATGACAGCAAATTGCAGACAAGGAATCCAGCAATGAGGAATGACAATTCAGGAGCTTAAACACTGAAGAGGGGATGAAGAACAACAAATGATCCAGAGGGGCTAATCTGAGATAAGCAGAGGCAGCCGGGAGAGACAGCAGGCAAAGGGAAATTAGGAGATGGGAAACAGCTGGGGAAGGAGAGCATTAATCAGACGAGCTGCCAAGAGACAAACTCTGGAGGAGCTGCAGAGATGCACAATAGGGGTGCACCACCTTGGGTGCTACGATTTGGTAATTAAACTATTATTTTTGTCACATATTTCCCCCCATTTAGCTTCTTTTTTTTTGTCATTCCTTCCTTGGCTGCTTTCTAGTTTTAGATTTATTCAGTTTCCATTAATTGCTAGAGGTCAATAATTAATAAACGATTATTTTTGTTTATTTTTTTCCCAACATTTAGGGTTTTTTCTTCATTCCTTCCATGGCTGCTTTCAAGTTTTAAATCCGTTCAGTTTCCATTAATTGAAGCATCCAAACACATTTATGTCCTGTCTTTTATTTATGTGAAACCACAAATAAAAGCAACACATGTCCAAAATATGTTTCATAATCATATCAAGGTCATATTTTTTTAATGAAACCTACAGAAAATGTGTTTGCAATTAAAGTATAATATAGGGTGACCATATTTGATACTTGGTCCAATCTTGAAACACTTTAATCATTTTTTCTTTACTTAAAGAAGATTTTAACATATTTAAAATATTCCTGTTCTATGTGGTTAGAAAGAATAATTACAGTAGATAGACATCAGAAATAAAAAAAAATACAGAAACGACTTTAAAATATTTGAAAATAAAAGCAATAATTACTCTAACAGTAACAGCTCACTTTATATGTCAAATGGGACAAAAACTACACCAAAAACCTGAAATTTTATTCTGAAAAAATAAGTATTTTCATTTAAAAGTAAAAATAAAAAGCAGCAGGCTCTAAGGATGTGTATTGGTAAAAATCTGGCGATACGATATGTAATCTGTGGCATGATGTAAAAATGAAAGCTCACACGCTCTTCCTCTAACGAAACTGAGCTTGGTCTTATAGTCAATGCAGACTGGGCTAAATATTCAGTCACATGCAACGTTCTACAGGACGTTGACTTATGAGGTCAAATTAAAAGGAATGACACACTTTTTTAGGTGCTTATTTGTAAAAAAAAAAAAAAGTTTGAACACCATTTATCCTTACCCCCACCACCACCACCACCACCACTTCCCAGTCTCTACTTTGTGTTAGTCCATCATATAAAATCCCAAAAAACACACGGAAAGTGACAACATGTGGAGTTGAAGGGGCATGAATACCTTTGGGCCCTGTCTCGTGTGTGTGTGAGTGTGTGGGGGGGGGTTAAAGTGGCTTATTTCTGCTTTTAGGTTGGGTTATATACCACAGAGGAGTTCTCTGCACAACGATTCCAACAAATGAGAATGCATTAACAGCACCCATGAAAACACAAATTAGATCAAGCCCAGAATTTATTGGATTTAAATGAAAGTTGCTTTCAAGAGCCATTATGCAGTTCGAAAGTGTAGGATTGTGTATTTGCGTAGATCCTCAGTCATCCAGGGGATCTTTAAAAAAAAAAGTGTTTTATTTATTTATTTATTTTTAAGTGCACCTGCACATCAGACCTCCCACACGTCTCTTTTTAGCCTCACCACCGCAGCGGCCGTCTCAGGCTTTTAAAATTACAGCTAGTTAGAGCAGAGATCTAGAAGTCAAAGGAAAAAGTACTGTAGTAATTGGCTAGAGAGCAAAGCGTTTTTAGCCTCTGCCACTAAAGTGATTATGACACCGATTGCTCATTTGTAGCAGCACCCTTCGCCTGTGAGCTGCTGGTTGGAGGTCCAGTGCTGTTTAAGAAAAGCTAAATTTTTTTGCTTCAGATTGTTTTCTTTCCACATTAAGATTGTTTTACAGCTCTGAACCTTTCACAGCTTCTTATTAAACACTGCATGTTTCATTTTCCCCGTTTCAGTTGAGCCGCACAAAATATCAATCAATCGTCATTTCAATATCAGTTTTCAATATCGGACTGCTTGGATGCAATACTTGGTAGGTTAATATATTTTAAGTGTTGATTGATGGTGTGACGATTCATTTTTAAAATCGATTGTGTGGTGAAACTGCCAAATCGAAAGAGATTGAAAAGTGTCCAAAACGATAAATTTTTCATAATAGATAAATGAGAAAAAACATAAGCGTCCGGCGTGCCGCCCGGACATTTTTAGGGGACGGACCGGCGGAAACGTTACGGCTGCTTTTAGTGTTTCAGCCATGCAGCGCGACATTTGCAAACTACAGCAAATATTTTGGACTTTAGTTGTGAAAAGAGCGTCTTTGTTCTTGTGTATCATGTTAGCAGCGACATTTTCTTTTCACCTGCTGTCCTCCTGTGATGAAAAAGCAGTGAAAAGGCTTAGAAAGGTCAGAGGTCATCTATTAAATTGACAGTGAAAAACTAAATACTAGAGTATACACTTTGTTTTAAGTGTCTGTGTAAGGATGCTGGTTTTTACTTTCATTAACGCTTAAATTTTCTCAGAATGTAATTTCACATTTCTTTTGTATTTTTTTTGTCCTGTATGAATAAAAAAAGTGAGGTATTGTTGTTAATTAGGTAATTTCTTTTAATACAGAAGATATTTCTAGATATTTTAAAGTAATTTCTGTAATGGTTGACTTGTAAAAGCCGAGCTGAAGTTTTTCTAATTATTCTTTCTAACCACATACAGCAACAACACTTTAAATATGTTAAAATCAAAAGTCTTCTTTAAGTAAACAGAGCATGATTGAAGTGTTTCAGGATTTTTTTCCTCTTTTATGGAAATCTAAATATGGTCACCCTATATTATACTTCTGTTGCCAACTCGCATTTCCTTTAGCTTTCATGGAAAAATTTTATCCTGATAAGATTATTAAACATA
This sequence comes from Valencia hispanica, assembly GCA_963556495.2. Classification (NCBI taxonomy): domain Eukaryota; kingdom Metazoa; phylum Chordata; class Actinopteri; order Cyprinodontiformes; family Valenciidae; genus Valencia; species Valencia hispanica. Next base: position 6,511,377 of record OY747715.1, on the reverse strand, counting down.
TTTTGGACATGTGTTGCTTTTATTTGTGCTTACATGTAAATGCGTTTGGACACTTCAACGAATGGAAACTGAACGGATTACAAAGTAGAAAGTAGTCATGGAAGGAATGGAGAAGAAACCCTAAATAGTGGGAAAAAATAAACAACAAAAATAATTACTGATGATTGTTCCTGATTTGGGGGAAATTTAGGCGCGAGTGTAAAGTGTCTCCTAGCGGTTGTATATTTGTGCCTAAGAAACAAGAACCGACTATTTGTACAGGTGAATGAGAACATTAATGGAAAACAATGCAATTAAATAATAAAAACTGTTCTCTGGGTTTGTTGGGACACAGCAAAATTAATTAATTTCCTACAACTTATTTCAGTATAAAGAAACTTTTTCTCAGTAGATGTGGATCAACAAGCAACACAAAGACTACAGAGGCATCACAGACTTTCTTTTAACCAACTGTGTGGAAATATGCTTTACCATTAAATCACAACCCAAAATTCATTAAAAAATGTATATAGAAACACCCCCAAACAGCACTTTCAGACAATCCATTTAATATTAAAGAATAATGTTAGCTACGCGTTTATTTCATCCAGGTCGCAGTGAAACATGGTAAAGTCTAGCCTGTTATAGCATGCTGTCTCTGTAAATGTTTCTGTACCACATGATGAATTTATTCTCCATCATTTTCATTGTTAATCACTATTACTTACACACTCTTAAGTAAGGATGTAAGAAAATATCGATACAGCAATATATCGCGATATCTTATGTCACGATATTCTAAAGCAATGTATTGATTATATATATAAAAAATTATTTTAAGAATTTGAATGGAACCAATAATAATAATATTAACAAGATTTCCATAAGATCATGTGAGCATCATCTCAAACCTGGACACTGTACTCAATGCAGCTCGCGAATAGGGATGCAAGAAAATATCGATACGTCAATATATTGCGATATTTCAGGTCACGATACTGTATCGATATTCAAAAGAAATGTATCGATTAAATTTTTTTTGAATTTGAATGGAAACATTAATGATGACAGTAATTTTTGTTGTAAAATTAAAAGTAATGACTAGTAGTTTGTGGCCTTTCTTCACCTTCTTCGTTCCAGTGGATCAACTAGATCTAGGAATAAAACTGAGTATGAAAAAGTTTGAAACAGGTTGGAGAGTTTCAGAATGCTGTGACAATTTTTCTATAGTTAAATTCTGTTTTAAAAATCACAATACATAATCTTCCTCATAGTATTGAAATATATTGCGATATATTATATCGTGATACATATCGTATTGCCAGATTTTTACCAATACACAGCCCTACTATTAAGGGTGAGTGAACGCTTTGCTTTGCCTTTCGGATTTTGCATGCATTTTTCCTGAGGCTTAATATAATCCATTCTCCTTTTAGTTTTAACATGGGTATTAATACTTTTCGAAGGTACCGTATGTATTAAGCAGTGAGGTTATACCTGCATACATGTTGCGAAACGCCATCCAAGTAGCCTGTGAAACATCTTTCTAGAAGTAAAAAAAAAACAAAAGAAGAAGAAGAAATGTTGGCAGCATTTCAATGACTCCTGGGATGAGCTCTCCTTTGCCATCAGGGGAACCAGTATTCAATCATGAGCATTAAGTAGAGGATGTGATTTGTGTTTCAGGCGAATAAACTCAGAACCAAGACCCTGCACAACACACTCAACCCCGTCTGGAACGAGACGCTGACCTACTACGGCATCACCGATGAGGATATGGTCCGCAAAACTCTCAGGTACGCTCAGCGTTAAGATTAGTGTGTCCCGGGAGAAAATTAGTGATAAATACGTTCACGACACAAAGGAATGATGAAAGAAAGGAACTAGATATGTAAGTATCTGGAAAAATTAGATTACCAATGGGAGTTAATGGGAATAATGAAAGTCAAACGGAACGGAGATGAGAAGTAAGGGTGAGAAATTGAAGTAAGGAGGTAGGAAAACTCAAGTAAATCATAGGAATTAAATAAGGAAGGAAGAGACTGGAATGAAGAAAAAGAGACTTAAAGGAAAGAATCAGATTAAACCCAGAAAGAAGGAAGTGAGGTAAAGTGAGCCAATTAAAGAAAATCACAGGAAATGGGGAGAAAGTGAAAAGGAAGGGTATAGATGATAAAAAAGGATAAATGCAGAAAGTCTAAGAAGAATCGACGACAGGTCATAAAAAGTAACACAAAAAAAAGTTAGAGAAGGAAGAAAGCCTAGAGTAAAATGTTTTGTTTTCATAATCCTCTGCTCTTCTGTAGTTTTTCTCACTGCCTCCAAGGATAAATAACCATTTTACAGTGTTTACTCAACAACAGCCTGTTAGGTCCGTACATTCGCAAACGTTCCTGTTTGTTTCTGCATGTGCGAAAGCTCCCAATCAGAACAAGCTGAATATTTTTACTCTCACACTCAGGTGGGAGGCGTAAATGTTATTTTTTGTGTTTACTTTATATATATTGTCTTTCTGTTCAGTAAGGACACAAAAAGAAAGACTTGAAGCCAAAAACTTTTAACTCCCTGTGAAAGTTATGACACATTTATGTAATTCAAGTGTTACTTCACCTCCACTGGTTCCCATCTTTGCACCAAAGTGCGAACAGTGTGCAATCAAGTGGTGGAGGTAGGTTATGCAACCATATGCACAGTTCTTGTTTTAGGTGGACTGAGTACAGCCTTTCATGGTAACGTTATTCACTAAATAAATACATCTGCTAAATCTGAAATCCTGCTACTGTGTGACCGCTCACATAGTGAAAAAAACTGGCCCAGCTAATAATTACAGCATGGAAATTAAAAAGTTATCCCCTTACATCATGCAGGTAACAAAGCATAATTTTACCAATTACAGGCTAGTTTCCTTACAGTCACAGTTCTCCAAGATAATGGAAAATCTATTTGTTGCAAAGCTTGACAACTTCATAAATAAATAAAAAAGAATAAATTTTAATGGAGACTTTAGATCAGTAGATCAACATCAGTAGCAAAGATGAAGTTAATGGAAAAAATAACAGAATATATTGATAACAAAATACGCATTGTGGACATTTATGGCATTTGATACAGTGGATCATAAAATACTGCTACATAAAGTGGAAAGACATTGAGTGAAATACCTGTGGAGTCCCACTGGGTTCAGTACTTGGTACCAGACAGTTTATTATGTATCGTAATTTTCGGACTATTGAGCGCACCTGAATATAAGCAGCAAGTTTTCATGTTATAACATGAGATATTTACACAGAAAGACGGTACATGGAAGATTTGTTTTTATTATCTCCGCGAGGAGTTGACGTTTTCGTGCACGTCTGTCCTTTAGCAACATAACTCAAAAAGTTCTGGACGGATTTTGATTAAAAAAGAAATTTAGGAAAGGTCCGCAATGGGACCAGGAACAACTGAATGAATTTTGGGGTTGATGAAGCGCAACATGAAGCGCGTATCCACCCACCGACCAGCGGCGATGACCTCCACTCCTCTCCCGTGTCAGAGAGCTCACAAGCGGCTGCCCTCGTCCAGCAGCCCCAGAATCTCCGCTCTCCGCTGGAAGAGCGCAGCCATGCGTCTCATTAACAGAAATTTCTTTTGGAAAAGTACCGAAAGATAGAGTTAGATAACAACATGGGGGATGAGGGGGGGGGGATGAGGGGCCCTGGCGGAGGTCTGAGTGCTTTTCTAGGTTAAGATGTGCTTCTTCTCTACCCCCCCAAACTTTGCCTGAAAATCGGCGGAAAATAAAACAAACTTTTTACCCTACCAGAAAAATCATTGGTCGCCATCTTCCTCTTCCTCACTAAAGCCACCGAAGTCGTCTTCTTCAGTGTCTTTATGTGCTCTGAAAACTTTTGTCATCTTTTTACACCGACTCAGTTCTTCCCACTGCCTCCTCCAACGTGCCTTTTAATGCTTTTAACTTAAAAGCTGCATTATACGCATTTCTTTGTGTGTTTTCCATGATGATGGTGGGTGCATGAAAACTACCGGTAGTGTCTTCTTCGGCGCATCATCTTTCCCCACGTGTCTTCTCCTTCTCTCTCTGTCCTTCTTCAGGGTTGCCGCGGGGTAGTAAAAGGTAGTAAAAGGTAGTAAATTAAATGACTTCAAATTAAGGCCCCTTAAAAGGTAGGAAAAGTTAATGAGCACAACCTGACATGGTAGTAAATTTGTTCTTATTCTTTGGTTATTCCTTGAATATATTGTAACTTTTCAGTTGATGCATATTTTTTGTTCAGGTATTTATTACTAACGTGCGGACAGGACCTGGCTCGGTGTCCAGTCCTCTGATCTCGATTGGTTCGGGTGATCTATTTTGTTGTGCGCATGCGTAGTGTCGGTATAGCTTGGACCGCTGTTCTGACGATCTGTGCTACCTCCTCAGAATGTCCTACCATAGCGCGCATAGATGGCTGTTGGCGCTACCCCTCGAAAAGTGCTACCGGTATGTTTACATGGCGGAAACAACAACAGTTAGCTTATGATGTTAAATATAATCATCGGAAAATATTTTTCAAGTGACCGGATTGAAGTGGCAGTTTAGCAGTAATGTCTAACATAGCAACAATTTATATGAATACGAAAACTTTTCTTTCAATCCACAGAACATGCTACCCGTTTAATATAAAGCTAAAACTAGCACATAAAACACATATATTATTTTTCCATTACCTCGTCGGAGTGGGAGTTATTTCCATTCAGTGTCCTAAAAGCAGCGTTGACCAGCGTGCATAACATCACAACTGCTCCCACCGATCATCAATTAAAACCCAGCGCTTATGACTGAGGGCCAACAGAGTGTATGGAATATTATATTTCAGTCAAAAATCCAGAGCGAGATTTTCAACCCTCACCTGCGCGTATTCAACAAGGCACGCACGTAATTGCTCATGCGCGCATATTCAACAACACGCGCGTGTAGAATTCATCTCATGAGTATCCAACAACCCGCGCACGTGGATTTCACCTCACACGCGCTCTACACGAAGCTTTCATACACCCTGAAGGTAAATCTTAGGAGAGGCTGCGCCCTCGAAAGGAAATTCTGCGCGAGCGACTAAAATACTTTTGACTGTTTGGAGGAGGAGCCTAAGGTCGGGACTGACCCTGTGTAATTGGCCTTTTTAAATCGGTAACGCCTTCAGGATCAGTGAGATTTTTTCATAAGAGTTCACCAAACATCACATTACTTTTAGTATCCTACGAAAAGAAAAAACCTCATATTGAATGTCATAATTTATATTCTGTTAGTTTTTCATTCATAAATGTAACTTTCTCAAATGCAAACCTCTGTTTTATACCTTCCTGAAAGAACTGAAACTCTTCTTCTCCTTCACTTTCTTTAATGGAGAAAAGCACTGCAATTGCTTGAAAGGATATAATGAACTGATTGTGAACTTTTTACCCCAACCCTTTTTAAAATGTATTTTTCATTTCATTTATTTATGTTTTTAGTTTTTCTTTTTTTTTCTCTGCTTAAATGCTACACCAATGTAATTTAGCTATTTTCCTGGCTCTCTGGCATCACCAAAGTCAGGTTTTCTTTGACAAATGCCATTTTCTTGTATTGTTAAACTGTGAAAAATGTAACTACTGATCCTGAGGGCGTTACCGACTTAAAAAGACCAATTACACAGGGTCAGTGCCGACCTTAGGCTCCTCCTCCAAACAGTCAAGTCTTTTATTCGCTCGCGCAGAATTTCCTTTCGAGGGCGCAGCCTCTCCTAAGATTTAGCCTCAGGCGTGTATGAAAACTTCGTGTAGAGCGCGTGAGAGAAAATCCACATGCGCGGGTTGTTGGATACTCATGAGATGAATTCTACACGCGCGTGTTGTTGAATACGCGCAGGTGAGGTTGAAAATCTTGCTCGGGATTTTTGACTGAAATATAATTCCATACATCCACCATTCATCAGCAGCAGCAGATTCGCACGCGGGGGGAGCAGTTTCCCATTTCGTTTAAAACATTTTCTTGTGAGGGTCATTGCATTTTGTTTATACTCTATTTATTCTAGTCTTCTGGAAATTATTATATGTTAGTCAAGACATCGTCACATATATACTTTGAAGTGAGTGGAATAACATTTAGTTTTGGGTCAGGGATGGACCATCATCACACATGGGTCAGTATCACTCCCACAAAAGAGGCCGCTGCTCAATGTTGTGATGGTAGTAAAAATTATGGAGAGGTAGTAAGAAAGGTAGCATATTCAACTCTAGGATTCCTGTATAAACCCTGTTCTTTCTGTCAAGCTGTTGTTGAATAAAGACCGCTAGCCTTTAAAGACCAAATGTTGGTCAAAAATAAGGAAATTCATAATATATTAAAAAATAGAGTGTTTGAAAACCTATTTCTGGGTGTAATTTTGGACCACAAGCTCTGTTGGAAACCTTTTATCAAACGCTATCACCGACATGAAACCCAGGCTGGCAAATTTAAAAATATGACATCTACTATTAACCTTAGTTATTAATATAAATAGTTATTGATATTGGCCCAGTTTTACTTATCGATATATCATGCGTCCTTATCTAAAACAAACAAGCCACATCCTTAACAAAAACCCTTTGCATACTCATATATTTGGATTATTGTGTTGAAGTCTGGAGTGACACTTAGAAACGTTCTTTACAAAAAAATACAGTACATCCAAAAAAGTCTTTACAGCACATCACTTTCTGCATATTTTGTTTGTTTGGCATCTTTTTACTCATTTTCTGTCCAGTTCTTGTTTGTGTAAATAAACTCACCAGCAACTTTTCAATCACTTAAGACAGATGGGGAGTCTGTCATAATCTGTGTGTTTACCTGTAGTCTTTGTTTCCTCCAAATGTTTCCCTGTTTTCACTGCTTCCCTTGTAATCACCCCCAGCTGTTTCATGTTTCCTGATTACCCTGGTCTGTATTAATGTCTCCCGTCCTTTGTTCTTTGCTAGTTCCTCGTCAAGACTTGCGTCCAGTTCCCCGTCAAGTTCCTCGTCGGTTGCATGTTTGTTCCTCATCTTTGTCTCTTTCTGGGCTTCAATTAAATTGTGTTAATCTTGGCCTATCTGCTATCGGGTCCTTTAACACCACCACCACCCCAAATCACGACAAAATCAGCCAATCACACGGAAGGCAGTCAATGCATTTAGGCATCCAGACCTGGTGAAGAAGACTTCAAGTTACTTAAGCTGCAGAAACATCTCAAGGATGATCAGTGGAAACAGGATTCCCCTGAGCGCAATTTTTTTTAGTTTCTGACAAAGGCTTTGAACACATATGTACCTGTGATTTTGCAGGGTTTTTTTTATTTTCACGTCTTTATGCGGTGTTGTATGGGCTCAAAACAGGATCGGCTCAACGTAAATGAAAACACAGATTGTGAACTCGAAAAATAGACATTGTAAATTTGAAAAAATAAATAAATTGTGAATTCCCAAAAAATTGTAGACTTGAATTTAAAAAAAATAACTATAAACCTAAGACTGTAACCAAAGAAAAAAAATGAAAATCACAGTAAAAAATAAAAATAAAAATATATTTATAATTTGCACTTTTGTCAATCATGTCCTAGGCAGCCAATGGACTCTAAGGTTCAGCTCCGAAAACTAAAAGGCTGAATTGAAGGTGTAAGCTGAGGACTGAAAGTGAGGGGGAAGAGAAATGTTAAACAATCTTAAAATACAAAAGTGTAGTTTTAACAATAGACAAAGGAAAAATAAATACATGAATGTAGTTTATATTTAAAAAAATATTTTTATTTTTAATTATGATTTTTCTTTATGGAATTTTTTTTTCTTTGGTTACAATTTTAGGTTTATTGTTATAGTATTTTTTTTATTCAAATTTACAATATTTATTTTTGAATTTACAATGTCTATTTTTGAGTTTACTGATAATTAATTTGTTTTAGTTTTTTTTCCATTCACGTTGAGCTGATCCTGTGTTGACCCCAGTACTGTTGTGTATAAAATTTAGAGGAAGAGAATAACATTGATCCATTTTGGAATAAGGCTGTAACAAATAGCTGTTTTTGTCTCCACAGAAGGAGAAGTCTGGTCGTGTGTTTCGTGCTCGGCAGCCTTCACACAGAAGGCGACATGTTGTGTTTCAGCGGCTGATGTAGTTTCTGACCCGCTGTGATTGACTGTCACTCTTATCAACACCCTGCAAACACATTAGTGTGTGTCACTGATTATTTTGTGTTGCAGAGCATCAGAATCGACTGAACTGTTGCTGCCCTGAATTACAGCAGAGATCTGAAGCATCAGCATGCAGAGGCATGATCTGATGGACTGCACTCCACGTTCCCAAATAACACAACTCATTTATTCCTGTAAATTGAAACATGATTTCAACACAGCCCTTTCTCGCTCTCATTAGTGCCATTATTGATATTGAATGTCTGATTGCACAACATCCCATGCCCCAACATTATGCCGTTAGGCGCACAAAGGCAGCGTATTTTTTTTTTCCGTCATGCGGCTGCTTATTATGCAGAGAAAAGCACTTGAAACAAACAGTATTCATCTACACGAGCCTGAGTGTGAATCATGGCGTGTCAAGGCAGAGAGTGCTTACACAGGGACCGCGCTCTGCATTTATCGGAGGCATGCTATAGGTCTGCCGAGAGCTCCGATTATTGGTTTCCATTATAACTTTAATGAAATGCTGAAGAGGAATATAGATCCCCCCAGTCTGAAAAGTGAAACCAGAAGCTCACTTTCTTTTGCCTCTGTAGGATTTCTGCCTGAAGTCATAATTTCATAGCTTTATTCAAGCAGCCATGTATTTACAAAGTCACAAGATGGAATGTTGAGAACAACTTATTTACATATTTACACAATATTTTAAAACATATTCTACTGTGTATTTACGAATACCAACTTAAATCATTAAAGATGTGCATATGTATGTAAAAATGTAAAATTAATATTCTCTCCAAGATTAGGTCAAAAATGGTCGAGGTAGGTAGAAGTACAAGCTTTACTATTAAAGTATGAGTGTAAATCTTAGTATTAAAGGTCTCATTCACTGAGCAATACCTGTTCTGATAACGTTTGGTTTGCATTATTAGTGGAGATAACGCATCAACGTTGCATTTTTTTTACCCAAGAAAGTTGAGCTGTTGGAATTTGTCTTTGAAACACCAACCATTGAAGTAAGTTAGGGCGATTAAGGCAGCGTAAGAGTCGCGTTGCCTTTAGCCAGTCAGAGGCGAGACGTTTGCATGTCGTGAACATTATCCTGTCCTTTCCTCCCACCCACTCCTCCGACACAGTAAATTGAATGGAAAAAAGAGGGAATTAGATATTTTTGTTTTGTTTTTGTCTTAGTCTTCGCTTTATAGTTCTCAGTATAAGCCGAGTCTACTTTACTATACTATGAAGTACATAAAATACAGTTCATAAAAAGTTTACCTAAGTACACGGCCTCGATGGATGGATGGATGGAGCTGGCTCAGGATGTCAGCCGAGTGCTCTAAGAATCATAATTAGGGATGCTGAAAATTAAACAGTTCCAGGATTATTCCTATTTATGCATCAAAGCCTTTGTGTCTATTATCTGATTTGCTTCTCACTGAAAAATATGCGTCAGATTTCACGCTGCTGGATCACGTGTTTATAGATGAAAAACAGGTTAAGTTCTTAGTTTCTAGTCACCGATCAGAGCCGGTGGAGGGAAAGTTGTCCAATTTAGTGTTGCATCTCTGATTTGTATCTTTTGTTCTTTAGACATGGTCTTTAAGAATCCTGTCGTGCACAAAAGATGTGGTGCTAAAGTTTCTGTAAATACCAATCTGTTAAATTGTCCCACAGGGTGATTTAATTTAGTCTACGCCGTAAAGGAGACGAGCACAGAAAGACATGTTGAATTGATTTGGTCTTAAAATGTATTTTTTTTACATGATCTGGAAGATCTTCCCATCAAAAATATCATCTCCTTTATAAGTATCAATGAGTCTTTTAATCTGTGCACAGCTTAATGCTTCCTAACATATAATTATCCCATCATTTCCTGTCTCCCTGATTGGGTATGACAAAGCTCTCCTTGGCCTCTTCACTGCAACACGACTATTTCAGCTTGAAGGTTTTGGTTCGAACTGAATCTCGAACCCTGAAGGGTTAATGATGTCCCTGAACCTCCGCTGCGAGGCATTGATCCGAGGCCTCGCCATATTCATGTTTTCCTCCATCTTCTCTGGTCTTCATCTCTCCAGGATCTCAGTGTGTGATGAGGACAAATTTCGCCACAACGAGTTTATCGGGGAAACGCGGATTCCCCTGAAGAAGCTGAAGCCCAACCAAGTCAAAAACTTCAACAACTGCCTGGAAAAGCAGCTACCAGTAAGTCTTTATCCCAACGGTCGCATGTGTTACGCGGGGTTTTTGTGCTGTTATGTTGGACATGGTAAACAAAAACAAAAAAACTTTACAAAGGGAGTCATACCATAGCATTTTATTTATATAGCACGTTCAATATGACAAGTCCAGTCAGCCAAAGTGCTGTACAGTAGGATATAAATGCAGAAATATAAAAAAATATAAGAATGTGTATGTACCTACACATACATACAGATACGTAAAAAAGTAAAAAAGGGGGTAAAAAACGATAAAATAGAAAAAGGAGATAATAAAATAAAGAGAAAAGATCCTATCAATAATAATATAAAACCGTACAATTAATAATAAAAACTTTAAAAAAATACCTAAAACCCTTTTATAATGCAGTTATGAAAGACATCCATTACTAAGCAGCCATCATAAATTAGAGGATGTTAAGGCTGATGAAAAGACAAGCTAAAATACAATCTAAATTATAAAAAATCATAATCATAAAATCATAGAGTTTTAAGAAGAATTTCTTGCCAGAATATGTTTGACTAAAATGACTCCTGAGAGGTCTAATTTTGATAATGTCTAACTCATATCATCCAAGTATCTTCAACGAGTCATCGTGGATGGGGATGCTTTGGGCAGGAAGGTAGCAGTCAGTCTTGCAACAAATCTGAAGAGGCCTCTGACTGAAGACTGTTGCTGTACAACGTGTTTCATGATTGTCATGACACGCTAACAGCTCAATATCCAGGCAGTGAAGACGATATTCCACAGTAACATGTACCGGATGACAGCACCAGCTGTTTGAAAGCACTGCTAATCCACATCATTTGCTTTTGCTGCTGCTCCACTTTAAATCTCTGTCTGGGTGTTAGAAAGTCAAAAAGAGATGGTTTGAAGCTCCTCCTCCTCTGCTGATTGGCTGTACCCCCAAGAGCAGAGAAAAGAAGGAAGTTAGCTTCTGCAGTAGAGCTACGGTGGTTTCCACTGTGCGTATTGATGAATATTAAGGTATATTTGGTGTTTGAACTATTAAAACAAGCAGTTTTAGGTCGTTTTTAGAGGAGGTATTTCAGCTATTCCTGCGTGAAAGAGTTACTGGATAGAAACAGTTTTATGTTGTTAGAGTCGGTGCTCCTTTCAGTGCTCCATTGGTAGAAACAGAACCGATCTCAGGCCCCCACCAGAACCGAATGATGCAAGGAAAAACTTTAAAGGTTTTCTACTCTTTAGTAAATGTGTGTGAGAATGCAAAAATGAATGCAAAGCAGGTCATATCAAGACTGCATCTTAATATGTTTATGTTAAACCAACTGTATTAATATAAAGCGGGAAAGCCATCTCTTTGGATTTATTCATTTATTTATTCTTTAGGGAGCATATAAAACAAAGGATTACATTTTAGAGATTAAAGTCCAAGCTATCTCTCTTCAACCAATAAGAGCCCATTTATTTTCACTGTTTAGATCTGATGGTCAAATATGTTGTTAGGCTTAAATACATTTACACCTAAACGTTGTCGGCACCCAGTTCAGTTAAATATGCCTTGGATCTGTTACGGCTGTGTTGTAGTACTAGGCTACAGTGGGCCGTTCCTTTAGACATAGACGATCCAGAATTACACCGCATTAATTGCAAACTGTGTGGGCAGTTTCAGAAGGGTATTCAATCGCGGTTCAATGACACTCCACTCCACTCCCGTGCTCTCAAAACACATAATCCACTCCTGCAACCCCACTTATTGGCTCACAACCCAGTGCTTTAATCTGTTGTGGTTTAAATTAAGTCCTGGTGGGACACGCAGCGCTTCCATTTCTCTTTCCAGTAACCGGCCAGCTTTATGTGGCGCACCGAGGCCTGCGACAGTGTTAAAATACCAGCTTTTATGGGACAAATCTGTTCATGAAAAAATATTTTAAAAAAAGTCCAATTGTCTGGTTGCAGAGGTTTGAGTTGAGTACCTTTTTTTTGGGTTTTATTTTCATTGTGAATCTAAACAATCGGAAATAAAGTTTAGCTACCCTTGTAAAATCTTCCTGAGATTTTTCACCCCTGAGCTGAATCCACATTTATCAAAAGGACCTTCATGTACAAAGGTATCAGTCAGGAGAGGACAGATATTACCAAGTCAGGATGTTGGATCCTGAGGGTTGCAACGAACCGGTTTGATTATTAACCACTGTGTTAAAACTTTCTAACAGGCTACTACATTTTAAATTCCTTTTTATGAAACGGCTAGAGAATTCGTTTGTGTAACAGATACACAGCTGTCAGTTTGTGCTATGCTTGTGGCGATCTGGCAACTCATGCTGATCTAACAGAACACCGGAACCAAAGATATATAATTACTAGGGCTGTCAAACGATTAGAAATTTTAATCTAATTAATCACAGGGTAGCAGTGAATTTATCATGATTAATTAACATTCCTAAATATGACTGGAAAAACTGATTTTGGGTGTAAATAAAGGTCACAGCTGCATCCTCTTTATGGGACTGTCCTACAACAACAGTGTTTTTTTAGTCAGAGGCTTCATCAGTTTCGCTGCAACACAGACTGCTACAGGAGATCCTTCCTTCACGCAGCCATCAGGATCCACAACAACTCCTTGAATAATGAAATAGTGTGAGCTACATTAACACTTAATTTCCCTCTGGGGTCAATAAAGCATTTTTTGAATTTAATTGTATTCTTCTGGACAATAGAAGGATTATTTGTTTATCAACATAAGCAAAATGATGTGCAACCAAACCTTTACATAACTCCAGTTTCTATCGTTATTATTTATGGTTATCTTGCAGCTGCGGTGTTGGTTAGCTTGGTTGTTAGCCAAGCCGTATCTGATCTGAAGTTATCACTGCAGATTGTTGCATTTTTAATTATCTGCTCAATCCAGTAGTTCTTCTGATTGTTTACTACACCTGATCACGTCTCTTTCTGCAGACTAAACGCGAAGTGGCGCAGGGAGTGACGTAGACCGATATTCCCTCCAGATGGTTGAGCCAACTTTAATGTCATGGGTTAGTTGAGCCTGCGATAGAGAAGAGACATTAAATATGAACTTTAATTCCCACAGAATCATAAAAAAATAACCCACCTGAATCGCAGACGTGGTCGCGTCTTCGTTAAGAGGCTACAGCGCTGTAGAAAGACAGGAAGTCGCCTGCTTTCTGATTAGACAGTGTGATCTGTCACCATCCAATCAGATAAATGTGTAAAGACTCTGCCAAAATTCACAGAATCTCCCACGCAGTTTTATGCTGCGCATCTCAAAACAAGATGTTTATTTAGAACCATGCAAACCACTTTCTGCATATTTGCGAACTTATAATTTTCAGGCAGATATTTTCTACTGGACGGCAAAACTTGATTTATAAAGTTGAACTGTGAAGTTATGTGCAATGTTTATATGAAAATAGCTTTATAAATAGTTTGTTTGATTGATTGATGTGCAAACATCCATGTAAAGTTGCGAAATCTTTATGTCTATATTATACGGTGTTCATGAACGAATATCTGAATTTTGTCTTTGCTCTAACAAGCTGTTTAGCAGTGATGTTTTTTGAATCATCACTGCTCTGTATCGATGAAGAAAACCGCCGCGATCGAAGCTTACTGGGCAGTAAAAGTAACAGACAAATAAGACAAGCTGTATTTATAGTTTCCTTGCCGTTCCCTGACAGAAAGGTGGTAAACGGTTTGTTATTCTGCAACCGGTTATTGGACGCTTTGGTCAAACGCTGCCGTTGTTCACAATGGAGACACATGGGAAAATCAGAGCTCAGCGGTGGACGAAAGGTCTTCAAGAAAATCCTTTTTTAGTTTGGGATGCCACCTGTAAAAACCTGACAGAATGGTTTAAACTTACATCATAGTTCAGTCAAGAAAGATAAAGAGAGGATTTGTAGTTGTTAACAAAGAATATTTTTTAATACTAAATTAATTTATTTCTATTAAGTTCTGAATATATAAAAAAAAAAGTATTGATCCAACTGGAGGTTTAGTTGGATTTTTTTGTTCTTCCAGGACATTTTAGAACAATTCATCCTTCCTTCAGCTTTATGGAGACGCTGATTTCATTTTCCAGCCGGACTTGGTACCGGCCCACACTGCCAAATGTACCAATACCTGCTCTAATGACTGTGCAAATACTTTTCAGAAGGCCCACCTTTTTTTTTTTTTTTTGAAATTTGTGGTGCAAATGGCTTGTGTTTATTGTAACCTAACAGGAAATGGGCATTGAAGACAACAAATCTCCGTACTCTACCGATATTGCTTCAGTAAAATGTGTGTTTTTGGGTTTTTTTATATAGAAATAAATACCTGAAATTTATCACTCTGTGTTAAACCCGAGGTCCCCCAACAGGCTTGAGAGAACACATCACAGGATAGGAAAAATAGTTATAATGGCAAGGCAATTTTATTTGTTCAGGTCCTTCTCAAAAAATTAGCATATTGTGATAAAGTTCATTCTTTTCCATAATCTAATGATAAAAATTAAACTTTCATATATTTTAGATTCATTGCACACCAACTGAAATATTTCAGGTCTTTTATTGTTTTAAAACTGATGATTTTGGCATACAGCTCATGAAAACCCAAAATTCCTATCAAAAAAAATTAGCATATTTCATCCGACCAATAAAAGAAAAGTGTTTTTAATACAAAAAAAGTCAACCTTCAAATAATTATGTTCAGTTATGCACTCAATACTTGGTCGGGAATCCTTTTGCAGAAATGACTGCTTCAATGCGGCGTGGCATGGAGGCAATCAGCCTGTGGCACTGCTGAGGTGTTATGGAGGCCCAGGATGCTTCGATAGCGGCCTGAAGCTCATCCAGAGTGTTGGGTCTTGCGTCTCTCAACTTCCTCTTCACAATATCCCACAGATTCTCTATGGGGTTCAGGTCAGGAGAGTTGGCAGGCCAACTGAGCACAGTAATACCACGGTCAGTAAACCATTTACCAGTGGTTTTGGCACTGTGAGCAGGTGCCAGGTCGTCTTCATCTCCATAAAGCTTTTCAGCAGATGGAAGCATGAAGTGCTCCAAAATCTCCTGATAGCTAGCTGCATTGACCCTGCCCTTGATAAAACACAGTGGACCAACACCAGCAGCTGACATGGCACCCCAGACCATCACTGACTGTGGGTACTTGACACTGGACTTCAGGCATTTTGGCATTTCCTTCTCCCCAGTCTTCCGAATGACATGCAAAATTTGCTTTCAACCGAAAAAAGTACTTTGGACCACTGAGCAACAGTCCAGTGCTGCTTCTCTGTAGCCCAGGTCAGGCGCTTCTGCCGCTGTTTCTGGTTCAAAAGTGGCTTGACCTGGGGAATGCGGCACCTGTATCCTATTTCCTGCACACGCCTGTGCACGGTGGCTCTGGATGTTTCTACTCCAGACTCAGTCCACTGCTTCCGCAGGTCCCCCAAGGTCTGGAATCGGTCCTTCTCCACAATCTTCCTCAGGGTCCGGTCACCTCTTCTCGTTGTGCAGCGTTTTCTGCCACACTTTTTCCTTCCCACAGACTTCCCACTGAGGTGCCTTGATACAGCACTCTGGGAACAGCCTATTCGTTCAGAAATCTCTTTCTGTGTCTTACCCTCTTGCTTGAGGGTGTCAATGATGGCCTTCTGGGCAGCAGTCAGGTCGGCAGTCTTACCCATGATTGCGGTTTTGAGTAATGAACCAGGCTGGGAGTTTTTAAAAGCCTCAGGAATCTTTTGCAGGTGTTTAAAGTTAATTAGTTGATTCAGATATTTAGGTTAATAGCTCGTTTAGAGAACCTTTTCATGATATGCAAATTTTTTGAGATAGGAATTTTGGGTTTTCATGAGCTGTATGCCAAAATCATCAGTTTTAAAACAATAAAAGACCTGAAATATTTCAGTTGGTGTGCAATGAATCTAAAATATATGAAAGTTTAATTTTTATCATTACATTATGGAAAAGAATGAACTTTATCACAATATGCTAATTTTTTTAGAAGGACCTGTATTGCACACTTTCAACAACAAGGTAATTCAAGGTGCTTTACATGATTAAGTGGTAAAATAAAAATAGCAGTAAAACACAGATAAAGCATATAAAGTAAAAACAGCAATAAAGCAAGAAGCTGACACATAACATGATACATCAAAGCATTAATCAAAGGCAACTCTAAACAGATAAGTTTTTAGTTGTGATTCTAAAGAACTTAGTGTTTCAGCAGGTTTGCAGTTTTCTGGAAGTTTGTTCCAGATTAGAGGAGCTTGGAAACTGAGCAGCAGCGTTCTGGATCAGCTGCAGCTGTCTGATTGACTTTTTAGGCAGACCTGTGAAGATGCTGTTGCAGTAATCAGTCTGACTAAAGATAAACGCATGGATGAGTTTTTCGAGGTTCTGTTGCGACATCAGTCCTCTAATTCTTCAGGTGATAGAAGGCTGACCTTGTTATTGCCTTTATGTGACCCTGGAGGTTCAGGTCTGAGTCCATAACTACACCTAGATTTCAGGCCTGATCAGTAGTTTCTAGCTGTATTAATTGAAGCTGTGTGCTGACTATTGATTGTTCCTCTTTAGGTCCAAAAGTAATTGCTTCAGTTTTGTTTCTATTCAGCTGGAGAAAGTTATGGCACATCCATCCATTTATTTGGTCGATGCATTGATTTAGGGTTTGAATGGGTTCATAGTCAACTGGTGACATCGTAATGCACATCAAATTAAACAGCACACCAAGCACTACAAGGCTAACTAAACTATTTTTACCAACCACAAACACAACTCAGATGCCACGTAAATAAATATTTGCGAACAAACTCAAAACATCATAGTTTGGTTGCTGCTCTACCGCAGCAATCCTTTGTGCTAAAGACACAATCAATCCCTCAAATGAAAGCAGAGAACCTGCCGATTCCAAATATGCATCCGCCAAGACGCTACACCAAAGCACCACAGAGATATAAGCCGAAGTATATCACAACAAGAAATTGCTTTTCAGAATCACAGTAGTAAAATTTGCCTTACCTTTGCTGTTTTGCCGTATAAAGATGATGTCTTTGGCAAGTAAACGCTATTTTCTGATACTTCCATCTCTTGTGCACCATTCAAAACTTTCCGGGCGTTTCTATTACGATTCTTGGTTCCTAGGGAGCATTTACAGTGTATTCACAGAGAAGCCTGGAATTCCCCCCGAGGCTCTGTTCTCGGCTCTCTGGTTGGCTGACTGTGTTGTCAATCTTGTATGGCAAGTTTTGGCGTTATACTATTGGCTTCTAAGAATCCATCGAGGTGTCGCTCATGCAAATTGACCAATCCGCTGCGGGGTAGGTCTTTGCATAAAATAAAAAGTACCTGCCGGCAAGACAGGTGCATTACGCACAAGGGCGCACGACACACAATACAAAACTATACATATAAACATTGTTGCATTATGATCAGATTTTTTTTCAAAAATGCCCAAAAGTGTTTATTTTAGGTCTACTGAACACTATGTGATATTAAAATGAAAAATATAACTTTTACATGACAAAAATAGAAATGGCACTATTTGTGCCGAACTGGACACCTCGCCTGACTTGCCTGTACTAAAATCTCTCTAGTTTTGTCCTGCTTCACATAATCAGTATCAAATTTTGCAGAGATAATGTCCACATGTTGTATTTACATGTTGTAAACACTGCCATTCGAGCAGTATCCATAGAGTTTTTCAATATAAAACTTGCTTGTTATTTTTTAAGCCGGAGCACACAAAAAACAACATTTATGCTGTGTTCCATCTTCAGTTTCTCCTAACCAATAACAGATAAGGTTCCTACAACCTTTCCCACTGGTTTAGGTGTCTGTGCTAAACATTTTACGCCGGAATCCTTTACGAATTTGGGACAATATCAGGCGCAGTTGGCATCGAAGCTCCGTTTTGGAAAAAGGGGCCATTCCAACAATCAGAGACTTGCCTGCAATAGAAACGGTAAGGCTGTGTTTTTATTGCTCTGCTGTGTGTAACAAACAGCAGCTAACTGCTAATGTCAATTCCCCTCCTTCCTGCCACCAATCAACCTCATTTGCATTATTACAATGCCCGTCCACGACAGCCAAGTATCGCATCAGATCTTGCGAGACAATAATGCCTTCAGAAATAAGGGTCAGAGGAGCTTTTTTCACTTTTTTTCAACTTTTCCTTTTTAGAAGGGCCTGAAAGACTATAATAGAGCGTGGGTATCCAAGGTAATAATAGGTTATGACTCCTTTAAGTGCAATCGTTTAATTTTTTTAGATGTAGTTTTCTGTTCAGCTTGTTTGGATTGAATATTATTTAAAATGAATATTAGAATAAATGCTATTGAATATGTTTACATTTTAAAAAGTGCCAGGTAAAAATAAACGATGACCGGATTTTTCTTGACCCGGTTGGACGACAAGAATGTCTAGCGTGACCTCTGGGATCAACTCAGACAAATTTTCCAACACATTTAAACTTGTTTAGAGCGAAAAATAGGTTCATATTTTCAGCAAACTGTACTCCTAAACTCATACTGTACTCCATGTGGAAATCGGTCTGTTACTTACATTTTTATTCCAGTTGGGGTTTTTTCGTTTGACCTCCCTGCTTTTTTGTCTCTTTCCAAGAAGGGAACCTCTGAAGCTCTCTTGAACCATTCTGCTGCTGAAACGCTCGGGCGAAGCCAAGCTGTGACTTTTACCGGCTACAGAAGCAGGAAAAGCTCAAGGCAGTTGGATAAGGAGGTCTGTCAGAGCGCCGGATGTCGGTTGGGACCAACCATTTAATCATCTCATGCAGCAGCAGCTCACGGGGGCCTCCGTCTTATTGATGGATTTGGCCTAACAGTGGAGCGCTCTGACTGGCGCGTTGAGCTCAGGAACAAGTCAGGAAGGAGCAGTGCAGAATAATGACATGTAACACAAACGTCTGACATCTTTTCCACCGTTAGAGTTTTTATTGATTTATTTGGTATTTTATGTATGCCTGCTGCCCAACACTACATAGAAAACATATTTTAAGGCTTTTTTTGTTTAATTTTTTAAAGGCAGAGGTAAAACACCTGTTGGGACAAGGACTCTGCTCCTCCAACTGGTGCTAAAGTAAAAAACAGCTACTAAATTTGGTCATAAACCAGTTTTTTTCTTATGTCAACTGAACAATGAATGGTTTTACTGTTAAAATAGGGTGTTATTTGTAGTTATCCCTATTACTTCACAAAATAACATTTAATTGCCGTTTGGATGGTACTGTATTTATGTCCATGTGCAAAAACTGGGGCCTGACCTGAAAGCTTCAAATTTACCAATTAGGGCTGCCACTAACCACCGTGTGTTTAAATTCTTTATTCCCACCTATTTTGTGATTAATCTAAATGATTAATCCAAATGATTAATCCAGATTTTAAAAAAATGTTGGCACTTACTGCGTACTGTAAAATCAAATGTAAACAAGGACTTTCTCTAGCATAAAGAAGTAAAACAAAAAGAAGACCTCATGATCAATGTATTTAGAAAGTTAATTATAATGAGACTAAACTGTGAATAAACCAAACCAGGCCTGAGGTTAGTCACAAAAGCAAAGACACTTTCGGTGACTTTCATTTGCCAGCTGTAGTTATTAATCCTTGAGTTAGTCTGTTTTAACCCTAACTGTCTTAATATTTTACTTTGCATAACTTTGGTTATTTTGATGCAATTGCAAAAATTTTACTTTTTTTTTCTTGTTGAAGTTCCTCAAAAGCCTTTTAGACTAAACTGAACGTTTCTTCATATATCTATAGATCTAAAGATATCTAGATTGTACATATAGTATATAGCTAGAGATAGATAGCTAGATAGCTAGCTAGATAGATAGATAGATAGATAGATAGATAGATAGATAGATAGATAGATAGATAGATAGATAGATAGATAGATAGATAGATAGATAGATAGATAGTAGGGATGTAAGAAAATATTGATACACTAATATATATCGCGATATTATTTTTCCCGATTTTATCGATATTCAAAAGAAAAAAGGATTTTGTAAAAAAAAAAATTAGTATTTGAATGGAACCATTATTGATTACAGTAATTTTTGTAGTACATATAAAAGTATGACTGGTAGTTTGTGGCTATTTTCACGTTCTTTGTTCCAGTGGATCAACTAGATTTTACCAATACACATCCTTAATAGATAGTAGGAATGTGTATTGGCAAAAATCTGGCGATACGATATGTATCGCAATACATGGGAGACAATACGATCATGGGCGGATCTACTGGGGTGGCATAGGGTGGCAGTTGCCACCCTAAAAGAAAGCCTTGGCACCCTAGCAGCTATGAATTCAAACCCGTTAACGTTCCATGGGCCCGCAGGCGGGCCCAGCCCATTTTCTAGTTTAAATCCATCGATTTTCTGACTTCTAACTTCTTTGAACCTATACATATTTTATATCATTGGAAAGCTAAGAGTCTTGTGATTCCAATTATGGATGGCGATCAAGGGTACAATCATAACTGTAGACACAGTGAGCGTTTTTGCCAACACAAACGTTCTCCTGACGGTGGTATAAAAATATGGAACTCACCACTTTGTAGTCCAATAAACATGACAAAACCGATCCATTTCGAACAAAAATTTTATTTTTACATCAATAAAGTCCTCCAATAAAGTGATTACTCCAGGACAACAGTAAAACCGATAAAATCTTTTTAAAATAAACAGTGAAAATGTGCTTCCGAAATGTCTATGGCCATTTTTGTAGTCTTTACGGCTTTGTTTCCGATTCCTTCGCTTCCACTTCCGCCTACACTGAGCATGCCCAGAAGAAGAAAAAAAAAAGTCATCCGGTTTATTCCTTACGATCTCCAACCTATGGCGCATGGATGGAAAGTCACGTTATGGTAAGTAACTCGAACCAATCGCGGTCCAGAACTCTGATGATTGACGCATCGAATAGCCAATGTAATGCTGTAAACGCAGATATATAACTTGACCGGGTGGACTTAGTCGCTGCCATAGATATGACGTGCGTAAAATGTCTTATTCATGGAGAGATTACGCACAGTGCGTACCAGTAACATCCTGTTTCAGCACCGTGTCCAAACACCCTTTATAATTAAAATACAACATTGAAGGAAGCCGTGGAGCTTTATATGGTAATATGCAGTTATGATTATGACGATATTTTTAATTTAGTGAGGACTACGGCATTTACCCAGGAGATGGACGCATATGGCACACTTTTGACCACCTTTGACCTGTAGTTAGAAAAATGTGTGCAGAATACTAATTTTTTGGTTTATTGCTGTCAAATTTGGTGTGGATGAAGGTAATACTTCAGACTTTAGACCCACAGTGTGCTTTAGGTCCCAACCTATTTTTAAAGCCATTTTTACAGCATGTATTTATATAAAATAAATAATCAGACATAAAAAAAATTATTTTTCAGTGTAATTAAATTCATATTGCTTGGTAACAATAGCACTCGGAGATAATAACACAGTTCTGGGATAAATTTTAGAGTGTTTGCTTTCCAAAGAGATCCCAGCCATGTCTCTACTCAAAATGGTTCAAGAAAAGCTTTAAGTTAATTTTGGGTATGCGTTTTAAGAAAATGTAGGGCGGAAATTGCGGGAATGTTAAGTAAAATTGGACATTAGGAGCTTGAAGCTCATGAAAATAGTTGCATTATATTCTCTTTTGTGAACCTTTAAAGCTGCTAGTTTGCTGAAAGTGCTGCAGAGAGCGCACCATGTGGCCATTAGACAAACTGCAATCAGCAAAATGCGCACTCCCATGACTTTCAGGTGTGTGCTCATTATTCCGAGCTCTGCGACGGTCAGAGGCCATTTTTGCTCTTTTTGTAATGCTGGATAAAATTATTTTCTTCTTTGACTTACGGGGAGCTTGTGTAGGTGTTGTGGCTGGCTAGCTACGCTTATCTAAGCTAGCTTAGACCGCGTACATGGGTACGTACGTGCATCATTACGTCATGCTACGCGCTCTCTCAAGCCCACACGCGCACCCTGAACCACCTCAAAATAAATGGAATTGCTGCCTCTACATGCAACCGCGGTAGAATCAAACTACAGCAAACTACAGCACTTGATTCAATTGTATCGTCAGGAGATGAAAAAACTGACTATAGATTAAAAAATATATATATTTTAACAAAAATATTGTGCAATGCAGCTTTAATGTGCTTAAATAGCCTGAAGCAAAACAAATACATGTATGTATCTATCATATATGTAAATATTGGGGAGTGAAGAGGTGAAGCATGTGTTTGACTGATCAATAAAACCGATATATATATAAAATTCTGGCATATGGTGCCACCCCTGAAAAATTGTTGCCCCTTTCTTACCACCCCATAAATATTTTTCCAGATCCGCCACTGGATACGATATATCTTGATATATCGCGATACCATAATTAAGGCTTATATATAAGGCTTATATATATATATATATATATCCCTAGAATGGGAGGCAGATCTTTTAGTTATCAGGCTCCTCTCCTGTGGAACCAGCTCCCAGCTTTAGTCCGTGAGGCAGACACTCTGTTTACTTTTAAGGCCAGGCTTAAAACTTTCCTTTTTGATAAATCTTATAGTTAGAGTGGGTAAGGTCATCCTGAGCTATCTCTGTAGTTAAGCTGCTATAGGCTTAGACTGCTGGAGGACAGACTTACCAATTTTCTTCACTCTGCTACTTCCTTTTCTCCTACTACTCTCCAGTTGTATTATTTGCTGTTATTTCGACTGTTAACTTTGTGTTCTCTCAGTGTTTTTCTCTCCATAGAAGATATACCTGGTCTGGTATCCTGCTTGGCTGCAATGCCCTGTTGGACGGGGGGCATCGACTGGGATGATCCTCCCAGTAACTGAACATCCACTGTGTCCTGTTATCAACTCTTTACTTTCTGTAACATATAAAGTTCTCTTATATCAGATCTTCTATTCCTTCTGTGTTTCTGCTCTGTCTTCTCAAACCCCCAGACAGTCGTGGCAGATGGCCGCTCCTACTGAGCCTGGTTCTGTTGGAGGTTTCTTCCTGTTAAAGGGGAGTTTTTCCTCTCCACCGTCGCTACATGCTTGCTCAGTATGAGGGATTGCTGAAGGATTGCTGTGGTTGGAAAGTCTGCATCAACGGGGCCCAACCTCACGTCAATGACTGACGCAATCTGCTGGGATTCCTTAAATAGGAAACTTTTTAACTGATTGGAATGTTTGTATAAATGTATTGAAATGACTTCTTGTTAAGTGCCTTGAGATGACATCTGTTGTGAATTGGCGCTATATAAATAAACTGAATTGAATTCCCTCCAGGACCCTGCTGAGGTTGTAGAGTTGGTCCAGTGTTCCACGGCCAGGACGAAAACCACATTGTTCCTCCAGGATCCGGGGTTCGACTATCCGTCAGACCCTCCTCTCCAGAACCCCTGAATAGACCTTACCAGGGAGGCTCAGAAGTCTGATCCCCCTGTAGTTGGAACACGCTCTGTGGTCCCCCTTTTTAAACAAGGGGACCACCACCCCGGTCTGCCAATCCAAGGGAACTGCGCACGATGTCCACGCAATATTGCAGAACCGCGTTAACCAACACAGCCCCACAACATCCAGGGCCCTGAGGAACTCCGGTCGAATCTCATCCACCCCCGGAGCCCTGCCACCGAGGAGCTTTTTAACGACCTCGGTGACCTCAGCACCAGAGATTGGAGAGCCCGACCCAAAGTCCCCAAACCCTGCTTCCATCCACCGACCCAAAACGTCCCGCGTCGAGGTCAGCAGCACACCATCCCCACTGTAAACAGTGTTGGTGGCAGACCGCTTCCCCCTGAGACGCCGGAAGGTGGACAAGAATCGCTTCGAAGCCGTACGGAAGTCGTTTTCCATGGCCTCTCCAAACTTCTCCCACGCCCAAGTTTTTGCCTCAGCGACCATCCGTGCCGCATCCCGCTTGGCCTCCCGGTACCTATCAGCTGCTTCAGGGGTCTCACAAGCCAAAAAGACCCGATAGGACTCCTTCTTCAGCCTGACAGCATCCCTTACTGCTGGTGTCCACCAGTGGGTTCGGGGGTTGCCGCCGCGACAGGCACCGACCACATTGCGGCCACAGCTTTGGTCAGCTGCCTCGACAATGGAGACACGGAGCATGGTCCACTCGGACTCAATGTCCCCCGCCTCCCACGGGACGTGTTCAAAGTTCTGCCGGAGGTGTGAGTTAAAGCTCCTTCTGACAGGAGACTTTACCAGACGTTCCCAGCAGACCCTCACAACACGTTTGGGCCTTCCAGGTCTGTCCGGCGTCCTCCCCCACCATCGGAGCCGACTCACCACCAGGTAGTGGTCAGTGGACAGCTCAGACCCTCTCTTCACCCGAGTCTCCAAAACATGCGGCCATAGATCAGATGAGACGACAACCAAGTCGATCATCGAGCTGCGGCCTAGGGTGTCCTGGTGCCAAGTGTACATATGGACACCTTTATGCTTGAACATGGTGTCTGTTTTGGACAATCCATGACGAGCACAGAAGTCCAATAACAAAACACCACTCGGTTCAGATCGGGGGGGCCATTCCGCCCAACCACACCCCTCCAGGTCTCACTGTCATTGCCCTCGTGAGCGTTGAAGTCTCCCAGCAGAACAAGGGAGTCCCCTGGAGGAGCACTCTCCAGCACCCCCTCCAAAGACTCCAAAAAGGGTGAGTAATCTGATCTGCCGTTTGGTGTGTAAGCACAAACAACAGTCAGGACTCGTCCCTCCACCCGTAGGCAGAGGGAGGCTACCCTCTCGTTCACCGGGGTAAACCCCAACGTACAGGCGCCAAGATGAGGGGCAACAAGTATGCCCACCCCAGCTCGGCGCCTCTCAGCGGGGGCAACTCCAGAGTGGGAGAGAGTCCAACTCCTCTCGAGGAGACGGGTTCCAGAGCCAGAGCCGTGCGTCGAGGCGAGTCCGACAATGTCCAGTCGAAACCTCGCACACCAGCTCCGGCTCCTTCCCCACCAGAGAGGTGACGTTCCACGTCCCGAGAGCCAGCTTCTGCAGCCGAGGATCGGACCGCCAAGGTCCCCGCCTTTGGCAGCTGCCCATCCTGCATGGCACCCGACCCCTATGGCCCCTCCCACAGGTGGTGAGCTCGTGGGAAGGGGGACCCATGTTGCCTTTTTGGGCTAAGCCCGACCAAGCCCCATGGGTAAAGGCCCGGCCACCAGGCACTCGCCAACGTGCTCCGCCTCCAGGCCTGGCTCCAAAAGGGGGCCCCGGTGACCCGCGTCCGGGCGAGGGAACACTAGATCAATTTATTGTGTTCATCATAGGGGTCTTTTGGGCTGCACTTTTTGTGATCCCTCACCTAGAACCAAATTGCCATGGGTGACCCTACCAGGAGCAAAAAGCCCCCAACAACATAGCTTCTAGGATCATTGGGACACTCAAACCCCTCCACCACAATAAGGTGGCAGCCCAGGGAGGGGTCAGATTATGTGTGTGATTCTGTTGAACAGATCAGATAAGACTACGCATTTCCTTTTTTAGGTCATTTTGGATTACAAAAGTTATTTCTGTTTTTAGTAAATGATAGACTGATGACAGAAAAATCTTTCGGACACTTTCTTCACAATCAGAAGTTTACATACATTTCCTCAGTATTTGGTAGCGTTGCCTTTAAATTATACAACTTGTTTCAAATGTTTCTGGTTTTCTTCCACAAGTTTCTAACTATAGTTTGCTGGAATCCAGCACGACTAGCTTAACGATGAGGTTAGCTGATGGGCTAAAACTGACTTAGAAACTGGAAGCTGCTTCTCCATGTTTGGATTCTAGGGATGATTAGTAGACTAGTGTTGGAGACATGAGTGGTCTGCGGGGGTTGGTATAGTGACAACAGATCGACATACTTTGGTGTTAAGCTATTCAGTGATTTATAAACTAGTAAAAGTATTTAGAAGTCTATTCTCTGAGCTACAGGGAGCCAGTGTAAGGACTTTAGAACTTGGGTGATGTGCTCTACTTTTCTGGTTCTAGTGAGGAACACGAACAGCAGCGTTCTGGATCAGCTGGAGCTGTCTAATTGACTTTTTAGGCAGACCTTTGAAGACATTATTGCGGTAATCGATCACTAAAGATAAACGCATGGATGAGTTCCCTTTAATCCTAGAAATCTTCTTCAGGTGATAAAAGGGTGACTTTGTGACCTTTATGCGACTCTGGAGGTTCAGGTCTGAGTCTGTTACTACACCTAGATTTTGGGCCTCAACTGTTTTGGTAGTATGTTGATTTTTGTCCTTAATTTAACTTTCTGACCGGTAATGACTCTAAAAGCTTTGACATTCATTGTCCTTCAACATAATATAGTTATGTTGAAGGAGATTTTTGTGCAGCACCACCTTCTCCTCTGAGTTCTGCACCCTTGAAAGCATTGATCTTGGTCAGAGATGACGTAAAGCCAGAGAAAGATGGAATGAAAAATAATGAAGTTACAGTTTATTTCAAAACTTAGAATATTTGAATAATATGGAAAATTAGATATAAGAACCAAACTACAGAAATTCATTCATTAGCTCTTTGGTATCAGTTATGTACATTCAGCGGTCCAGGGATCTCTCTGTGTTGTAACCTTGCTGTGATTTCCGGTTTTCCCTCTTTAGTATGATTAGTGGGGATCCATTCATATGGATTGCTGGCTTTAATAAACACAGCAACATCTTGGGGGCTAAAATGTCTGGTATATCTTAAAACTGTGAGGACGTAAGGAGGAGACAAATCTAATCAAATAAATATTTGGTGTTACTACCTTTTGCCTTCAAACCAGCATCAATTCTTATAGGTACACTTGTCAGGGAATTTGTAGGATTATAGTCAGGTGTATGATCAACCAATTATACCAAACAGGTGCTAATGATCATCAATGTCACACATAGGATTAAATATAGTCATTAACTGAAACAAAAACAGCTGTGTAGGATATTTAAAACTGGGTGAGGAACAGCCAAACTCTACTACCAAGTTGAGGTTGTGGAAGATAGTTTTATGTCATGGCAAGATTGAACACAGCAACAAAACACAAGGTAGTTATACGGCATCAGACAGATCTCTCCCAGACAAAGATGGATGGAGCAGTCTGGGTCGACTGCTGTCTGAATAGATGTCCAGAAGACGGTCGTTAAGACCCTCCATGAAGGAAGATTTTTTTTTTTTTTCAATGGGAGTGGTATGGCAAAGCAAAGAAAATTAATTCCCGTGTCATCCTATAGTTAAGACAGGAAAGTAGAAGTTTATGCAGTAGTCCTACAGCAGACGTTGTGGAACTTAAACATTGTTGTAATGGAAAACATTGACCACAAAGTCTAGTTTTTTTAACAATTTGGCTCGAAGATCATAGACAATGAAATCTTGACATTCCTGTGTGCCCAGGTGGTCTTCAGAAACCTCATTCAAGTGTTTTATTGTTAACAAATCATTTAAAAAAGAATTAAAAAAAACTTTTATTACAGTCATGAAAAACACAACTAAACCTCTTTAAAGGAGGAATTAGATTTACACTGTGAATCAGGAAAAAAATCAACTTTACAAGAATTACAAAAAGACATATTGATTGGTTGTCTTAACCCTTTAGTGATGTCACAGAAGGCATACGTGTATTGACCAGGGGTCGTGTTAACCAGATATTTTCCAGATATATTTTTTTTAACGGTAACGGAAGAATCTCAAGGCCGTCTGTCATTTTGACAGATTAGTATTCACATCTCTGACCGCTTGGTGTAGACGTGCAGACATTTTTAACTTTACGCACGGAGTCCAGGTAACTCAATCAATCCAAAAAAGATTCCCATCTGAGCCTCATCTCAGACCTGGACACCGTCCTCAATGCATCTCGCTATCCGGGAGCTGACAGCTTGTTGAAGAGTTACGGAGGCCAGTGTTGTGTGTACTGCTGGGTTTCCTCCTGCTGAAGCGATAGCCTGCGGGTCAGGAAACGGCTCATTCAGAGTGTCTTTCCGACTTCTGATCACTTCAATTAGAGAAATGTTCCATGATTTCAAAACTTTGGCTGAAGTGGCGCTTAATTCCAGTCTACAGTGTGGCAGCGGAGCGGAGATTCAGCCTCTAGAACAACATTTAAACCCCCATGCGAAGTCATCTGTCCAAGGCAAAAATACAAAACCTCATGACAATAACTTCTGCAGTAGTCCCACTATTTGATTACGCACAAGTGGGTGAGCATTTCAGTTCCATGTGGAGCTGGAGGAAATTGTGAGACTGTGTGTTCAGGCCACAGCAGGTGAACTGTTCGTATTTATAGAACAACTCACCCCCCTACCAGTCCACTTACTCCACTCACGTTTCCTGTTTGAAAAATGCGCCAATAGAAGCCGTTGCCTGGCGGACCAGCCAGCGCTCGGGGGGAGGGTTGGGGTGGAGAGGGCTGGGCATGGTCTGTGCTGTAATTGAAATGTTGACACCGGCGCTGCTGCAGTGGCACAGATAGGAACAGCGAAAAAAGTGGAGAGCAATGGCAATGTGAGCTCCTTTGCCTCAGAGCGATCTTTTGAGATGGAGGATTTCTCTCAACCTCCTTCACCAGAGGAAAGAGAGGAAAGGGAAGGAGGTTCTGTAGAGGAGACTCTGCTTGTTTTATACCCCACAGCGGCAGGGTGGCTGACGTCAGCCCTCACCGCAGAGCAAATAGCGATCCCCGATTCAAATACAAGTGCATTATAGAGTTTTAACCTGAAGAGGGCGCCACACTGACGGTTTTTGGCAGAACATTTATATTTTTACTAAGATGCACTAAAATACCAAAATATTGACTACACTTGTAGACACACTCATTTATACAGTTTATCAGCAGAAAAGTTGATTTGGGGGTGAGTTGCAGTTTAAGTGCAATCGTTTAATTTCATTTTTTTATATGTAGTTCTCTGTTCAGCTTGTTCATATTGAATATTTAAAATGAATAAAAAAATAAATACTATTGAATATGTTATCATTTTAAAAAGTGACTGGTAAAAGTAGATTGACCATATTTTTTTGATTTAGCACGTCCTCTGGTTTTGGCAGTTGTTTTTGGGTAGAGTTTCAGCTCGTGAAACAACAAAATAGCAAAACAAACAAAAACGGAATGAACAAGGCATGTCTATTTAACAAACTATGTTTAAGGTGAATTTGGTTAATTTTACAAAAATGTCTGGATTGTAGCTTTAATGAATAACATCTTAGCTTAATTGTTGAACCATCAAAATGAGGAATTTAAATGATTTTTAATCAACCGTTTATTGGTTGAACAGAAGAGAAGAAGAAAAAACATCCTATTTTAAATGTCTCCCTAAATTGACCTGAGAATGCTTTTCTGCTAAATGTGGATAAAGGCCTCCCTCAGCTAAGCATCCCATAAAGAGAGAAAACAGTGAGAGTAAATTTGAGTTTATGTGTGTTTCACTGTATTAAAAAGCAATTTAGTTGCTTTTGATGAGCGTTATGTTAAGAGTCGCATTAGAGGTGTCCAGTCAAGCTCTGCACTTAATTCAATTAATAAACATCCTCCATCCGATCTTAATTGAGTTTGCCCTCCAGACCAAAGCACAAGTGGCTGGAAAATGTTAAGCAAACAGTGCAGCATGGCAGTGGGGTTATGTTGGAGTGGATTAATGGAAAAGACGAGTCGATCTAAGAGTTGGAGCACAGGTCTTCCTTCATGAGAAACAGAGGCCATTTAGCTGGTATCCCTTTACTGAACGATGTCTGTTTTCAGACATTTATTTGATTTCTCTGGTTTATGTTCTTTTGTTATAGGTATAACACCTGTTGGGAAACTCAATGTGGAGAAGGACTTTTGGTCCACCAATAGAGCTAAATGATGACAGCGATTAGAGATCGGTACCATGATCTTTTTGTAATACATATGTCCATTATTGAGAATATTGTATTCATTAACATTATTTTATTTCAGAGTTGTCACCAACTTTTGTCCTTCCACTCAACTTTCTAGTAATATGTTTGGATACAGCACTCTGTGAACAACCAGCTTTCTTGCCAGTGAACTTTTGTGGCTTACTCTCCTTAATATTATGACAGTTAGTCAGAAACTAAATATTTGGGTTTTCATTAGCTGTAAGCCATAACTATCTAAACTAACAAAAATAAATGCTCAAAATTATATAAGAGATAAACGTTTTTCACTTAAACAAAAAAGGACATTCAAATTTATTGAGATGCACCTGTATATGTTGATAAATTTGATTTAAAAAATATTATGCAAAACACATTCATGTTTTATTATTGTGCTGCATGAGCTGTCTTATCATTAACTATTAAATACTGACTGGGAAGACGCCAATGTTTGCGGCACGCCGTCCCCACCTCTCCCTGTTTCTGTTTATTTTTCTAATCCTCGACTTCGTTCATTTTCCTCTTTTTCACCATGGATCTATCAAACACATCATACCATGATTTGTCCTCTGCTTGCTGATGCTCCTCCATACCTTGTAAGACTTCGGCTTCCACTGGCCGGCTTCCCCGCCTCGTTTAGGGCCTCCAATGGCTCACAAACCCGATTTTGCCCGATCTGGCGTTCCCTGGACCCATTTACACAGTGCCTAGTTTACCTGGAACCAGCGAGTGGCGCTCCGGAGCAGAAGGTTGGCTGTGGCTCACGGTGCCCCTCTCTACCTTCGCTGCCGAGGGATCTGCGTGGCGAACCTCCTCCAAGTGGATAAGCAGCCTCCACTCGAGCCGCACGGTCCCACCATGTTCGCCCTCATAAATGCCAGATCCATTGGTAATAAAACCTTCGTCCTCAGAGACTTCTTTACTGAAAACAGCT
>OY747715.1:6362738-6475238 GCA_963556495.2 Valencia hispanica | reverse complement strand
TGCAAAAAAGACTGCACATAGCACAGAATCAGCGCTTCTACAAGTTTTTTTTGATATTTTTACCATCATTGCCTCTGGTCGTAATGCGATGCTGATACTTCTTGATTTATCAGCTGCTTTTGATACAGTTGATCACATGATTCTCCTACATCGCTTACAGCAGTGTGTGGGAATAACTAGGGCTGCCCTGGCCTGGTTTAGATCCTACCTACTGGATAGGACTTTCAATGTTGCCTTGGCTGAGTACTCCTCTCGAACTGATGTATTGCTCTGGGGCGTACCTCAGGGTTTTATCCCTGGTCCCCTACTCTTCTGCTTATACATTCTTCCACTCATCTCCATTTTCAAAAGCTTTTCCATCCACTATTACCTTTATGCTGATGATAGTGCAGTTTATTTCTCACTAAACCCACAAGAGTCCATCCAGCCTCTGTTTGATTGTCTTTTCGAAGTTAAAACCTGGTTTGCTGTACATTTTTTGCACTTCAACAATGATAAGACAGAGGCGATCCTCTTTACTCCAGCCAAACCAAGGCCCAAAACCCACTACTGATCTCTCAGTCTTAACGCTTTCTCAAAACCACCGTGACCAACTTAGGCGTTGAAATTGATTCCTGCCTAAAAAATGGACGCTCGTGTGAACGCTACAGTTCGGTTGTGTGTTTTCCAGCTCAGGCACCTCTCCAAGCTCAGACCCAAACTCACTAGGTCGCATTTGGAATCAGTCATTCATGCTTTTGTAACATCTCACCTTGACTATGCCAATTCCCTGTTGTTTGGTGCTAACAAAACAACTATTGCCCGTCTGCAACTGGTTCAACATTCAGTTGCACGGTTTCTGACACGCACCAAAAGGAGGAATCACAAAACCCACGTTTTAAAATCACTCCACTGGTTGCCTATTTTATTTCGCATAAATTTAAACATTTTACTATTTCTTTTTAAAGTCCTACATGGACTTGCTCCATCGTATCTTACAGAGCTTCTCAGCCCGTATCAATAGACATGAGTATTGAGGTCAGCTGATCATTTACTACTGGCCGTCCCTAAGATGCGGTGTAAAACACGAGGAGAGACGGCCTTTGTGCCCCGAAGCTCTGGAACATCCTACCTTTATTAGTCAGGTAAGCAACCTCCCTTGAGGCTTTTAAATTCTGTTTAAAGACTTACTATTTTAGCAAGGCTTTCAGTTAGTGATATTTGTTACCTTGTGTTATCTTGTTAATATTCCTTTATTGCTCCTCTGTCTGTTTTTTTGTTTGTTTTTTGTTTTTGTATGGTGTTGTTTTTGCTTTTATTCTAATGCTCCATTTTAGCTTGACTTTGTCTATTTACTTTTTATTCGTTCTCTGATATTGTTGTCACTGTGCAGCACTTTGTTCGGCTGGTGGCTGTAGTGAAAGTGCTATATAAATAAAATGGTATGGTACTACCTCTTTTTATCAACACAAACCATTTTTCTCCACTTGAACACATCAAGCAATAACAGTAGGACACATTTCCTCTGCTGTTCCTTGTTTCAACTCTTCTCTTCTACATGTTATGGTTACCCGAGATGCTTTTACAGATAGCATGACGGAAAGCATCAGTAGCACCTCAGAAAGCCCAGGGAAAACACTGCATATTGTTTTATCTTTATTTTTATTTTAAAAAAATAGACGCAGACTTTTTCTGCATGAAGATTTCAGTCCAACATGGAAATTAAACAGATTAAGCTGCAGGGAAAATGTTCCAGTAGGGCTACTGCCTCATTTTGCCAAATGTTTTTGTGCAACAATGAATTATCTACAGATTGTTATTATTATTATTGCCTCTCTAAAATAGTCATGAACTGATGTATTTTCAGAACTAGGAGGTCAAAAAAACCAAAAGATTTTGAGCAATAATGGCTTCTACTGGGTGTATTTATTTCTACATTCAATTGCTGCATAAAATGTCTGAATGCAAAGAATCATGCTTCTTGCTTAATACATAATTTATAATTTAAACACCAATTATGAAGTATCCTGTACCTTCATCGGAGAGGAACCTAGGCTATACGTTTTTTCAAAGTACTCAAATACTAGTCACCACAACTTGTGGGAAAATAAACAGAAATTTCTGAAATGTAACTTTTAGTTCCTGAAAAGTAATCCGAAAGTTTTTTAAAGAAACGACTAGAAATTACCCTTTTATGTTTGGAATTTAACCGGTACAGTGCAGAGAGTAGAGAGTTCCAAGAAAGCTTCCTTTAAGTTACAGAAAAGTACCCTTTAAGTTCTAGGCAAGGACCTTATGAATTAAGTCTCTCTCAACTGGTGGGTCCTAACCCTAAAGTGGATCCACCAACCTGTTTTCCGGTCAATGAAGTCTGGTCTGTTCACCTTCCTTACAGAAGGTGGCGATAATGTCATGTAAACTGAAACCAATTGTTTCACACCAAGGAGGAAGAAAGTTTGTTTACGTTTAGTAGCTGGGGAAAGGGATTTTCTTGGCCGAATTTCTGCGGGCGATAAACCAACCAATCCAATGGTGTAATTATCGTCCATTTATGATATAGAACGGGTAAACTGCTCAATATATCGTGATATTGATTAGCCCTACCTCAAGATCCGAAGGGTATTGGCACCAAGTCACCTCATATTATTGTTTCCAGGAATGTACCCCTGTAAGGTACAGAAAGTACAGGGAAGCTCCAGAAGGTATCCTGTGAGTTTCAGAAAAAACTTCCTATAAGTTCCATGAATGTACCCCGTAGGATCTGGGGAGTAACTGGTGTAGTCAGGAATGAAACCTGTCCGTTTCAGAGAGCAACCCGTAAGAAGTTCTTGGAAAGTTCTAGGAAAGCGCCTTGTAAATCAGTTCTTGTCAACCTTCTTCATGACTTCCAGTTAAGTTACCCCCTGAAGATCTGAAAGGTGCAGGAAACAAGTCACCTCATAATACTGCACTGTCTCCAGAAAAGTTATCCGTAAATTCCAGGAAAGTGTATTTTAAGTTCTAGAAAGGACCCTATGAATTCTAGGAAAGTAACCCTTTAAGTCACCTCATAATTTTGCCCAATCTCCAAAGGCAACCTGTGAGTTTCATATGTAACCAAAGAGGACCAGAAGTTATCTTTCATGTTCTAGAAGAGTTACCTGTAAGTCCCAGGAAAGTACGGGCCATCTAGCATATACCTACAACAACAAAAACACCTGAGCAATACCGTTTTTATCTGTCCTCTTGTCCTTTCATAGTTTGTTGCAGATTTCTCATCTCAGTGTCGGTTCTTTAATGCGGAAACTCTTTAGGAGAAAGCTGAGGCTAAGTGGATCCGACAGTAAACTGAGGCTGCGGCTGAAACGTGTTGGCATGCCAGATGAGATAGATGGTAAGCCCACAGGTCCGGGGAGACGTCTTGCAAAAGTCATCTGTGATTCATGTGGTGAGAGTCGGTTCCCTGGAGGTCTCTGATTAGTAACCTGCTGCGAACACCACAGGACACATTTGCTGAGCAACGTCTCCTACAAATGGCTGTGGACATGAACGTCTGTGTGCTTCTCACCAAGCTTGTTACTTCTTCCTTTCGGCATTTTTCTAATTTGTTGTTCTTTTTGGGGGTTTTTTCTTTGTTTTGTTTTGTTTATAATGACGGTTAGATACCTACAAACTTTTAAAATCGGATGAAAAATGTACTTAAATAGTGTTACTCTGATCAGTTTAATAGCTTTAAGCAACAAACTGTTTTAAACCTAAATTCTGTCTGTACCAGATTCAGTATGTTGGATTTCTATAGAACAGAAGGTTTAGACAGTTTCTCAGTATGAGATATAAAATACTTTGGGGTGTAAGGATACGCAAAAATCAGCAATTGATACATATTCTGGTTTCAAAGTCACGGTTTGCAAGTTTCAAAGAAATAAAATAAATAAAATTCACAATTTTTTTTACATGCAGGCAGCAATACGAAAATTTAAGAAAACATTTTCCAGATTTCTGAAATTAATTTGATTTGATTTTGTCTTAAATCTAAATAAAGTAGTAAATAAAGAGCTGAGTGGAGACTTAGATGTTTTTCATTGAATAAAGTAGCATAAGCAGTTGTTGCCAATACCTGGGTAGATTATGTAACAACTTACCCACTAGATAAACGGTCAATGCTCATGTTTAGACATTTTTAAACAAGATTGGGCCCAAATTTGAGAAAACATGTTTAAATCACTTTGAAATTGATTTGATATTTAGACTTCCTTGTGTCCCAGCTGTACCAGCTGTTGGGAAAATCCTTCCCATCAACGGAGATTCCTCCACCTTGCATTTTTTATGACGTAAGGACACGATTAATTGATTCGTCACGATTACGTCCACAACCAAAATTGTTTGCAACAAATGTAAAAATCAAAGTCGTTAATTTTTTATTTTTTTTTACTTGGTTTTTCTCTTGAAACTGTCATTCTGTAGCTGCATGAGAAACCCAAATACAGGTCCTAATCAAAAAATTTGCATATTGTGATAAAGTTAATTCTTTTCCATAATGTAATGATACAAATTAAACTTTCATATATTTTAGATTCATTGCACACCAACTGAAATATTTCAGGTCTTTTATTGTTTTAAAACTGATGATTTTGGCATACATCTTATGAAAACCCAAAATTCCTATCTCAAAAAATTAGCATATTTCATCCGACCAATAAAAGAAAAAGTGTTTTTAACACAAAAAAAGTCAACCTTCAAATAATTATGTTCAGTTATGCACTCAATACTTGGTCAAGAATCCTTTTGCAGAAACGACTGCTTCAATGCGGCGTGGCATGGAGGCAATCAGCCTGTGGCACTGCTGAGGTGTTATGGAGGCCCAGGATGCTTCGATAGCGGCCTTAAGCTCATCCAGAGTGTTGGGTCTTCCGTCTCTCAACTTCCTCTTCACAATATCCCACAGATTCTCTATGGGGTTCAGGTCAGGAGAGTTGGCAGGCCAACTGAGCACAGTAATACCACGGTCAGTAAACCATTTACCAGTGGTTTTGGCACTGTGAGCAGGTGCCAGGTCGTGCTGAAAAATGAAATCTTCATCTCCATAAAGCTTTTCAGCAGATGGAAGCATGAAGTGCTCCAAAATCTCCTGATAGCTAGCTGCATTGACCCTGCCCTTGATAAAACACAGTGGACCAACACCAGCAGCTGAAATGGCACCCCAGACCATCACTGACTGTGGGTACTTGACACTGGACTTCAGGCATTTTGGCATTTCCTTCTCCCCAGTCTTCCTCCAGACTCTGGCACCTTGATTTCCGAATGACATGCAAGTACACTGAGCGACAGTCCAGTGCTGCTTCTCTGTAGCCCAGGTCAGGCGCTTCTGCCGCTGTTTCTGGTTCAAAAGTGGCTTGTAGCCCATTTCCAGCACACGCCTGTGCACGGTGGCTCTGGATGGTTCTACTCCAGACTCAGTCCACTGCTTCCGCAGGCCCCCCAAGGTCTGGAATCGGTCCTTCTCCACAATCTTCCTCAGGGTCCGGTCACCTCTTCTCGTTGTGCAGCGTTTTCTGCCACACTTTTTCCTTCCCACAGACTTCCCACTGAGGTGCCTTGATACAGCACTCTGGGAACAGCCTATTCGTTCAGAAATCTCTTTCTGTGTCTTACCCTCTTGCTTGAGGGTGTCAATGATGGCCTTCTGGGCAGCAGTCAGGTCGACAGTCTTACCCATGATTGCGGTTTTGAGTAATGAACCAGGCTGGGAGTTTTTAAAAGCCTCAGGAATCGTTTGCAGGTGTTTAGAGTTAATTAGTGGATTCAGATGATTAGGTTAATAGCTCGTTTAGAGAACCTTTTCATGATATGCTAATTTTTTGAGATAGGAATTTTGGGTTTTCATGAGCTGTATGCCAAAATCATCAGTTTTAAAACAATAAAAGACCTGAAATATTTCAGTTGGTGTGCAATAAATCTAAAATATATGAAAGTTAAATTTTTATCATCACATTATGGAAAAGAATGAACTTTATCACAATATGCTAATTTTTTTAGAAGGACCTGTAGAGTTCAGTGACACCTGGGAGTCCTTTCCGTTTTGTTATGGTGTCACTTTTTAAAGCTGCCCTACTGAACATTGCATTGTGCACTTAGTTCCTCACATAATAATTTAAATGTCCGGGTAGGAACAATGCTGTACTGTTCAGTGCACATGCATGGCTAGCAAAAAGGACTGTACATTCAGTATGCTAACATAAACAGGTGATCTCTGAAATACTTGGGCGATTTCAGGCCCA
The DNA here is from genome assembly GCA_963556495.2 of Valencia hispanica. Taxonomy (NCBI): domain Eukaryota; kingdom Metazoa; phylum Chordata; class Actinopteri; order Cyprinodontiformes; family Valenciidae; genus Valencia; species Valencia hispanica. The sequence goes on along the minus strand of OY747715.1, from coordinate 6,469,002 downwards.
AACGCTTTTAAAATTAAATGCACTAATAAATGTCAGCATGTTTTATAAGTTTAAAAAGTTAGATGTATTTTTTTTATTCTCTGCTATGATGATATGAGTCTCAAAGCTAATTTTTTAAAAGTATTTCTGTTTTGAATGTGGTGTACTCCTGTTCACTAGCCTGAGATTTGAACTAAAGATTTGTTCATTTAAAAAAAGTTGGCATCAGTTATTTTAATTTTAAATGTAAATTCACTGAAATTTATGTATCACATATATATATATATATATACAAATATTTTTATTTTTTTAAAGCCTAAATTATTGATGGAGCACCGATAGATTATCATCAAAAGATGACATGTTTGGATTATTCTTCCAAAAGTAAACATCATGATGGCAGTGAGTTTGAGTTTTTCCTGTCTTCAAGCTATGGTTGTGCATGTTTCAACCTCTGAGAGGTTAATGGACATCGAGATCTAAAGTTCAGTTTTCATTCAATAGGTCTTTTCTACATAATGTTTTCTAATTGTTTACATTAAAATGCAAACTTCTTTTTCTTCCGAATCGTCGGTCCTACTCATAACATGTTAAAATATTCCTAATCATTTGCTCTTCAGGCTTCCTAAAGGTCAGTCAAAGTCTCTGAACTCACTATTTCATTTATTAACCCCATTATTCCTATTTCTGCAGTTGAATCAATGAAAAACAGAAACGATAACTTCCAGATAAACTAACTTAACCTTGTTGGGTTTACAGCATCAGTTGCCATGGCCAGGGGCGTAGCACCAAATTCTGGGCCCTGTATACTCTCAATGTCAGTGGGCCCCCTACACAGGCCATTGTACGATGCTGGATAGCAAAATGAAAATTCAATTTTGAATGAATTTTCTTTTTTATTATTTGAATATAAACAAGTATAACTAGTGTTTAAATCTATAATCAAATCAGATTATAGTAATGACTGGTTCTTTCATTCACCACCTGAATTGATGCATTTGGTCTACTTGTGCTCAAATACCTTTAAACCTTAGGCTACATCGGGTTTGTTTACTAACTTTTGATCCATGATACTGATTCAAGTTTTAAATTAAGAACATTTATTTTTGAACAGGAGAACACAAGACAACTGTACCCTCAGAAACCAATCAAATAAGCTAAGCCTGCCATAATAAAAAAAATGTCAACTATAAAAAAATAAATAAAAGTCAAATGAGATGTAATCTACATCCCAATAAATCTCCACTGACGAGTCTTTTTGTTTGCGAAATCAGTGAGGAGATCTGTAAAGTCCAACTGTTTGGCCAATTGGCTTTAAATTTACAGAATGGCGAGGCTATTTAGTCTATCCTGGCCCATTGTTGATCTCAGGTAGTTTTTTTACCAGTTTTAACTTGCTGAAAGCCTGTTCACCTCCTGCAACTGTGACAGGAAGTGTGCAGAAAATCCTTAAAACAATGCAAAGCTCTCCAAAAATGCTCTGCAGCTGGATCTTCCAGATGGTATTCAGGAGCTCAAGAGAGGACAGAGTTTTTGAAAATAACTGGAATTTGGGGATAATTTCAACAAACTATCATATCCAAACATAAATATCAAAAATTAGTTTTTTAAATTGTAAAACAATGTAAACAACATGATATTTTATCAGATTTATTTTAGAGTGTGTCCTCAGTACTCCAGGGTTGAAGAAATCATCAGTGCATGTGATGGAGGAAAGCACAGTGCATGTAGGGGGCGTTGCCTCAGTAGCCCTGCAGTGTGCATGTGATTTAATTGCAGAGAAATTTAAGTTTGCTGCATTAAATCTACTTGTTTTAGCCAAGATTATGCTACAATATATTTTCCTCAACTATATTTAAGTTCCCTGTTAAAGGAATAACCTTTCAGTTTTGTAAATTCCCATTAATTCCCTTATATTCCTAACTCCCATGGAAATTTTCCAACTTTGAAAATTCCCAGAATTTGAATTTTGCAACCCTATTCATTGGCTTTGATAACATCATGAATTTATTGAGCATTGACTATAGCTTTTAAGCACAGCACTGTGCTGCAATGCTAGGGCTTTTCACCAAACAAAAATGATAATTAGCTTTATTGCTCAAATCAATATTTCCTGTGTGCACTTGAGAACACAGTGATATTGGTAGGCACATCTACATGTGCAGAAATATAGGCAGATCATTTATTAAGGAGTTTGAGAAAATATCACACATTATAAGCAATAGTAGGGCTAGTAACTTTACACTGTGCTGCCACTCTTTCCACCACTCCAATAGCACTAGGCAATGGCACACACATTGAATCAAAAGGCGTACTTATTTAAGGTAAGCAACTCGCAATTAGGAAGCAAGGGGGGAGCTCGCCCTTTGAGCAATGATCTCACCTTGTCTTTCCTCATTTCTGCTCTGTCTCAGCCTCATCTCCAGAACAGCAGCCAGGACTGGCCAGTGCTGCTACTACTGGTGTGTCAGAACCACTGGTTGTTTCTGATACTGGTTAATGTTGGCAACCTGACGTTAGCTGGCGTGGCCCATAATTTACTTGCAGCAACAAGCAGCCTGGTTAACAAACTAAGCTAAAGATTTAACATTAGCATACATACATTAGGAGCAGCTGTCTGGAGTTGACTACGTTAACTTTAATTGGATGTAGGTGCATAACAAGCAAACTCAGTTCACCTTTTGGGAAGAAAGCAGTCATCAGCTGCTTCCCCTCATTCTGCCTCCTTTCTTTTTCCTTCCCGTCTTTCTTTTTTTGAAAGCCCGATTTGGGCTTTTTGCGCAGCATGATCAGGCTCCCAAGCTCTAGACTCACTGCGTTACTTGTTTGCCGCCGGATGCGGTCTATGGGCGGACTAAACTATTTGGGGGGGGGGGGGGGGTGTCCAGAGTGTCTGGTACTGAGTTCATTCTCTCAGTTGGTGTGATCAATATATTTTGAAATGAATAATTACATCAATTGGAGGGCCCAAATAATTTGAAGTAGGCTACAAAAAAAATAAAAATAAAATGATGGGATTTCAAAGGGCCCTCTTCCACTACCTGGCCCATGGCCCATGGCTAATAACCCAGCTATGATGGTAAAAGTCCTGAAGTGAACCTGAAGTTGCTTCAATAAGCCACTAATCGTGCCTCATAGTAGAGTAGCGGGTTCGAAGTGTTGGTAGCAAAGAAACAGTCCCTGTGATTTCAACATATTTAAAAAACAAAATAAAATACCCTAAATGATGATCAAAGGTCTAGACGTTTTTCTTCAAACCCGATGTTATGGAAAGATGAATTTTGAGCCCCAGACAGGTGCCTTCGTAGTAAAACATTGTTTATTATCTCTTCTTTAACAGCGTGCTGAGTGCTGAGCAGCTGTTTTGTTGGGGGATGTAGGAAAAGTTTTCTTCTATTTTCTCTGTTTGCTAAAGAGATGATTTTCAAACATTGTCCATCTGCTGTTGATTTTCTTTTTTTTAAGCCTGACATTTCTTTTGTTTTCGACACAACTCAGCAAAACCATCACATTCAGCCACAGAGACTGGGCTGAGAATGAATTAAACAGCTGTAAAAGCCCAAAGAAAAGGTTTGACTAGACATGAAGAAATCACTGAGTATGGATCAAAACCAAATTCAAAGAGCATCAGAAAGTCGGTAAAGAAATGAGCCGTTTAAAAAGTTTGCACGTTAATTTACATTTGTTTGGAAAGGCTTTGGTAAGATTGCCGTTTATCCAACCTCACTAAATACATTTGCTCGTATGAAGTAGAAAAGACCCTTTAATGCATAACAATTTGAAATCTACACAGTGAAAGAAATCAAACCCTAAATGGCCACATTTCGACCGGCCCCATTCACTTTCAAGCAGCTCTTGATAAGCCTGAAGTTGCTAAGCAACTGTGCATTTTCTCAGTTGATATAAACTTCTTTATTCTGTATAATATGTTGGTCTTCTTAAAAAGAGCTGAGGTAAAGGAAAACCCAGCGCATATTCACGCAATCAGCAGCTGCCATAGTGTTGCTCGCAAATTACATTTCTAAGTCAGTGGGCATTGCAAAGAGAGAGAAAAAGAACTTCTTTAGGGGTTGCATGCCTGTAATTTTATATGCTGAAGTATGTATTTTTCTCCACAGAGAGTTTAAAGTTCCTTTTGAAGGACCATAAGAGGTTAAATCACATCCATATTAAAGGATTTTGTTTTATAAATGTCAAACACATGTACTATCTACTTCGCTATCGACTTTGATTCAACTATCAAGCCTAGAACTGAACTGGTTCTTCTTAAACTAAGAGTAAAATCAACTTTAAACGAGTGGGTGGGAACCATTAGATGGACCATCTAGGTCCTTCTGTTCTAATCCTTACAAAACATAGGCTGCTTTTTAAGATATATGCAGTACACAAAATAAATAGATGTTATTTAAGTATTGAAACCCCCTTTATAAGGGATATAGTAAAACCACATTTGTTGCTAACATTTTACTGTTCCACAGCCTACAGATAGGAACTCAACTCAAGAGTTGACTCATACCGCAATTGCAAAAACAAAAACTCAGACTCAAGGTGTGGGGCTCATGTCTTATGACTAGGGGTGTAACGGTACTCAAAATTCACAGTTCACTACGTTTTCGTTACACTTTAATCAAGAAAAATAAATGCAACTGTGCAGATGACTTTATTATTATTATTTGATCAGCATTAAACAAATATCCTTTTTTCCTGAATTCCTTCATTTCAATTTTTGAAACTTATTTGATTTTATTATGTGCTGTAACTTAAAGTTGAAAGTATAGGACTGACTGGAGATTTGACTTGATTTTTTATTTATTTATAATAAAATAGTACAAGCGGACATAGCCTATACCCTAGATTAGAAAACAATATAACCACTCAAAAACCTGGTTTTTCTCTAGTATCAGTGATGTTTCCATTCAGCTTCACATTGTTTCAGGTGAGTCATTCAGTTTAGTGCAGAGGGTGTTATGGACCTTGTTGTTGTTGAAAGATGCGTTCGCTGACAAAGTTCTGGTTTGCTTTTCTACTTATTGTAGCTGCATGAGAAACCATTAATGTTCCGTTCTGTTTTGTTTTGGTTTCACTTTTTAAAGTTGCCCTCCGGAAACGTTGCACTGCGCTCTGAGTTCTGCACATAAACACTCTGCATGTGTTCTGGTAGAAAACAGACGGATTCGTTACGGTATATGCGCATACCAAACCGACAGGGCCGGACCGAAAAATCCGAATACACGCACTGTTACACCCCTACAGATAAGCCATCATATTTCATGTAGTTTGAGGTGAAACTTAAACCAAAAAGTAACCCTTGGAGCACAGCTTTGACACGGGGGGGCATATATTGTGTGAAAAGCCTAGTATTATTACAAACTTCCTGGTTTGAAGTAAATGAGCTTGAAAAAACAAGCGAGCAAAAAGCGCTTGGACACATGATAATGCAAAAACATTATCATGAGGGGCATCCATGCTGTGTCTGAGTGGAAACACAGGTCGCACGTGTTATATATCGGAGGAACCTAAAACTCTGGTTATTTATGTCCACAAGCAAACACTGTAGAATTCGCAAATCTTCACTTTGGTCACTGGTATTTGAAAGCATCACTTTTAATGCTGTAAATCTGCGCTTTCGTGCGGATGACAGGCCAAATCGTTGAAAAATATCTTTGTTTTGTAAGATACGTGTGGACAAGGCCTGATGATCCTGCAAATCCTCCGACTCAAAAAATCCATGAATACTTCATACCCCCTTTAAAAACACTGCCTACTTTAATAGTTATCCCTCACTATGATTATGCATTATTACACACAGTGGAAACCATCTTAGCACTTCCACAGAAGCTAACGGCCTCTACAGTTTTCCTTATATTCAGTCTTGGGGGTACAGCCAATCAGCGCCAAAGACAAGGAATGCTGTGGACTGGGCGTCTTTGCAAACGCCACCCAAGCTGCATTTTCTTTCGAATATTTCAGATGATATCTGTGAGTAGGAAGAGTAAAGGGAAAGGATCATTTGAGCACCCCAAGTACTATTGACTTTAAAGTCAGCCTCAGTTCTTCAAAATAAAAGCACTTGATGTTTGATTCAATCGCAAATTCAACCCTAACAGGTAGGGATGTAAGAAAATATCGATATGCCGATATATCATGATATTTTATGTCACGATGTTGCATCGATATTCAAAAGCAAAGTATCGATTTTTATTTTATTTTTTAAAATTTAAATGGAACCATTAATGATGACTGTAATTTTTGTAGTAAAATTAAAAGTATAACTGGTAGATTGTGGCTGTTTTCACCTTCTTCGTTCCAGTGGATCAACTAGATCTAGTAATAAAACTGGACGTGTTAAAGTATGAAACAGGTTGGAGTGTTTAGAATGCTGGGACAGTTTTTCTACAGTTAGATTCAGTGTTAAAAATCACAATATATAGTCTTACTCATAGTATCGCGATATATCGTACCGTCCCCACTGGTATTGTGATGCATATCGTATCACCAGATTTGTATCAATAAACATCCTTACTAACAGGTGTTACCACACCTCCACAATTTATTTTTGAACATAACACTTCCTTATGACACTGATGGGGTAAATTCTACTTAATTCACAGCAGTTTGTACCAGCTTGCCATGTTAAAGATCATTGTCGATTATCCGTGCATTAAATAAACAGAGATAAATCAGTGAATTATTGTAGTTCATGACCTTCATGCAGAGATGTGTGTTAGGCAGACGAGATAGCGTGCATTTGATGAGTCATTACACGCTCGGGACCCCACTAGAACTTGGAGAAAAGGATTTGCTGACATCTCTGCTGTAACAACAAGATCTTTGAAGGATCTCATTTAATCGTCCTCACAATAAAAAGCTTTAATCTCTCGCCAACCCCATCAAGACCCGCGTGTCCCTCAAAGCGGTGTCGGTCACATCGCTGTCGTCACTGTGCTGGGGGGGGGTATACAACTTTGCAGCTAAATCTGAATCTCGTTCTTTTCCGTGCCTCTTGTGAACTTTCCAAGTTCCATGCCATCTGTGGACTGAGACGAATGTCAGCGTCGTCTCTGGGATTGCGATTATGCAGTGTGACTAACGCAGACGCTTATCAGAGAGGCAGCCCATTTAATATAACTGTCCTCTTCAGGGACAAAAGCTGATCCTGGGCTAAAGAAAAACTTAATAGAAAACCCCAATGTTGATGTTGCGCGTGTGTCAATCTGTTATCTTCTACATACTGATTAAAAGAAGGAAATGACTGTAGTAAGAAGCTAAACGAGACAGGTTACTTTTCAACAATATGCTTTTTTTAATTTCAAAATCTGGCAAATTAATTTGGATAGGGTTGTTGACTCATCTTCAGCACTTGAAAAGGCATCAATCAGTCTATCACTGATTGGCTGATGTTGAAGAACAACAAATGTCAAGATAGCAATCAGTCGTCTCCAGAATCAGCTTATAATGTGGCACATTTAACACCTTTAACACATTTTCCCCATGATGTATAAAATATTCTGACCTTTTAACACCTTCTCTTCATCTGAGGCCTCAGCTACACTTCTCTGGATATTTAACATTGTGCAAACTATTTTATATGTACATGAACATATTATACACAACTGGAAAACTAAGCTTCTTGAGATTCCACTGATGCAGAGACAGTAAACGCTTTTTTGTCAAACCCTAGCCAAGATTGTTGCTGATGCGCATCAGTCAACTTTAATTTTCATACAATAAGACAGAAACAGTTGGCATGTTTCCAAGCGTTTATTTATATCTGAGGATCTGATGCTGTGGCGCTGTTAAAATACGTCAAAGTGCATCTGAAGAGGGAAAGAAGTCAGTCGGTCAAAATGTTTATCACAGTTAATTCCATGAGAGCTGGATTTAACTTGTACAAAATTGGATTTATTATGATTGCAGCGACTCAGATCAATGAAAAACTGAAAAGATTGTTCTCAAAAAAAGTACAAAGCAATTTCATTAACAGGTAACAGTTGAACTGAGCTGATAATGTGTTGTTAGGACTTTTTTATGTGATTGATGCAAAACCGTAAAAACAACAAAAATGTCTGACTTTACAGAGCAAAATGACCAATTTAATTCTGATAGGATTTGCTTTTGTTCTGAGAAAGATTCATGAGGAGCTTATTAAAACTAAAATCCTTAGTCTGCTCAAGTTCGTCACATTTAGTTGTGAATTATCTTTAAATTAACCTATTTTAACTATGTTAATTTTTGACAGACTTAACAGACAATAGTATAGTAATAATAAACAAATGTAAACCTTTTATTTTGTGTTTTCCATTTTTTTCACAATTTTTCATTTGATTTATAAAGATTTATTGTTGCCAAAGACCACAGTAGTAAATAATTTTGTACAAGCCTGAGGTTAGCCCTCACTAATGGTGCTATCGTTATACCTAACGAGGCTATCAGGGTTGCGTAAGCTTTTAGGCACTAAGCAATCTAAGTGATGTAAGAGTCGTTAACGGTGAAATTACCCCGGTTATGTAACTATACAATGTTTTGGTCACATAACTGCTTTGTATGTGTTACGTACAAAGCCTTCCCAAGAAGTTTCACCAAAACTCACACATTGAGGCACATTGAGGCATGTGACCAAAACAGCATAGTTATATAACCTGGGTTTCACCATTAACGACACTTACATCACCTTGGGGCCCATCCACACGGAGACACGATTTGCTTTATCATTTTAGCGTTTCATCCACACGGATCCGGCGTTTTCGGAGACTGAAACCGCTATTTTTGAAACCGGGTCCCAAAGTGGATACATCTGAAAACGACACCCTTGCGGTTTCGTGTGTACAGCCAATCCGTATATTTTGTGAAACGATGATGTCATCACATCACGTGTCGGCTGCGTCACACGTAACCGCAACAACAATAATGGCGGACTACATGATTTTGCTTGTGCTGCAGAAGCTACTAAGCCTACTAGCTTTATTACAGCAAAATCTATTGCTTTGTTATAAATTTATTCTTCTTGGTTCGTATACAGCGCGCAAGGTTATGCGCATGCTCAAAGTCTTCTTCTCCGTGTATAGTGTATATCAGTGGCAAAATTACAGCCCCCCATACTGGCCTGGCATATATACTACACGGTTTTCAGACGGTTTCAGTGGTTTCGTGTGTACGGAGATACTTCTTGAGACGACGCCGTGTTAACGGAATTTTTTTTAGAACGAGGAATATCAATTATCTGATAGGGAACGGACCAGCTTCGTGTGGACGTGGCCTTAGACACTTACATCACCTTGGTGCTTCGATGCTCACGGAACCCTGATAGCCCTGTTAGGTATAATGATAGCCCCATTAGTGAGCCTTAACCTTAGACTTATAAATCTGATACTCCCGATCCAGTTTTCAGAACTGAAGAAGCCTCCTGGATGAGAGACGAAACGTATTCAAGACAACAAGAAAAGTCCAGTTGTCTTAATTTAAACTCAGAATATCATGTCCTGGATCAGTGAGAATCTACAAGAACGTATTCAGAGACAGTTTGTGGCTCCCCAATGGATGTCGGCGTACTTAGCATTTGCCCATGCTGCCTATGTCACTGGTTTAAAGCCCATTATTGACAGAATACAGCCATCTCGAATAGAAATTGTCTTTTTATGTCCACAGGGGTCCAATTAATGTTCTCCAACAGTTTTTCCTCAACAAGTCTTACATCCGCCATTCAACATAATCTGCCACTGATTGCCTTCAAAATTTTCTTCAGATGTGTCTTATTTCTCTCAAAGTTTTCGTCATAACTTCCGTTAGCACCAGGGGTCGTGTTAACCGAATATTTTCCATATTTGACCTTTTTTTTAGAACGGTGACGGAAAAATCTGAAGGCTGTCCATCATTTTGGCAGATTAGTATTCACACCTGAATTGCCCCTCGTGGGATCAATAAAGTATTCATTCATTCACCTCTCACCACTTGGCGCAAATGTGCAGATATTTTCAACTTTACGCACAGAGTCCAGGTAACTAAATCAATGAAAGAAAAGATTCCCATAAGAGCATCTGAGTATCATCTCAGACCCAGACACCGTAATGCATCTTGCTAACCGGAAGCTGACAGCGCTTTGAAGAGTTACTAAGGCCTTGGCGCTCAACTGTGGTCGGTACGGGTGGTTAGATGCACTGCAAAGAACCTGCTGTGTCCCAAACATGCATGCTGCTGGCCTTCCTCCTGCTTAAGCGATAGCTTGCGAGTCAGGAAACGGCTCGTTCAGAGAGTCTTTCCTACTTCTGATTGCTTCGAATAGAGAAATGTTCCCTCCTTTCAAAACTTTGGCTGAAGTGGCGCTTTAATCCCAGTCTCCAGTGTGGCAGCGGAGCGCAGATTCAGCCTACAGAACTACATCTGAACCCCTGTTAGAAGTTGTCTGTCCGAGGCAAAACTCCAAAACCTCATGATAAAAGCCTCTGCAGGAATCCCACTGTGTGATTACGCACAAGCCTGGTGAGCATTTCAGTTCCATGCGGAGGAGGAGGAAGTTGTGAGATTTAACATGAATAACAAAATAAATAGTATTGAATATGTATTAAAATACTGTCATATTTAATAATTGACGGGTAAATAGAGATTATGACTGGATTCTTTTGACCCAGCCAGTCAAAATGACGTACAAAAAAAATGTCTAGCACGACCTCTGGTTAGCACACAAGTGTTTTGGGTAAAAACTACAGGTAATTTAAGGGGTTAAACAAATATTGTCATTTCCTACTCTCCACATATACCATTTCCTTCTCAGGATATCCACTATATTTTAAAAATGTGCTCATTAAGTACTAAGTACCTCTGAGTTGTTGAAGCGTAGTCATGTGAAAAGATTAAGAAACTCCAGTCTTTATTTTAAAAAAAGTGTTGATGTGATCTTATTTTTATTTACCTCTTTGAAAAACAAAGGGATTTAATTGCATTTAAACAACAAAACTTAATCTAATGAAACAAAAGACAGTAACAAGAATGTGTTTTCTAATTGAGGAAAAGCAGAACAGATAGTATTATTAAATGCTTCTTGTGGCCGTCTATTCGTCTCTGACATCGTTTTGATTAGGTTCTTGCATGTTCAGCTCGTTTAAGGTCTTCCCCACTGTGTCTGAATGAAACCAAGATCTGTGCTTTGACTAGACGCAGGACTTTTTATTCCTCCATGCTCAACCAACCAATCCTGGTGGATGTACTGGTTCAGCTCTGCTTCAGCGGGTTTCTTTTTTTTCCTTTTCCTCAAACATCCCCTAATATACAGTAGATGGTGGTTTCTATGATGGTTCAACGTGGTGCTGCTGATGCTAAACATCCTCTGGTAGACCCAACACTAGAGGAATTTAGCTTGGGGGTGCAGTACACAGTCTTTCTATTGAACCCTGTTGCGTTTTTACATCCAGTTGACGGTACGTTACATACTTTCAGGTCAAATCTGTCTTTTTTGGGACAACATTTCTTTGTACATATACATATTATACATCATTGGGAAGCTGAGATTTTTATGATTCCAAAGATGTATGCAAATCAAGGATGCAACCATTACTGTAGACACGGTATACACTTTTTTCAAAAACACTCAAAAAGAAAAATAATGTCCCAACACATTTTTCAAAGCCACATATCAATGACAGAAACGAACCATCTCAAACTAAAATGGTCAGAAAAGGTGTGCGCCCCCTGCCGTCCTGGTGGGGAATTGCTTTGCAACACTGACACGAACAAAGAAGTATAAAAGGAAAACGTCTCCGTCAATACGTGTAGTTGGGGGTGCAAACTTGCTGACTGAGAAGTATAAACTAGGCTTAAGTCACGTCCATCTACATCCAGAGCATCGGTCCCCTACCGTCCAAAAAATTAATGAGAGTCAATGGAGCGATGAAAGTTATTTTCTGATCCCATCTGAAACGTGCCATGGATTTAACATATGATGTCCGTGAATTTTACATTCAGACACATTTTGATGCAGATAAAGAACTAATTTTCGACAGGCGACAAAAGTTACTTTAGGTCCCTCCTGGACGAAGGAAGGAAAATTAAAAGTGGAGAAAACAGTCGGTGGAGTGAGATCCAGCATGCGGGACGAGCTGGATCTCAATGAGTATTTCGAGTGCTAGCTAGTGCTAGCTAATATCAGCTGACATGACGTTTTACATGTGACTTTTTATTCGTAGTCATTTTAATTACGAATTTTTACAAACAGTCGAAATGACAACGTTAGTTATCATTTGCATCGAGGTGCAGCAGATGCGTGATTCAGGGCGCAAGGCAAAGCGGACGGGAAAATTACTTTTGCTCCGTTGACTGCCGACTGGAAGGGGAGGAGACTTAGGCTTCCCATGTCCATTTTGGCAAACAAACGTTACAAAACATCTTCTTTACCGTCTCCAAAAGCATTGATTAATAGCCTTACAGCACCCTCTGTTGGTTGCCTTGGATCATTACGTTGTATTGCATGTCCCCTTGGGCCCATGTTGGATAATCCAGGCCTGCTCACTTCAACAGTCAGGAGAACACCCAACTAAATGTCTGAGGTTCAGGCAGGACAAGCCTCCTTCAAAACGAGGAGTAACGGCAGTCTAATTATCTGCAGGATGGATGGATGTCACTGAAACTTCTGGTATTAATCAATGAATCTGTGTTTTGTTTTTGTTTTTTTTCAGGTCAACAAGACGGAGGACAAATCCCTGGAGGAACGGGGACGGATTATGATTTCTCTCAAGTACAACACCCAGAAGTCTTGCCTGGTAGTGGGCATCATACGCTGCGCTCACCTCGCTGCCATGGACGCCAACGGCTTCTCCGACCCCTACGTCAAAACGTCAGTAACCAAACACCTGCAGCTTCTCTCAAACAGAAACTGGGGGGGTCATTGAATTTGATGGAGCAAATTTCACAATATTTAGAGCTGGTTTAAGATACTGCAATCATGTTCAACTTCTCTAAGTTAGATCTTGATGTGGACCTTTTAAATGTAACTATGTGGAAGTATTACAATTATATTTAGATTTATTTTATTACTTGTAACTGAATAAGCAGCAACAGAAAACTTTCGTGTCCCTTTTATCCCTGCTAACGTCGGCTGCCATTTTAATTTATTCACTGCTCCCACGAAAATAAGGGGAACACTAAAATAACACATCCTAGATCTGAGTGAATGAAATATTCTTATTAAATACTTTCTTCTTTACATAGTTGAATGTGCTGAATCACACAAAAATTAGCCATGGAAATCAAATTTATCAACCCATGGAGGTATGGATTTGGAGTCACACTCAAAATTAAAGTGGAAAAACAAACTACAGGCTGATCCAACTTTGAAGTAACGTAACGTCCTTAAAACAAGTCAAAATGAGGCTCAGTAGTGGGTGTGGCCTCCATGTGCCTGTAGGACCTCGCTACAACGCCTGGGCATGCTCCTGATGAGGTGGCGGATGGTCTTCTGAGGGATCTCCTCCCAGACCTGGACTAAAGCATCCGCCAACTCCTGGACAGTCTGTGGTGCAATGTGGTGTTGGTGGATGGAGACATGATGTCCCAGATGTGCTTACTTGGATTCAGGTCTAGGGAACGGGCGAGCCGGTCCATAGTATCAATGCCTTCGTCTTGCAGGAACTGCTGACTCACTCCAGCCACATGAGGTCGAGCAATGTCTTGCATTAGGAGGAACCTATGGCCTACCGCACCAGCATTGGTCTTACAAGGGGTCTGAGGATCTCATCTTGGTATGTAATGGCAGTCAGGCTGCCTCTGGTGAGCACATTGAGGGCTGTGCAGCCCCCCCACACCATTACTGACCCACTGCCAAACCGGTCATGCTGGACGTTCTCCACGGCGTCTCCAGACTATGTCACGTCTGTCACATGTGCTCAGTGTGAACCTGCTTTCATCTATGAGGAGCACAGGGCGCCAGTGGCGAATTTGCCAATCTTGGTGTTCTCTGGCAAATGCCAGACGTCCTGCACGGTGTTGGGCTGTAAGCACAACCCTCACCTGTGGACGTGGACAGTTTGATTTCACAGAAGTGTGATTGACTTGGAGTTACATTGTGTTGTTTAAGGCGTCCCTTTATTTATTTTGTATTGATATAGATTTATATTCTTGTCGCGCTCTGGCTGCAGCTCTCTTGTCTTGGTGCGGAGGAAGGTAGCACAAGGCTGATAGATTATTTGCTTGTGTCTTGTTAACGGATCCTTTTCTTGAAAAGAAATTATTGCTCTGACAAAACAAAATCGTTGCAACAAATAACCCAAGGGACATCAGTTTAACTCAAGTCTTCCTTCGTTTTCATTCATGTTTTGCATTAAGTGTCGCTGAAACAGAGAGAGATTGAATTGAAAGGCTCCACAATGAGAATTAAAAATATGCAAATGAAATATCCAGGAATTCATCGAATGCGGTAGACTGGCTTGCTCAATGCAATACAAAACGTTTGCAGGAAAATACATGAAAAAAGATGAGAAAAAATTAGGACAAGAAATACAGTTAATGAATAACAGTTGAATGTTAAGTTACATGTAAAAAGTCGTTACAAAGTTAAATGAAGAGCCCAAAGAATAGAAATAAAAATTACAAAAAATGCTTGACATTAATGAGAATGAAAATAATGAGCCTGGGGTCTTTTTACATTGAGTTTGCATGTTCTTCTTGTGCATGTGTTCCCCTCCGGGGAACACATGCACACATGCAGCTCCAGAGCAAAAACATGAAAGGTAGGTTAATTGGTTGATCTAAATTGCCTTTAGTTTTGATTGTGTGTTGCCCTGTAATTGGTACCTATCTCCAGCAGTCATTGGACGAGAGGCGGGGTCCATCCTGGACAGGTCGCCAGTCCATCACAGGACAAACAACACATGTCCACACTCACACCTGAGGGTAATAAATGAACTAAACAGCCATGTTTATTATTTTTGACAAAATACCAACAATAAAACAATCAAAAATGTTAATATCCATAAAGCACAGGGGGTTGTTAGCCTAAAATATTTGTGGCACAGGAGGATTGACTTCCCTTCTTATCCAAACACTGGAAGGCTATTTTTAGCCTCCACGCAAGACAATGTAGAAGTGTCGAAAATGGATTATCTGGCGGAGCTGATGTTGTAGCAGAAAAGATGTAGACAACCTGTGATTATCAGCTGCATGAAAGACAAGCTCGTGAGGGGCCGCAATTTGAAGTATAGTCCTATTTATCGCACCTGAACATTTTCCCCCCGAGTCTTTCATCTGGCTGAGTGATGGAAGTGCAATTAATTTCTGACTCTGCCGTGCACAAATCGGGAACAAAGGCAGGACTCGTTTCAGAAGAGAAAGGCTGGCAAAACATTTTTCAACAGAAAATCTTCATAGAGCCTGAAGGACGCGGCTAAGACTTCAGTAGATTCACCCGCTGAGGAGGAACACAGGAACGGTAGTCGGACAAACGGAGATACTGTCGCTCGCAAAAAGTATTCGCACCCCTTAAACTCGTCAACATTCAGTCGCTTTACAGCTTCAATCATCAAAAGTGTTTTATTGCAATTTTATGTCACCGGCTGCAACGTAGAGTGTAAATGTGAAGAAAAAGATGTGTAGCACCTTATGCTGTTAGCACAGATTAACAACCTACTGGACCCAGTTCTAGGTTCTGAGGAGCGGTGTGTAATCAAAACGACAGCCAGAGACTGGAAACTGGAAATGGAAAAGACGGCAGTTTATATAAACAAAAATAAATGGGCAAATGACAAACACTGAAATATCATCTCAGTTGGATGAAGCAACATAAATTAACCCTTTTGTTGTTTTAACTTTTTACCTTTTGAGTTAAAGATCAAATAAAATGAGTTGCCCTAATTTGAGTTTAAGTTTGAATTAAGCTCAAACAATTAACTTTTTTCAGTTTATAGAGCTCACTGCTTTCAGTTTCAACAAGTTTTTTGTCACCTTAATTGCATGAACAATTATGCGGCAAAATAATAAAACATTTGTCATTTTGTCCACGACACTCATCTCAATTGTCCATATTGTAGCAATATTGTTCCAAACTTGACGTATGTCCTTTGTTCAATAAATCCCACCTCAACCTTGGTATGGTCGAGAGTGATCTGGATAGTGGAAAGCAGGACGACTGCTGTGCCTCCGCTGATGGTCCTGAAAGTGTTCTGTGGGATGGTACTGGCTCGCCTCGATCCCAAACCCAGGCCTAAGTCCGAATCCAGGATCGTTGGATCATAGCATTGCACGTGGAGGGCAGTTTGTAAAATTACACAATCAAAAATTAACAGCAATAATTTGGATTATTTAGCCCGTCATGTGAGAAAAAAATTGGGGTTCATTTTTCAAAGTCATATTTTCGTCCATGTTATTTATTCATTTATAAATGTCACGGTTTCAAACTAAGTATTCATTAAGCACGTTAAGTATTTAGTTTTAAGCTAAATATTTACTAGCAAGCTAAACTGGCTAGCTAAATATATAGCTTCCAAGTAAATATTTGACTCAGCAACTATATATATATATATATATATATATATATATATATATATATATATATATATATATATATATATATATATATATATATATAACAGTGGCTTGCAAAAGTATTCGGCCCCCTTGAACTTTTCCACATTTTGTCACATTACAGCCACAAACATGAATCAATTTTATTGGAATTCCACGTAAAAGACCAATACAAAGTGGTGTACAAGTGAGAAGTGGAACGAAAATCATACATGATTCCAAACATTTTTTACAAATAAATAACTGAAAAGTGGGGTGTGCGTAATTATTCAGCCCCCTGAGTCAATACTTTGTAGAACCACCTTTTGCTGCAATTCCAGCTGCCAGTCTTTTAGGGTATGTCTCTACCAGCTTTGCACATCTAGACACTGAAATTCTTGCCCATTCTTCTTTGCAAAACAGCTCCAGCTCAGTCAGATTAGATGGACAGCATTTGTGAACAGCAGCTTTCAGATCTTGCCACAGATTCTCCATTGGATTTAGATCTGGACTTTGACTGGGCCATTCTAACACATGGATATGTTTTGTTTTAAACCATTTCATTGTTGCCCTGGCTTTATGTTTAGGGTCGTTGTCCTGCTGGAAGGTGAACCTCCGCCCCAGTCTCAAGTCTTTTGCAGACTCCAAGAGGTTTTCTTCCAAGACTGCCCTGTATTTGGTTCCATCCATCTTCCCATCAACTCTGACCAGCTTCCCTGTCCCTGCTGAAGAGAAGCACCCCCAGAGCATAATGCTGCCACCACCATATTTGACAGTGGGGATGGTGTGTTCAGAGTGATGTGCAGTGTTAGTTTTCCGCCACACATAGCGTTTTGCATTTTGGTCTCATCTGACCAGAGCACCTTCTTCCACATGTTTGCTGTGTCCCCCACATGGCTTGTGGCAAACTGCAAGCGGGACTTCTTATGGTTTTCTTTTAACAATGGCTTTCTTCTTGCCACTCTTCCATAAAGGCCAACTTTGTGCAGTGCACCACTAATAGTTGTCCTATGGACAGATTCCCCCACCTGAGCTGTAGATCTCTGCAGCTCGTCCAGAGTCACCATGGGCCTCTTGGCTGCATTTCTGATCAGCGCTCTCCTTGTTCGGCCTGTGAGTTTAGGTGGACGACCTTGTCTTGGTAGGTTTACAGTTGTGCCATACTCCTTCCATTTCTGAATGATCGCTTGAACAGTGCTTGGGAAATCTTTTTGTAGCCTAAGCCTGCTTTAAATGTCTCACTAACTTTATCCCTGACCTGTCTGGTGTGTTCTTTGGACTTCATGGTGTTGTTGCTCCCAACATTCTCTTAGACAACCTCTGAGGCCGTCACAGGGCAGCTGTATTTGTACTGACATTAGATTACACACAGGTGCACTCTATTTAGTCATTAGCACTCATCAGGCAATGTCTATGGGCAACTGACTGCACTCAGACCAAAGGGGGCTGAATAATTACGCACACCCCACTTTTCAGTTATTTATTTGTAAAAAATGTTTGGAATCATGTATGATTTTCGTTCCACTTCTCACGTGTACACCCCTTTGTTTTGGTCTTTTACGTGGAATTCCAATAAAATTGATTCATGTTTGTGGCTGTAATGTGACAAAATGTGGAAAAGTTCAAGGGGGCCGAATACTTTTGCGAGCCACTGTATATATATATAATATTGGAAATTAAAAGCAGCAATTCAGCATCAAACACACACAACACATGATAGACAATAAAGCATGAATAACAGCAATAAAGCATGAATACGTATGATACATAAAAGATTAATTGTTTATTCAAAGGCAATTCTAAACAGATGAGTTTTGATTTAAAGCAGCTCAGAGTTTCAGCAGCTCTGCCGTCGCCAGGAAGTTTGTTCCAGATTAGAGGAGCATAGAAACTGAAAGCTGCTTCTCCATGTTTGGTTTTGAGTCTAGGGATGTTTAGTAGGCTAGAGTTGGAGGACCTGAGTGTTCTGGTGGTGGTTGGTATAGTAACAGTAGATCTTCAACATATTTTGGTACAAAGCCATTCAGTGATTTATAAACTAGTAAAAGTATTTAGAAGTCTATCCTCTGAGCTACAGGGAGCCAGTGTAAGGACTTTAGAACTGGGGTGATGTGCTCTACTTTCCTGGTTCCAGTGAGGAACACGAGCAGCAGAGTTTTGGATCAGCTGCAGCTGTCTGATTGACTTTTTAGGCAGACCTGTGAAGACGCTGTCGCAGTAATCAATCCGACTAAAGATAAACGCATGGATGAGATTTTCTAGGTCCTGTTGCGACATCAGTCCTTTAATCCTAGAAATGTTCTTCAGGTGATAGAAGGCTGACCTTGTTATTGCCTTTATGTGACCCTGGAGGTTCAGGTCTGAGTCCATTACTACACCTAGATTTCGGGCCTGATCAGTAGTTTCTAGCTGTCTTAACTAAAGATGTGTGCTGACTCTTGATTGTTCCTCTTTAGGTCCAAAAATAATTACTTCAGTTTGGTTTCTGTGTAAAATATGTTAAAATGGCTCCTCCTATGTTTTAAGCTGAAATGTTAGACATGTCGGGATGAAAATAAACAATGATAAAGAGGTGACATTCAATCTCGTCAGCAGTTTATAAAGAGGTTCGCAAGACACAGCTTCAATTCTGGTAGTCCACTTCTGCTTATGGGCTAGAAAATTTGTATACTTGCCTAATATTTAGCTCTGAGCTAATTTTTTAGTTTATAGCCAAATATTTAGCTTGCTAACTAAGTATTTACTTTAAAATTAAATATTTAGTTAACGAGCTAAATGTTTAGTTTGAAGCTAAATATTTCATTTGTGACATTGATGAATGAATAAATAACATGGATGCAAAAATGACTTGGGACAAAAAAAAGAAGAAAACCCATTTATTGATCTTGTCACAGGCTAAATAACCTAAATAATTGCTGGTAACATTTGATTGTGTAGCTTTACAAATGGCACCCCATAATTGCACAGTGACATGTTTTAGCATCATAACTTGTGCCTGAAGATTGTTTTGCCCGGGGAGGTCACTGGTCCCATTACAGGACAACAATTAGGCTCACTGCAGTGTGCTCATCAACAGCGGCTTCAGCTCCCTCTTCCCTCTGGGCAGAGTTGGTGAGCAATAACCCACTTAGCCTCCCTTAAAGACTCTCTGGTATCTTGGGAAATAACAGAGAGTGTGGGTCCAGTGAGCACAGAAAAGAGGAGGGATTTTACTGCGGTGAAACTCTGTAAACCTGCTCGAAATGAAACAATATCCCCACATTCTTTATTCAAATGGACAGTTACTAAACAACATCCACTGTGCAGAATTTGAGGTGAATCAGTTTAATTTGTCTTCAGTGTCAGAAGCAAACATGCGTTCATAAACACAAGTCTGCACACCCAGGGCAACAGCGGCTGCAAAGAATCTGTTTTCAGCACGGACTCACCGACTGCTGTCGATGCAAACAGAGAATAAGCAACACTCTGCTGCATGTTTTCAGAAGGCCAGCAACACCTCGATAATTACAAGGAATGTAAGGTGGAACGGGCTTTTTTCCTCGGTCGTTAGACACAAATGCTCCTGCTGCTCCTCCACCAAAACAAGAACCAGTACGAAAGGAAAAAAATACCCCCCAAAAAATCTGTTTGTTTTTTTAAGTTTTCAGTTGGACTATGTGTTTGTGCTGCATTTTACAGTGAGATTCCTTAGAAGTCTTTTCCCGACTTCACCGTCGAACCCAGTGACGTGCGGCGAGGTTCATAACTGGCACTGACTCTCAAAACCCGAAAATAGAAGCTTATATTTCAGTTTTGACCTTAACTGAGAGATTTGGTTACTTTAAATGCTTTAAATTATGCCTTAATCGATTCCACACGGTTCAGAAGAAGAAGAAGAAAAAATTTTGGCTTGTCTGTCCGGTTCTTAAAGAACATCCCAGAAACCATCAGCCAAAGCTCGGAGAGCTGCTGGAGCTGTGGGGTCACTGTCCAGAGTAAAGCCAGTTTTACTTTCTGATGGAATGAACAGGAAAGAGGCTCCAGCTCCAAAAACAGGACCTTCAGGCTTGCAGTTCTCAGCCTACTACAGGGAGAAGTCCAATGTTTTCTGGGGGGAAAAGTCTATGCTTTGTCGAGAAAAAGATTGAGTTATTGAGCGATAACACGTTTGTTTGGAAGGCTCAAGGTGAGGCGTTCAAACCTAACAACACAGTCTGATACGGTGGTGGCAGGATCATGGTATGGGGCAAGAAACGAGAAAGATTAACTCCAAATCCAGGTCCCAAACACACGAAAAGAGTTCTTGAACTCTACCGATTCTGTAAGGCACATTAAGGGATACTTCCACTAAATATCAAAGCATAAAAATGAATGCAGCATTCATGCGCATGAACACCTGACTGCAGTAGAGCAAAGGGGGAACATGAACATGTTTGTGTTGTCGGTTTGATCCCAAAGGCCCCAAAACGGGCCAACAAAACAATAATTTAAGGTTAAAGAAAAAGCTAATTTCACATCAAATTATAAAAGAAAAATTGATGTATATTACATATAGTATATGCTGTATTATTGTTGCATTCACATCTATTGAGCAGGTTTTAGATAATTTATTTGGTGTGAGGTGATGCACACTTTCCTCTGTGATCTATAACAGAACAATATAATAAATAATAAACATTTACAGTTAAAATAGCCTTGTGTGGAATAAAATGTCCATCCTGACTGGGATTAATGGTCTCTAATACCAGCCAGAGGCTCTTAAAATCAGCTAATTAGGTGGTTTAGTGTGAATAATGTACTGTAATGTGGCTGGGTCCTGAAAGGCAGGGTGTTACCACAGCACCCCCTGGAGGACAGAATAGTATAACAGCTTGGCTCTCCTCTGCCTCCCTGCTGCAGGTACCTGAAGCCCGATGAGAACAAAAAGTCGAAGCACAAGACAGCCGTGAAGAAGAAGACTCTCAATCCTGAGTTCAACGAGGTACAAAAACCCCCCCTCCAGCTCCGGGGTTTTATTCCCTCTCTGTTTTTATGTTTTCCCTCTGAGGCGAGGACTCGTCTGGGGCTTTTGTTTGCTCAGCATCCGGCTGAACTAGAGTCCAAATCAACTTCAACTTTGAGGCTTGCATATTTCCCTCAACAACAGAAAATACAGTTGATAGTTGTCTCTGTTTACCGTAGCAGCCTCCTGGAGTTTTATTATTTAAGCTGAAAAGATGCACAGTTTTTCTTTTTTTTTTTATCATCGTCTCATTCTCACTTCTTCTTCTTTTTTTTTATAACCAGACCAAACAAACAGTCTTTAAATGTGAACCCTTTTGAGTAAGCCTTAGAGGTTCTGGTTCTGCAGGACATTGAAGCCTTTTTCCTGCGTTTCTGTTTTTTTCTCTGGATGTCAGGGTGCAGGGCGGTTCTGCTCGGACGTATCCGGCCGTACACAAATGGCCGAACCCTTCCACAGGCCAGCAGCTTGACATTTCCTCTGACATTTTTGGCGCCCGTATTTCTCCATCACCTCACGGCCTTTCCGTCAGAGTCCAGCATCCTAGCCCGCATCAGGGCATTGATTAAAGTCGAGCGGCAACCTTAATGCGAACGCCAGGATGTGACCCTGTTTTAAACAATTCAAAACTGATTTTGGTTGTGTCAACACTGAGCTTTTTAAAAATAATGCTAGTTTATATTTCCAGACACTGCCGTACGCTTTTCTGAGAAGTTTGGAAATGGTTTTTAAAAATATGTATTTTCCAGATTGAAAAAAAAAACGTTCAAATTATTATATCTTATGTTTGATGTAGTTAAATTAAGATCATTTTAAACATTTTATCTCACTGCACTTTACACGTGATCCAATTCATATCCAGAAATATATATTTCAAATCAATCCAATACAAACCAGTTAAAAACAGGTTCATTTCAGTTAATTAGAACGTCATGAAAAACCTCATGTTGAGTAAGTCCAGAGGCCAAGCTTATTTGAATTAGCCTAACAGTTCACTCCAGGCTGTTTTTGGTTCCACGAACGAAGCTCAGGTGGATTCAGGTGGAGCAGCCTTGTTCAACAGCATATGTCACCATAGTGACTAAACCGGGTTTCAGGTTCGCCTCGTTCGTGGAACCGAATTTTGAGAAAGTAAGCCGTGATTTATCAAACTAAGCCTGGCTTTTTATCTCGAGATTATCTCACTTTGTGGAACAGCCCTCAGGTTTCTTTTTCAGCTGCCTACAGTTCTGAAAGTCGTGTCTTTAAGCCCGTTTCAAACAGGCCATGAAAAACGGTAATTTTCCGGACTTTTGTGTCTGAAAGGAATCTTCCGGATTTGTCCGGATACCCTTTACCGGTAATTTTACGGATGAAGACCTAGTAACAAGAGCGGACTTTTCGCGGTATGGTGTTTGCGTTCAGATTATCAGGTAATGTTCCGCAAAAGCTGGAGGGGTGCGGGGCGGTGGGGAAAAGGGGTGTGGGGCAGGGAACTCTGTGTGCGCACACATTGATGACGTATAAATGTCACAATTTTCCTTTCAGCTTCTTCATCGATGTTTCTTAATCGTTTCCATGTGCGCAAAATTGCACACATCACAAAGACGAGCACTGCGAGTAGATCTGCTGTTTCGTCGACCATCTTTGCAATAATCCCTTTGTTTGGGGAAATGATGTATACGCCCGCCGCACTAAGTTTACGTCATATCCACATACAACCCCCCACCCTCCAGACATTCATCAGGATCCTCCGCTACATTTCTTGCTGTGTGAAAGCAGCCGAAAGACAATGTTCCAGAAAGAAGTGGTGTGTTTGAAAACAGAAATTCGGGTTAAAGACCGGATGGAACTGTTCGCAAATATTCCAGAACTTCTGTCTGAAAACGGCTTAAGAGATAAAGATCTGAGAGATTTTCTGCTTGTTGAGTTTTCAGTTCGAAACTCTCTGAGAAGCACCAAAAATCATATTTTATAGGGGCGATCTGATTTACAGTCATTTGTTTGCTAACTTTAGACCCCTGCTGTTTACCAATGGGATGCCACTTCTTCTCATCCTGCTTCTGTTTTATGAGTCTCTTATTTCTCAAGTATATATTGCTAAATTGTAGAGATTAATAACCCATAAAGATGTTAAACTCTCAGGTATACATTTCTTTTAAATGTACATCCAGAAAATTGTATATTAAACATTTAGTCTATTTGACTGTGGTTCTGATTCCTGAAAGAAAAACGTGTTTGAAAAAAGTAAAGTACTTATAAAGTAAGATCTCAGAAATCTTTGAAAGCAACATGAAGGGAACGAGGGACGACTCAAGTCTTTACTAATGGCTTTCTTTCTCTTTCTTTGCCCACTGTAGGAGTTCTGTTACGACATAAAATATGCAGACCTCACTAAGAAGACCTTGGAGGTCACCGTGTGGGACTACGACATAGGAAAGTCAAATGATTTCATCGGTAAGTCTGCTGCCGTCAGCTGCTGTCGGAGAAGAAGAGCTTTAATACGTGGCGCTGTATCCAGCAACACATCTTACCTTCTGTCCAGCTGAGGGTCCATCTGTTCAGTTTCATCTAAACAACGAGCCTCTATCTCCTTTAAAGCTGTACCTTAACTCCTGTACAGGCTCCACACACTGGTCTGGTCTGAAAAACTGATCATTATGTGTCTCTCTGGAGTTAAATCCATCAGTTCTAGGCTTCCAAGCAGAGGCAAGCGACACCAGATCGTTATTTAGCTGTGTAATAAGATAATCTTTTTTTTTTAGAGAGGAGAAACCATAAATCTGTTGGTGCCTCTTTCTAATAAATGCCAAATCTTAGTTGATCAGTTCCGCCTGATTAAAAAAAAAAAAAATGTGTGTATATATATATATATATATATATATACATTTTAACATTGAGTGTAATATGTCAAAGTAGGGTAGGGCGTTATGAACTAAAGGTTTTTATTACAATATTCTGTGAATCTAATTGAGAATAACAATAAAAGTGGTGATTGAAGTATTATTATTTATTAAGTTTATATTATTAAGTTTTATTTTATATTTTAAGTGTATTATTTATTAAGTATTTTAAAATTCTTTATGACCTTTTTAGGCAGCTGTGATGCAGTCAAAGTTCCACAAACACAAATGCTGCTCTTAAAAACGCACGTTAAAAATGGCCTTCTCCAGCTACATCAAGAAGTTTGATTCTTATCACTAAGCTGCACAAAGTAGCTGCAACTATTCATATTTTTTAATATATTGACATTTATTGAAGCTCTCATAGAGACTGACAATGGAGAAAATAGTAAAAAGTAAAAAATAACAAAACTTTATGAGGGTTTGCAAACATCCATTTATTGGAATTTATCGTTGATACGATAAATCTAAATTGTTATCATGATAACAAAAAATACTCATCCCTACATCAGACCAGACCAGAACATTGTTAGATTCACCAGGATCAATTAAAGGTCGATAAATTGATCTTGCCAAATAGCCAGTAAAACTCTTTAAAATGTCTTTAATTATTATTTCAAACTTAATTATAATGATATATATGATTATATATACAGAAACAGCTGTCTTGTTGGAAAATTTACAAAACTAATTTAACTGTCGTGCATAAATTCCACAGTCCCTTCCAAAGGTATTCACACCTCTTTAACTTTTTCAAGCTTTGTCGCGTTCCAACTGCAAAATATGTTTTATGACACAGTAACACGACGTAGAAGGAAAAACAAACATGGTTTTCGGACTTATTTGTACAAATAAAAATCTGAAGAGTTTGTGGTGTAGTTGCAATCAGCCTCCTTTACGTCGATACCCCTAAATGAAACATCCAGTGGAAAGAATTACCTAATTAATCATTAGAGTCCTGCTATGTGTGGTTTAATCTCAGTTTTAAAAAAAAAATCCAGCTGTTGTGTTTCTGGCCTCAAAGGTTTTTTTTAGAGAACAACCAGCATCTCACAGAGCTCTGCTCAATCCATCATCTGAACATGAAGAGAGGATGGAGCAACTCCAGACCTACCAAGACATGGATGTCCACCCAAACTGACAGGCTGGACAAGGAGGGCATTAATCAGAGAAGCAGCTAAGAGACCAGTGGTAACTCTGGAGGAGCTGCAGAGACCCCTAGCTCAGGTGGGGCCATCTGTCTACAGGACAACTATTAGTGGTGCACTCCACAGATCTAGTCTTTGTGGTAGAGCGGCAGGGAGAAAGCAAAATCTCAAGCTAAATAGGAAGTCCAGCAAACGTGGAAAAATATGATTTGGTTAGTTGAAACTAAAATGTAACTTTCTGGCTGAAATATAAAACGGTATGTGTGGTTCAAAGGTGACTTTGTGCATAGTTCTTAACCAAAGGTGGGTAGAATAGCCGAAAATTGTACTCAAGTAGAAGTAGCACTATTTCAACATATTTTTACTCAAGTGAAAGTACAAAGTAGCCATCCAAAAAATTACTCAAGTAAGAGTAAAAAGGTATTTAGTTTAGTTTGTTGATGCTAAAAAAAAAAACAAATCCCAGAAGACATTATTAAATTCGGTTTAGTTTATTTGTACAGCTGCAATTCTCAACACGTCATCTGAAAATAATTTAAATTCAGTCGTCCACTCATTCCAATGGAATCGAAGTGCATCAAGTTCAGCTCATTATTACAATCAGTTTAAAAGTTTTCTATCGAAGAAACTCCAGCAACTTGCATCGAGTCATTGACTTGCAGCATTCTTCACTCCTCCTGGACGAACGTGTAGCGACAGTCGCCTGCGTTGTGTCGTTGACTTCACAGCAATCCCCCATAAGGAGCAAGCATGTAGCGACAGTGGAGAGGGAAAACTCCAGAGAGGACAGAGCAGAGACACAAAAAGACACAGAGGAACTGATCTGGGATTACTTTCTATGGTAAAAAAAAGTGAAAACAGGAGAGTGAGGACGTTAAATCACTTTGGAGTTGTTTCATCACAGCCGAGCAGAACGCCAGGCCAGGTGTAGCTTCTGTAGAGAGAGAAAAACGCTGAGAAAAACATAAAGTTAACATTTGGAGAGTAGTAGAAGAGTAAAAGCTGGCACATACTACAGGACAATCTGGCCTATTTTTGTTCCGATTTCCCCCTTACGATCAAAGCCAGCGAAGGCCCGATTGTCTGGCGTCTGCAAACAACATCGTGTCTGATTTTCCTGTAGTGTGCGGTGTGTTAAGAGTGATTTTGTCCGGTCCGATCCGCTTGGAAGGAGAGATTGTAAATAATGAATATTAACGACTAGAAATCCTGAAGTGTGTGAAGAATGGTCCGAGAGGAGCCGAGCACGTAACGACACCTGTACCGGAACCAAAGCCAACAAAGACGCTAAAACAACAAAAATATCTTGGACCCCCGAAATGGAGGTCCAACTGGTTGATTTGTGGCAGCAGCAGGAATGTTTATATAACGTTTGGTCCAAAGACAACCATCAAGGCTTCTTCCTTTTCGTCTCCCATGTTCGTTTACACTGAAGTAGCGTTTGACGCAAGATTTGAGATGTTGAGGTTGAAGACTCTCCTGAAGAATCCGTTAGTGTGTGGTGTTTTGCGTAGTGCACACACTAAAATATCAGCAGAGAGAGGTCCTGTGCGAACCGAACGCGTTTGAAGCGCCAAAGGCGTCAAGTTTACATGTGAAGTCAATGCAGAAGCGCGCCGACACGCGTCCGGCTTTCTGCGTAGCATCATGCGAGTTTTTACGTTGCGAAAACGCATTTCTACTTCATTCACGCATCAGAAAATACGCGCATTACTTAATGTGGTGCATTTGGTGCATTTGGTGCATTCGCGCTTGACACCCGTTTCTGCGTCTGCCACGGAGATACGGCAACCTGGTGAGTTCATTTTGCTTTTGAAAGTTTTCACGTTACTGACCCTGCGAACCTGCGCAGGGTACTCTCCACAGTAAATAGAGAATGGAGACTCTCACTTCCAACGCTAGATCCACAGCTGCCATCTTGCAAAAACACCGTCTGGCACTAGCTCCTCCCACAAGTTGCGTATTTCCGGCTTGACGTGCGTCAAAATGGCATATTTTGACACGCGTCCAATTCGCTTTGGACGCGCGTCGAGGTGCGAATGTTCAAGCTTCAAACTTTGGCGTGCGGCTCGTTTTTGACGCTTTGGTGTGTTAGGGTGCTTTCACACCTGTTAGTCCGCTGGACTCGGTACGATTGGGGACCAATTTGAGCTTGTTCGTGTTCACGTTGCACCTTTGACAAACGAACTAAACCTTTTACATGTTGTATATCCTCCTCAATTGTGGTGGCGCTGTAGCAAGAATTTCCGAAAGAAAGTCCAAGAAAAAGACAAACAGGAAACGGATGCAGGATGTCAGGCAGACGCGGTGAAACTTGTCTTGTTCTTGTTGTGGTGGTCGTAATATATTATATTTACATCGTTCATCGACCAAATCTCGATGAAGCACTGGTCTTCCTCCTGACTCCACGTTTGACCACGATTCATTGTTGGGGCTAATGCTAACAAGTTACAACACAGAAACGGCGCCTCCCACAGTGCAAAGCTCAGCTCGCTACGGATGCCTACATAGGACAAAAAGGGCTTTTATCAGGAAGTTGGACCGAACCGAGGCTGATTCGTATTCACATCCAAAGTGAACCTCACCAGAGTCCGTTTGGAAGCGGACCGAGACGCCTCAAAATGTGGGTCTCGGTCTCCGCATTCACACCAGCTCAAACGAACCGTACTGGAGTTCGTTTTATTTTCGAGCCAAATGCTGCAGGTGTGGAAGCATCCTAAATCTGTAAAGGTGTGAAGAATCCTGTAGTGTGTGCCAGCCTTAAGGAAAAGTGGTCAGTCTGTCCTCAAGCAGTCTAAGCCTATAGCAGCATAACTGCAGAGATAGCTCAGGATAAACTAATCCCTAACCCAGAACCCTGGGGGGGAGCAGCTGAAACTACAGCAAAAGGTGGTTCTACAAATTATTTTCTCATTCAGCTGATTACAAAATGCAAGCCACACTTTTCAGCTTTTTATATGCAAACAATTTTAGAAAACAACGTTGATCCTTTTCCTTCCACTTTCTGTTTGTCTGTCACATAAGACCTCAATAAAGCCCATTGAAATGTGAAAAGTCAGAGGCAAATGATTTGGTTTGCATGGAGCTGTGCTACGACCGAACTCAAAATAAGTGCCAACTCAGGCAGAGTCCAAAGGTTTCCGGTTTTTCTCCTTGATAACATCCTGTCTGTGCATCATCTTCTAGGTGGAGTATCTCTGGGCATCAACGCGAACGGAGAGAGGCTTAAACACTGGTTCGACTGCCTCAAAAACAAGGACAAAAAAATCGAACGCTGGCACACGCTGACCAACGAGTTACCCGGCTCAATGAATGACTGAAGACCTGCACCCTGTCATCCAACCCGCTGGCCTCCGGCCCCACCTGGTCGCACCCGATCGGACTCCCCTCCCACCGTCCTGCATTTCCTCAGCCCTTCTCGGTTTTTAATACCTTGGACATCTAACCCTTCTCTTTGGGAATACGTTTACTGTAAACAGGGCTCAAATTATTATTTACTTTCCACATCTTGCACATTGAAAACACGACTTGCACGGCTGCTAACGTTTTCTCGTTTACAGAGATGTTGAGTCAACACAGAGAGTGACGGGATTTGTGCTGTTGACTCGTAAGCTTTTCAAGCTTTCTTGCATGATCAGTGAAGATAAAAGAAGCAAATGCTCTCTGTTTGATGAGGCCTGAATAAATTTCACCAAACACAAAGCAGGAGAGAAACAAAACACCACCTCACTATGTGAAATACAGCAGAAATGTAGGCGGGAACGTGACTGGAAAACTAAAAAAAGAGTAGCAAATATTTCCTAATGTGCATCGTATCAAACACACATTTGCTCATCAGTCTGTTTCTAACATTTAGTGTTGTTAAGATAAACCTGTGTGGGAAGATGTTGCCATTTAATATTAGAGATTTAAGATTTTACACAACAGACTGAGCAGCAGCAGCAGTAGTAATAGTTGCTGAAGAACAGTGTCTTTTAAACATCATTGTCCTAATCTGATCCAATCTGACAGAATAGATGGAAATACATGATAATTAGGGGTGTAACGGTAGATGTAGTCGTATTTTTCGGTACATCCCTGTCGGTTCGTTACGCACGTGTACCGAACGAATCCAGCTGTTTTCTACCTGAACACATGCAGAATGTTTATATGCAACAGAACTCAAAACACAGTGCAACGTTTCTGCAGCGCAACTTTAAAAAGTGACACCAAAACAAAACAGAAAAGACTCCCAGCTATCACTAAACTCTGCTATTTGTGAACATTAATGGTTTCTCATGCAGCTACAGTAGAAAAAGAAAGATGGACCGAACCAGAACCTCGTCACCTGAATGCATCTTTCAA
This sequence comes from Valencia hispanica, assembly GCA_963556495.2. Taxonomy (NCBI): domain Eukaryota; kingdom Metazoa; phylum Chordata; class Actinopteri; order Cyprinodontiformes; family Valenciidae; genus Valencia; species Valencia hispanica. The sequence continues at coordinate 6,439,186 of OY747715.1, read as the reverse complement.
CAGCAATAAGGTCCATAACACGCTCTGCACTGAACTGAATGACTCACCTGAAACAATGTCAAGGTGAATGTAAACATCACTGATACTAGAGAAAAAACATTTATGGCTACCAGTAGCATCCAATCAGACCAAACTCCTTATTTAGGGTAAAACACGAGTCGACGGAATACCTGTTGATAAGAACGGTTTTTCCCTACAGCTCCCATGCTGCATTCAGGTACAACTGGGAGAATAGACTGTCGAAATATAAAAACAACTCCAAAGTAATTTAAGCATGTTTTATTCCCAAAAATGGACAACGTTTTATTTATATATTTCTAAACATTAAAACTGACTGTTTTCAAGTGGTTATATTGTTTTCTACTCTGGCTATGTCCGCTTGTACTATTTTATCCAATCAAACCCCCAGTCAGTTCAAAACTTTTAACTTTTTTTTAAGTTCTAGAACATAATAAAATCAAATTAATTTCAGGAAATGAAAAGTAGGAATTCACAAAAAAAGGATATTTGTTTAATGCAGATGAAAGTAAAAAAAAAAGTCAAATGCACATCTATTTATTTTTCTTGATTAACTTGTAGCGAAAACTTACCGCACGGTGACTTTAAAACCCCAAATAGGTAACAAACCGTGATTTTTGTGTACGTTACACCCCTAATGATAATACATTCTCATTGACAACCCACTAGAATTGAATCCAGGTGAGATTGTCCAGTGAGAGCAGTTTTCACCCTTTCAGGTTTGAGGCTAACAAGCTGGAAAATTCCTGGACACGCATTTTCTTCAGAAACAACGCAACATGCTGCCACTGCACCAACAGATACTGATTTGTGTGTCATAAAGTGCTTTAATTAGCTAAAAAAAAAACAGCAACAATCAGAGTCAAAAATCAACAGATCCTGCCAGGAATGAGTGGAGAAAGGTTCCTGCCCGTGGCCAGATGTCTCTGATATATAGGGGGTTCATATTTTTTCATAAGCAGGCAGCTGTGTTGACATCTTTTGTTCGAGGCCTGTGTTTTTGTCCATTTAAGAGAAATGGAGTAGCTTTTAAACTTAAAGGTCTGTAGGAGCAACTGTTAAGAGACAGAACAGAGCAAGGCAAATAAAACGAATCAAAAGTGTCTCGTTTTGTTTGTGATTTGGCTTAAAGGGAACATTACATGATTTTTAGACCATGAACAGTACTGTACAAACGTTTTAGGCAGGTGTGAAACAATGCTGTAAACAAAAAATGCTTTCAAAAAATGGAAGTATTAATCCTTTATTTTCCTCAATCAACAAAAAGCAGTGATTTAACAAAAGAGAAATCTAAACCAAATCAATATTTGGTGTGACCACCCTTTGCCTTCAAAACAGCATACATTTTTCTAGATACACTTGGACACAGTTTTTGAAGTAACTCGGCTGGTAGGTTGTTCCAACCATCTTGGAGAACTGACCACAGATCTTCTGTGGATCCAGGCTTCCTCACATCCTTCTGTCTCTTCATGTAATCCCAGACTTACTCCATGATGATGAGATCAGGGCTCTGTGGGGGTCACAACATCACTTCCAGGACTTCTTGTTCTTCTTTACGCTGAAGATAGTTCTTAATGACTTTGGCTGTATGTTTGGGGTCATTTGTCCAGCTGTAGGATACATTTGGGGCCAATAATACGCCTCCCTGATGATATTGCATGATGGATAAATATCCTAACCAAATCTCTTAACTCCATTTGCAGAAATGCAGCCCCAAACGTTCAAGGAACCTCCACCATGCTTCACTGTTGCCTGCAGACACTCATCATTGTACCGCTCTCCAGCCGCTCGGTGAACAAACTGCCTTCTGCTACAGCCAAATATTTCACATTTTGACTCATCAGTCCAGAACACCTGCTGCCATTGTTCTGCACCCCAGTTCCTTGTTTTAATGGATACCTGAGTCGCTTGGCCTTGTTTCTACGTTGGAGGTTTGGCTTTTTGGCTGCAACTCTTCCATGAAGACCACTTCTGGTCAGACTTCTCCAGACAGTAGATGGTTATATCTGGGTCCTACTGGTTTCTGCCAGTTCTGAGCTGATGGCACTGCTGGACATCTTCCAATATCGAAGGGTAATAAGTTTGATGTGAAGTTTCCACTGCGTCTACGATCCTAAAGGTTGCCCGTTTCTTTGAGCTTCTTCAAAAGAGCTTGAACAGAACATCTAGAATGCTCAGTCTGGTTTGAAATCTTTGTCTGGGAGAGACTTTGCTGATGCAGTATAACTACCTTGTGTCTTGTCGCTCAGCTCAATCTTGCCATGAAATGAAACTATCTTCCACAACCTCACCTTGGTAGCAGAGTTTGGTTGTTCCTCGCCCAGTTTTAAGCCTCCTACACAGCTGTTCCTGTTTCAGTTAATGACCGTGTTTCATCCTACGTGTGACATTGATCAACCAGAATCAATTGTTATAGGTACCAAAACCAGCACCTGTTTGGTATAACTGGTTGATCATACACCTGGCTATAATCCTACAAAATCCCTGACTTTGTGCAAGTGTACCTATAGGAATTGATTCTGGTTCTGGTACCTATAAAAATTGCACCTGTTTGGTATAACTGGTTGATCATACACCGGACTATAATCCTAGAAAATCCCTGACTTTGTGCAACTGTACCTATAGGAATTGCTTCTGGTTCTGGTACCTATAACAATTACACCGGTTTGGTATAACTGGTTGATCATACACCTGATTATAATCCTACAAAATCTTTTTGACTTTGTGCAAGTGTACCTATAAGAATTGATTCTGGTTTGGTTAGGTAACAGGTAGGAATGCCAAATATTTATTTGATTTAGATTTTTCTTTCGTTTGCACACTTTGCATTTTGTAAATTAATAAAAATAAAGCAATTTATATTTCTGAAAGCATTCTTTGTTTACAGCCTTTTTTCACTCCTGCCTTAAACGTTTGCACAGTACTGAACTCTTCAGTCGAGTTCGGGACTGTACTTCCTGACATTTATATTGATTTCCATGTCCAAAGTCAAAAATTAAGTAAAAGAAAGAAACCAATCAGAAGGCAGCTAAAAGTTCTTAAAGAGGGACGATGTTACATATGGAAAAACAAACTAAAGCATGAAGTCTGGAGAAATGTTGTGCCTAGGAGAACTAACGGACCAGAACCTTTCCCAGTGATTTTAAAAGCTCTCTGTGGAGACTCTAGTGTGTTTGTAGTTCTCCACAGTGGTGAATGACAGCGGTTGACAAAAACTGTAATATAAAAGATAAGGTTGTGGGAGCATTCAGGCGCAAGTAGAAATTTCTGCTCCCCTTCTGACCAACATTGTTACTCCGGTGTGCACATGGATATTCCAGCCCTCCTGTTATTAATAAGTGTATTTCCAGAATACTTCAGATTAGTGAGCTGTGCAGTGGTTGTGTAAAACATAGCAGAAATGATTGGAAGCAGCTGAAAGTTTCACTTCTCATGTAGGCTCTATGGTACTACTGCAACGTAACTGGTGAGACATTATTATTATTGAGGACACCATCTGCCACTTCACTCAATGTCTGTGAGTCCAAAATAAAAGTCACTTCAAGCTACTGCTACACATGTTATGGTTGGGAGAAGTCAAAATAGTGATAAATCTGTCCTTTTGGCTCAGACACTGAGAAATAATGAGCTGCAGCTAAAGCTAATTATCGTGGCGAGACATTCAGAGAGAGCATTTATCATTTTATTTAAAAGCACCATTCCTGGATGTCAGACGATGTTTTCTTTATTAACAGGCAGTAGCGGTTCCAGACAAAATTTACCATGGGAGCCAGTATGGGGCCAGTGTTCTTTTAAGGGGGCACAGAACAAAAGAATGAAACAAAGCAAAAAAAAACACACAAAAACGGGGCAATAATTCATTGTCGAAGCTGAAAGTGTAACACCTTAATTATTAATTCATTTTTTAAGTTAAAAACTGTGAAAGTAAAAAAAATGCAATTTGTCCAAGGGACCAATTAGTTGGGGTTTCTGTGTCGTATTTCAACGTACGAAACTGATTTAGTTCTTTCGTTTGCACACTTTGCATATCTCTTTAGTACAGGGCCTAGAACCAGAACTACTGGGGCACTGGGCCCTGTAGGCCCCTGTATAGAACCGCCCGTGCTGACAGGCTAATACTGTAAAAACTGGAATCCAACAGCAGACCGTTAATGCCACATGTGGCATCTTATGTCTTCATCCCTCAGCCATGTGCTGTGCCTTCACTTTAGTCAAAGGTTTTGTACGTTTCGTAATCTTTGGGCAACAGACGTTTTGATTAGAGAAATACTGTTTTTGGTGGATGAAGAGAAATCTGTCACCTTGGACTTTAAATAATTTCCTCCAAAGAGACACTTTGGGGGAAAGCAGGAGTGCTCACTCCCTCCCTATTCCGTGTTGCCGATAAGGAGTAACTCATCCATTCAGCGTTCCCAATAGAACGTTGTTTTTATCAACACAATAATTACAACAATGTGATGTCATGCTCTGCCGTTCCATATGATACATCATCACTCCTAATACGGTCGTCTAGATTTATTTATATACAGACCTGCCTCCAAATGGCTTCTTTGTGTCAGAAAAGTGTTTGATGAAATATGCCCTTCAAGACGGCCAAAAAAAAGAGAAAAAAACCCCACAGTGACCGCTGAGACACACAGGGGAGGAAACATCTGCAATCACCAGGCTGAGAAAACAAAAATTCATCCTGAAACTGTGGTTTGCTGCGATCAGAGGCTCCAATCAGCAGCTGAGCGACATTTAGACGGCGATCCGCCCGGTGAATTTCACCTGACGAACTCTCGGCGCCGCCTGATTCGACAGCTCCAAACATGCTCCAAAGTGTTTACACTTTCAACAACAATGTGGAAAGGTGACAGGATTTCTTCAAGCTCGCAAAAGTCATAAAAAGTCTTAAATTAGGCCTTAAAAACAAAAAAATACAATCTGATTTTTATTATTAGATTTTTATTAAAGCTCTATTTCATCAAGTCTAACATTTGCACATTTCTTCATTCATTCCTACTAGTATCTAGGGATGCACCGATCCGATATTAGGACCAGATATCTGCCACGGTACTGACAAAAATCACTGGATCAGAAAAATGAACAGATCCACGGGCCGATCCAGATTTTTCTTTGTTTTGTTTTCGTCATAGCAGAACCTACGTCATTCGTCAGTTTCACGTGTGTCGCATGCTAGAAGCAACATGGAGCGATCCAGAGGGTCGGCTGTGAGGAGATATTTCACGCTAGCCGTACCAACTAGTCCGTCGGCTGTTTTCAATGTCTGCAAAGTAAATGTTTCGAGGGGAGGTGGTATTACTGCAAAGTACAACACTACCACTTTAATCAAGCACATCCAGAAACACTTTGCTAAGGAGCACGCTGAATTCCTGCACCTCAGCAAAACAAAAGGAGCGCGGTCAAAAAGGAAAAAAGAAGTCTTGGTTATGTTTAGTTGGTAAAGTCTGGTACCTTTAATCTTTTCAAGGAATGTACAAGGTGGATGGATACAGTTTATTATTAATTCACCAATAGTATCGGATCAGTATCGGGTATCGACAGATACACAAAGCCCAGGTATCGGTATCGGGACTGAAAAAGTCGTATCGGTACACCCCTACTAGTATCTAATCTATTTCTTATCTTGGTGGCGTTCGTTTGTTCTGTAATTTCTAGTTCTGGCTGGAGAATGTTAAGGATGACAAAACTACCATCGCCATGATGCAGGGAAGCATAGGACATTCAGCGAAAACTGGCTTATTTTATGTTCAGGCGACTAAAATCCAAACATTCTTGTTGCGATACTCACCATCTGCTCCTCCATCATGGGAGTGCGTACATTTACAGTATTTTTATGTTGTCTTTACGACATTTACTTTATATTGTAGTTATCGAAATGAGGTAACCTAGGTATAAAAGCAGAGAAGCAACAATTTTGGCTGATAGTTCACATTATATATTATTAGAAAGGGTGTAACTGGACATATGTTCATATTTGGATTTTTCGGTTCGGTACGAACATTTACCAAACAAATACATCTGTTTTCTGCCTGAACACACGCAGAATGTTTATGTGCCAAACTCAGAGCGCAGTGCGACGTTTCTCAGCACAACTTTAAAAAGTGAAATATGGGCAAACATTAACACTGTTTTCAGGTGGTTATATTGTTTTCCACTGTGGCCATGCCTGCTTGTAGTACTTTATTTATTATTGAAAAATCTGATCAAATCTCCGGTCCGTTCTATACTTTCAACTTTTTTTAAGTTGTAGAACATAATGACATCTAATTAATTTCAGGAATTGAAAGGAAGGAAGACAGGGGAAAAAAAGGTTCTTTGTTTAATGCTGATCAAAGTAAAAAAAAAAAATTAAAAAAATTAATATGCACATTTTTATTTATTTTTGTTAAAGTGCACCCCTAAATATTAGGTATATTTCTTTTACTGGACAGAGGAGTCGAGACAAAATTATAAAGTTCATGAATTTATTTGTTAAAGCAGAATTTCGCCATGTTTTACACCAATGGATCTTTGAGTTTAAACACTTCTTGTTGCAGTCCTTCTCCCAAAAGATGTCTGTCCCAGCGGTAAACAATCTTATAAAAACAACATGGAACAATATAATCGGCTGGTTGTTGGGGGGTGTCTCCAACCCCTATGCCAGGTCTCTGGTTTCTGTCCTCCTCCTTGCATTTCTCCTTTGTCTGGACTGGTCCTGGAGGTCTCTCGGACCACTCTCGGAACTAGAAAAGTTAGCACTCCCCTCTGATTCACTACCTGGTCCAGCTCCATAAACCTGTCTTATCTGTTTACACTCTCTAGCTGAGTCCTGCTTCTTCACCTTGATTTTTACAACAGCACTCCTATGGTGTTTCCTGCAGATCTGTGGTCACAAAGCGCCATAAAAACGTTTAATAAACAAAGACCCCATTTTGAAAGTGGTCAGTTTAAATCCCAGTAAGCAACTATTTGCATTATATTATTACACTCTGCACACACTCAACTTCAACTGTTAGAGGTAATAATGCATTAAGCCTCGTCACTATAGGAAAATAAATAACATCAGCAATTTTATAGTCAAAGGTGAGGAGGAGACCAGTTGCTAAATTAAACTAAACAATAACACAAAACTGAAATGACAGTTTCTTCTGAAAACTATTTTAAATGGCACAAAAAGATGCAGAAACAGATACATATTGTTCTGTTTAGTTTAGGCCTATGAATGTAAAAAATAAAACTAAATTTGAGCTAAAGATACAGTGTGCTGGACACATTGTCTGCAACGTTACGTCGAGATGTTAAAAGTCACTCATTTATTTTCGTAATTCATTGAGATCATAAAATTTTAATCAGAACGGGCTTAAATTGAAACCAGCAGAAACCCTAGAAATACTTGGAAGTGTTATTAATAATCAAAGCATGCATTGTTTACAGTGATCTGTTTATTGCAAAGACAAAAACAAATGATGCAGAATTTGCAAACAGGTCGATATTAAAAGGAGTTCAGCTGATTAGGAGAGTTTTTAACATACTTGTTTATTCTCACATCTAGCAGACAGAATGTACGTCTAAAATCCCCTTTATTCCCCAGAGAATGTGCACCTTAGTGCTGAGATGTTCATTTTCGTTAATCGACCTGCTGCTCTAATGTTTGAACAGAACTTGAAGGATTTATGATTTATGTTGAGGTCTAATGCCCTGCAGCAAAGACTCCGTAGGTTGGGATGCATGTAATGTGTTTGTGATTTTACGACTTTTGAGTGCGACCTTTTCTGCATGGCCACACACTGACACACTTGTTGTAAATTTTTCGCTGCACGCTCGCTGTTAAACAAAGACAAAAATAAAAAATAAAAAAAATGGTTCAACGATCAGAATTCCCGTCAGGCTCTTCATTTAGCTAACAGCCTTCTCGTCCCTGCAAAGCGATCAGCCCGACGCGTTTGCTTTCAGGAGCCTGTCGATGCTGTCAGCGCGGCGATCACATCATTTTATCTCGCTGATTACAGCCGGTCGATTCCTCCGAGCAGCACCGCCGTCCCTTCCTTTAATGATCTAACCTCCTCCGGCCGCCGCTTCTTTGTTGTTTACCGTTTGAGTTATTAGAGCCCATCCATTTACTTTCTATTCTTTTCCCCTTTTATCACACCTTAACAGCAGCTGGGGATTAAAATCTTCAATTCATCCCATCAGGCATCACGCCTTCCTTTTCCCCCTAAGTGTTTAACAGCCCCTTTCCAGCCGCATCGATTTATGACCGTTAAACCTTGTTGGCATCTCAATATTCTCCTTGACACGGTGATCCCTCTCGCTCTCTGGTGAATACGTAATGAATACAACCGACACGTGGTTTTAGTTTTTTTTTTTTTGTAACCTGTATGCCTTGTGTGTGCAAGCTCAATATTATGAAACAAACAGAGAAAAAAAATATCCTTAATGCATGCGTATGTTCATGGTTTTGTCATGAGATGACTTTGCCTAATGTTTGATACTGTTTTCTGTAAAAACAAAGAAAAATATATGGCTGTGGATGCTCTACAATTACGCTAAGAGTCGGTCTTTCTTCTGGACAACATTTTGTACCTTGGAACACTATCGCATCGCCTGTTTGGCTGCTGTATTGACTATTTGAACGCGTGACTTGATGTGAATTAAAATCCCACCTTTTTGTTTGTTGTTCTGTTTCCTTTTTAATACTCAGGCACTTGTTTGAATTTTTTCTGGTCTGTTGAATGTATGACTATAAATGCATTGTATAAAATTATATTTTAGTCCTTTGCCAGACTGAAAGCGTTTTGTGTCTTTTTGTTGTTGTTTTGTTTCTGTTGATTGAGCTGGCGTTCAGACGTTTATCAGCTTCTGTTTGTCCCGAGGTCGGATCCAGGAGGGGAAACGGACGTCCGTCCCCATCAGCGATGCCCTCCAGCTCCTCATGGGGGACTCCGGCCCGTTCCCTGTCCAGATTACAGGCTGTCTACGCAGTCTGGAGGAGTAGAGAATTGGATTTCACTATTTGTGGTCTTGACAGGTTGGGAGAAAGAAACTATGGGTGCGTTTCCACTATCGGAACTTCAGGGTAATTAAACCGGATCTTTTCCTGTTGGGGTAAATCAATCTGTCAGCATATCGCGACCATTTTCGGCAGTGACTGGCGCCCACCGCAGCAGGAGAACAAGGGGTGGAGATGGAAGAAGCGGTGATGGTTGCCGCGTTTCCGTTATAAAACCGCCTCGCCGGCAACTCTTCCAATTTTGCAAAGCTTGTTGTTTGGCGACGTCTTCCTTTCTCTCTGAGTTACAACCGACCAGCGACTCTACAGTGGCTTGCAAAAGTATTCGGCCCCCTTGAACTTTTCCACATTTTGTCACATTACAGCCACAAACATGAATCAATTTTATTGGAATTCCAGGTGAAAGACCAAAACAAAGTGGTGTACACGTGAGAAGTGGAACGAACATCATACATGATTCCAAACATTTTTTACAAATAACTGAAAAGTGGGGTGTGCGTAACTATTCAGCACCCTGAGTCAATACTTTGTAGAACCACCTTTTGCTGCACTTCCAGCTGCCAGTCTTTTAGGGTGTGTCTCTACCAGCTTTGCACATCTAGAGACTGAAATTCTTGCCCATTCTTCTTTGCAAAACAGCTCCAGCTCAGTCAGATTAGATGGACAGCGTTTGTGAACAGCAGTTTTCAGATCTTGCCACAGATTCTCCATTGGATTTAGATCTGGACTTTGACTGGGCCATTCTAACACATGGATATGTTTTGTTTTAAACCATTCCATTGTTGCCCTGGCTTTATGTTTAGGGTCGTTGTCCTGCTGGAAGGTGAACCTCCGCCCCAGTCTCAAGTCTTTTGCAGACTCCAAGAGGTTTTCTTCCAAGATTGCCCTGTATTTGGCTCCATCCATCTTCCCATCAACTCTGACCAGCTTCCCTGTCCCTGCTGAAGAGAAGCACCCCCAGAGCATGATGCTGCCACCACCATATTTGACAGTGGGGATGGTGTGTTCAGAGTGATGTGCAGTGTTAGTTTTCCGCCACACATAGCGTTTTCCATTTTGGTCTCATCTGACCAGAGCACCTTCTTCCACATGTTTGCTGTGTCCCCCACATGGCTTGTGACAAACTGCAAACGGGACTTCTTATGGTTTTCTTTTAACAATGGCTTTCTTCTTGCCACTCTTCCATAAAGGCCAACTTTGTGCAGTGCACGACTAATAGTTGTCCTATGGACAGATTCCCCCACCTGAGCTGTAGATCTCTGCAGCTCGTCCAGAGTCACCATGGGCCTCTTGGCTGCATTTCTGATCAGCGCTCTCCTTGTTCGGCCTGTGAGTTTAGGTGGACGGCCTTGTCTTGGTAGGTTTACAGTTGTGCCATACTCCTTCCATTTCTGAATGATCGCTTGAACAGCGCTCCGTGGGATGTTCAAGGCTTGGTAAATCTTTTTGTAGCCTAAGCCTGCTTTAAATTTCTCAATAACTTTATCCCTGACCTGTCTGGTGTGTTCTTTGGACTTCATGGTGTTGTTGCTCCCAACATTCTCTTAGACAACCTCTGAGGCCGTCACAGGGCAGCTGTATTTGTACTGACATTAGATTACACACAGGTGCCTCTATTTAGTCATTAGCACTCATCAGGCAATGTCTATGGGCAACTGACTGCACTCAGACCAAAGGGGGCTGAATAATTACGCACACCCCACTTTTCAGTTATTTGTAAAAAATGTTTGGAATCATGTATGATTTTCATTCCACTTCTCACGTGTACACCACTTTGTATTGGTCTTTCACCTGGAATTCCAATAAAATTGATTCATGTTTGTGGCTGTAATGTGACAAAATGTGGAAAAGTTCAAGGGGGCCGAACACTTTTGCAAGCCACTGTAGCGGGCCATTTTCGAGTACACCCCCAACACTGGCACTCGGTTGGTTCCTGAAATGGCCCAGAATGTGGTCCTTTTCGGACCGGACCGCTGTAGTGGAGACACGTTCATGCTGTGAAGGTCCAGTAAAATTACCCTGAAATTCAGAGAATATGGAAAACTATTTTTATCTCCAGATTTCTTTTCGTATTCAATTGCTGAAATGTCCTTCGTTCCTTCCTTCTTTCTTTTCTTCCTTTCTTGTTCTTCCTCTCTACCTTCTTCATGTCCTTCATTCCCTCCTTTCTTTTCTCTTGGCTTTTCCTTTTCCTCCACTCCTTCCTTGTGTCCATCCTTTCCTCCTTCTTTTCCACATCTCAGGCCATATACACACGTAGCCGGGTTTTAAAAAAACAAACAAATATTCTCACCACCTCGTTTGAAAAACAACAACACACCTATCAGCATAAGTGCGTTGCTAAGCACATTCATAGACATGCCAAACCTGTAGGGGGCAGTAGTTCCAGCAAATCCTATCCACTCAGAGTAACTTTCTACGTTCTAACTTCTACATGCAGCAGTAACTGAGCTTGTAAAAACAAGGAAGCAAAAAGTCCCTGGACGATCGATGATGCCAACACGTCTCTGAGGGCATAAATGCTGTTTCTGAGTGTAAACATACATCGCACATGTGATGTCGGAGCAACCTAAAACTCTGGTTATTTATGTATGCAAGCAAACGTTTACAGTGCAGAATTCGCAAATCTTCACTTTGGTTGGAGTTTTAAAAAAGACGTTTTCGGGGCGCCCTAAATCTTTTTTTTTCGTGTGGATGACGGACCAAATCATACAAAAAGATATCTTTGTTTTGTAAGATACCGTGGCTACGTGTGGAAAAGGTCTTATATTTCCAAGGTTCACGATTAAAAGGCTGAAAACTGTACAAATCTGCCATCCATCCATCCATTATCTTCCATTTATGTGGGGTCACGGGGGCAGCAGGTTAAGCATAGAGGTCCAAACTTCCCTCTCTCCAGCCACTTGGGTCAGCTCCTTTGGGGGAACCCCAAGGCGTTCCTCCAGCATCTGGGTCGCTTTTTACTTTTTTAATAACATGACTTTTATACCTTACTTTCATCCCATGCCCATAGCATTCACACATCCCGTGAGTGGGACGTTGCGTACTTCTGAGTCAAATCTGCTTCTTTCTTTTTTTTCTCAACACCATTTCTATGTACATATACATATTATACATCATTTGAAAGCTGAGAGTCTTGTGATTCCAATGATGTATGCCAATCATGGATACTATCATAACTGTAGACACAGTAAACACTGTTGTCAAACCACCGACTCACAAGTTGTAGCCTCATATCATTGACAGAAAGAAGATGAACGGTGATGTGTTGTGCATTCACCATGGAGAAGGCGCATTTTCTCGAACACTTTGGAAACGCATGGACCTTTAGATAGAAAAACGTGCAAAACGCTCATTCTTTTGGTTTTATACTGATAAATCTAGTGTGGGTAACGGTAATAGTTCATGCTTTAGACCCAATGTGTTTGTTTTAGTCCATCATTTCATTCAAGGAAGCAAAAAATAAATAACTGTATAGTTTCAAAAAAGTGCAATATTTAGGAAAACACAACATTAACAGAGCAAATGACAATATTATTTGAGATAACAGAACATTTGATAAAAATCACAAAATAAAATCATAGTTCACAAAATCTTTTTCTGTAATACGAGACAAAACCTTCGAAAGCATATCGCTTTCACTTTAAAAAAATAGTAAAGCTCAGTTTTTCTGAATTAACAAGATAATAGTTGCAAAAAAGAATTTTAAAGATGTTTTTTCTGAATTCCTGAGGTATATAAATGAATAAAATAATACTGCTGGTGCGTATCTCCAGTGGTCATCGGCAAAGTGCGGGGTTCACCCTGGACAGGTCGCCAGTCCATCTCAGGTCAATGTTAATGTTCTGGCATGTCCCGTTTGTTGAGTTTCATTCACTTTTGCTTCGTTTTGGGATTGAGAAACTGGGACATACTCTTGTCTTGTCTATAAACAATATAAATAGGATTAATATGAGTTGGTTACTTTGCCCAGACACCTGAGGAATTTGCCCTTGTTCAGGCATAAAGCCCCATCGGATTTTCCTCCACAAATATTTAACAAATCACTAAAGGAGAGCAAACAGGAGGCATCTGAATTCTTGTTGTTTGGGGTTTCGTTGTTGCAAACTGTTTAATAACGCTTTGCAGAAATGTGTCCACCATGTACTCCTGCAGACGGAGGTGTCAGATGTGCTTTAATTTTCTGCGCCTCATCAGGCTCCTTGCAAACGGAGCACGCAAACAGCAGGCGGTTCCTGCAGCCTCGTGGAGGCCGGTGGTTGTTCTGTGTTTGGACTGGAGACCAACAGGAGCTGCTCCACTGCTGCGCTCCGTGTTAATATCAGATCAGCTCATCACGCAAGGCTTTAAATAAAAAAAATAAAAAAAAATGTAACAGCTCTGAGAAGCTCAACAGAATCAGGTTTTTATCTTATGTTGAGCGATTTATAGATCACTAGAAGTAGCTTCTTTGATGTCATCAGGATGAACAGATACTGCTAATCATCAGGCAGAAGAAATAACAACATATAACAACCAATATTGATATGTGCTATATAGAAATGTTCTCCCCTTACAACATTGTATTAAGTCTAACAAAAAAATCTCCAAATGAATATATTTGCATTAGGAACTGTTTTCAGTATCACCTACAAATAGTATGAGTTTCTGTGGGTATTATACCTTTAAACAAAACGCTAAAGTTTCACAGCAACTAAACAAAAACAGAACAAAACCATATTAATATTTCACATTGTCTAACTTGTTTCATTTGCTGCGCCCGACACATATTTTTGCAGATTCTTCCGGCCTGAGCGGACTTTCAGCCCATGTCGGTACAGGACTTATGGGATGATGACACTCTTACAAACTTCAGACAGCAGTCTCACAAGATCTCATACTTTCGTATCAGAACTTATTTTTAGTTTTTAACTTTAAAACATGTACATCTCTGACCCGCTTCCCAGTCCATGCTGATTGAAACCATCTCCTCTGCATGATGCTGCCACTACCATTTTTCCGATACCAGGGGTGTCAGAGTAAAGGGGGCTGAATACAAATGGACTTACACTTGAAAAATGTAAAGAAAAACATTTGTTATTGTCCTTCCACATTATAATTTTGTTCTACTTTGTGTTTGTCTGTTACAGAAAAATCTCAATCTATCAAAGATATCTGCAGGGTGATTGTTCACCACTGGGATGTGCTCCAGCCTCTTTAGTGGTTTTAAACAAGTTTAAAGAAAAAGAAAAGTGTAAAGAAAACCAACAGAGAGTCTTAGGAATATAGTTGTTTATGTTTAATGGTTTTTTTTAAAAAATACAATTCTCCCCCAGGTTGCGACAAATATAATTTCTTAATAACACCTCTGGAATTACTGCAACATTTCTATTGGGCAATGATTAAACCTGAATCCCAAACGCTGGTTTGTGATGGGGTATAATGTTTTGACAGGTCTTTGATTCATAGAAAATACAGTTCATAAAGCGTTATGCTGTTTTCTCGAGGCGTTCATGGCAGGTCTGAACCCAGGAGAAGTTTTTTTGATCCCATAAAAGAGCGGCATGAACCACGTACACTTTTGTAATCATCCAGATGCGCATCTTGTAAATTTAATACTTAAATCTTATTGGACAGGCATTTTTTTTATCGGGCATAACGGATTTATGAATCTCAAATTTTCTTTACATCACATTGTCAGAAAATTTCTTTGTTAAAATATCAAAAATGTTTACCTTTAATTATGGAAACTTTTGAGTTTTCCCTTGCAAATGTACGACTTTTTGACATTAAAGAGTTTTTTCTTGAAAATATGTTAAATTAATCGAAAGATTTCTGAGTCTTTTGGCCAATTTTTCTTTTGTCTACAATGGCCTTAAAAAAACCAGATTTAATGATTGTACACATTTTTACGACACCACTTGCTGTAAAGAATACACGGAAAACTTCCGTTAACATTTCTTGTGATTGTATAATCCATACAATTAGGCTCAATAGCAGAAAGCGTAAAAGTCAAAGAGACATGTGGGGAAAGATTCAGCGCTGAAGAAGACGCTACCGGTAGTCTTCATGCACACATCCTCATCATGGAAAACACACGAAGAAATGCAGCTTTTAGGTTAAAGAAGATGGAGCTGGTCGTCAAAGAAGGAAATTAAGTATGGAATATTATATTTCAGTCAAAAATCCCGAGTGAGATTTTCAACCCTCACCTGTTGTTGGATACTCATGAGATGAATTCACCTCAGTGAAGCTGTCCCCCCACCCACTTGAAAAGTAAAGGCAAATAGGCGGAGCGGTTAGTGCTTCGTTTCTGCAGATTTGTGCAGGTAAAATTATCGTTTGTGCTGCTTTGGTTTTTGAGATATTACAAGATTAATTTTCGGGCTGACGACGTCACCGTCCCCCCAGACAGCTCCAAAACGGACCAAACTAGTCTACTTTTTTAGTCCTTCGTTTGTGCAGATTTGTGCAGGTAAAATTAACGTTTTTGCTGCTACCGTTTCTGAGATATACACTTGAAAATGTTTTTCAAAAAGCCGTGTGACCTACTTCCAGATAAGATCGTTCAAGATATGAGTCCAAGTCCCAGGCTTCAAAATTGTATATTCTCTTTTTCGAGAAGGAGAAAACTTGTCTTTATATTCAACCTTTTCAGGAATGAACTTCACCCAGTCTTCAAAAGGTACCTCAAGCTGAAAGGCCTGACAGTTTTCTTTCTGCCACTGGAGTCTACCTCTGTTTCACCATCACTTTCCTGATCACTGATTTCCAAAACTGACCAGATGTTTTGTCTATTCAGCTTCACAAAAGTGTACAGGGCCTTTGCTGACATATTGTTTTCTAGCTGATGACTCCTCTATCCATACCGGGGCAGCTGGAGTGGCTATTTTGGCATTTTGGAATATGGCCTCTTTTGAATTGCAAAGGACTGCAAAAATTGAGTCTCTGTCTACAGATGGCTTTTGAGGCATCTAAATCTGAATTAAAAGAAACTATGATTAGGATGGATCAAATGATGACTTCTGACCTACGCTATATAATCAGCATGGAGATTAAAACCCAGTTCTCCAACCTACACATAGGAATTTTTAGCGCATTACCACATAGGGCTGCTTAAATTGCATTGTTGGTATTATTCTGTGTCTGAATGTTGTTTTATACATTAACATGTACTGCACAGCACTTTGGTCCTGTGTACTAGTTATTTTTTAAGTGCTTTATTAAATGTTTTCTTGAATCTGCAAATAAAAGTATCTGTTTTTAAAAATGTTAAAAATGTTGATTTAAAAAAAATCACTCTTTCTGGCTTGATACAGTGAATTTTACCATGTGTACTACACTGTGTATTTGCTCAATATCTAAAAACATGTATACTATACCATGTATTAACTCATTATCTAAAGATCAATTGAAATATACTCTTACCTTGTTCAAAAAATACAAAGGGTTGTAAAATACAACAATAAAATACTACATGAAATACCTTTCCTGCCAAAGTTTTATTTGATGCCAAGACTGCTAGCTTGTTCGTTTGTTGTAAAAATGATGGATTGTTCTGTTTATTTCAATAAAGATTTTGTTTGAATAAAAAAGATCCACTTTAACATATGTCTAGCATGTCTCATGTGTTCTGCAGGGGGATGTGTGGGACAGTGGTTAAGACAGGTGCAGCAGGTGCAAAGCCTAACCTCTGTCAAGGGTTCGCCTCCTCGATTTGTGCATGTTTTTTTTTATTAACTAGAATCTTGAATTTATAAAAGGAACATAATTGAACAAGTATAATTGATTAATGTACATGTGCAACAAATTTAGATCATAAAAACATAAGGAGACAAAAAGTTTTCTTGCAGAACTTTATTCAATTCAATTCAAAAAAACTTTATTGATCCCAGAGTGAAATTAATTAAGTTATTGAACACATTTACACACAAAAGGTACACGGCTATTTGAAAAACATTTTCAAGTGTATATCTCAGAAACGGTAGCAGCACAAACGTTAAACGATTTTTAAATCGGTAACGCTCTCAGGATCAGTGAGATTTTTTCATAAGAGTTCACCAAACATCACATTACTATTAGTATCCTACGAAAAGAAAAAACCTCATATTGAATGTCATAATTTATATTCTGTTGTTAGTTTTTCATTCATAAATGTAAATTTCTCAAATGCAAACCTCTGTTTTATACCTTCCTGAAAGAACTGAAGCTCTTCTTCTCCTTCACTTTCTTTAATGGAGAAAATCACTGCAATTGCTTGAAAGGATATAATGAACTGATTGTGAACTTTTTACCCCAACCCTTTTTAAAATGTATTTTTCATTTCATTTATTTACGTTTTTAGTTTTTCTTTTTTTCTCTGCTTGAATGCTACACTACTGTACTTTAGCTATTTTCATGGCTGTCTTGCATCACCAAAGTCATGTTTTCTTTCTTTGACAAATACCATTTTCTTGTATTGTTAAACTGTGAAAAAAATATATAACTCTACTGATCCTGAGGGCGTTACCGACTTAAAAAGACCAATTACACAGGGTCAGTCCCGACCTTAGGCTCCTCCTCCAAACAGTCAAAAGTCTTTTAGTCGATCGTGCAGAATTTCCTTTCGAGGGCGCAGCCTCTCCTAAGATTTACTTTCACGCATGTATGAAAGCTTCGTGTAGAGCGCGTGTGAGGTGAAATCCACATGAGATGAATTTTACACGCACGTGTTGTTGAATATGCGCGCACGCGCATGAGCAATTGCGTGCGCGCCTTGTTGAATACGCGCAGGTGAGGGTTGAAAATCTTGCTCGGGATTTTTGACTGAAATATAATTCCATAATAAAGCTGCTGTACGTTAGCTTGGCATCAATGAATCGATGGTGAGATGTTGGAGGAGGCAGCGGGAAGAACTGAGTCGGTGTAAAAAGACGACAAAAGCTTTCAGAGGACATAAAGAGACTGAAGAAGACGACTTTAGGGGCTTTAGAGGAAGACCAATGAGTTTTCTGGTAGGTTAAAGTGTGATTTATTTTCTAACCAGACACGTTACTGTCGTGTCGTGTTGGTACCGTACTGCCGATTCTCAGGCAGAGTAAAAAAAAAAAAAAGTCTTAAATTAAAAACTAGAAAAGCACTCAGACCTCCACCAGGGCCACTCATTCCCCCCCTCATCCCCCATGTTGTTTTCTAGCCTACTAAACATCCCTAGATTCAGAACTAAACGTGGAGAAGCAGCTTTCAGTTTCTATGCTCCCCTTATCTGGAACAGACTTCCTGACGAGTGTAGAGCTGCTGAAACTCTGAACTGCTTTAAATCGAGACTAAAAACCATCTGTTTAGAATTGCCTTTGAGTAAATGCTTGATGTCATATGTATGAAATGTGTTCATGCTCTCTTGCTTTTTTTTATTTTTCTCTTGCTTTATTGTGTATCATGTGTAATGTGTGTTTCTTTTATGTGTTTTTTTTAAATCACCAAATCATGTAAAGCACCTTGAATTACCCTGCTGTTGAAAGTGTGCTATAAAAAAATAAAATTGCCTTGCCTTGCCTTGCCTTGCCTTCTAATTCTAACTTTCGGTACTTTTCCAATAAAATGAGATTTAATGAGACGCATGGCTGCGCTCCACCAGCGGAGAGCGGAGACTCTGGGGCTGCTGGACGAGGGCAGCCGCTTGTGAGCTCTCTGACACGGGAGAAGAGTGGAGGTCACCGCCGCTGGTCGGTGGGTGGATGCGCGCTTCATGTCGGATCAACCCCAAATTTTATCAGTTGTTCCAGGTCCCATTGCGGACATTTCCTGAAAATGTAATCAAAATACGTTTATAAATTTTGGAGTTACGTTGCTAACTGACAAACAAACAAAAACATCACCCTCTGGTGGAGGTCATACAAAAAAAATCTTCCGTGTAAATATCTCATGTTACAACATGAAAACGTGCGGCTTAAATTCAGCCGGCTCAATAGTCCGAAAGTTATGGTTTTTGCCGCTCAGACAACAATTCTGATTGCTACAATGTAGGACTGGACATGTTGAGAAACAACTAAACAAATGTTGAGACAGAAGTGGAGTTTCTGTCTGACTAACCTCAGAGGAAATTTTGCCCATTTATTTGTCAGTCAGGAGACAGACTTTCAAGATGTTTCCAACGTTTGTGATTTATGTCTTTGAAAGGAACCAAAAAATTAGGAGGTTTGTGCTTTCATCTTTCACACAGATGGAAATTGCATAGGATGATGGAACGAGTGCCTCTGGAGGCTCAGTGGCTCCTGCAGCTGAGCTCTCTGCAGGTAATGAAGAAAAATCAAACATGACGGGCTGTAAGAAGAGGGATGCAGTAATAAAAACAAAAATAAAATACAAATATAAGATTGATAGGTTCCTTTTTCTCAGTCATCAGAAGGGTTAGGGTTAGTGACTGTGCTTTTACTGGGTCGTGTGATTTTTACCGAAAATATACGACTCACCTCACAATATGGAAGCAAATTCAGTTCAATTTTTATTCTTTTCAGTTCAGGAGTTTTACGTTTACATCAAACATTGGACGTAAGGGTGCTGTAGCTGGCAGTTTTAGGTTGGATATGCTTTCTTTGTAGGACATTTAAATTAAGTTAAATTATTAACGATAAATGGATGAACTATAGACGATCCTTAAAAAAGGTTTTTACCCACTCAAAATTCTCTTTTATTTTTGCTTTCTAGTTACTTAAATTTTTCCGACTGTCAAACTAAATTTAAAATGAGAGAGTAAAAACAAAATTCATTTTATTCAATTTGTTAGTGAAATGATGAATTATCTGCGATTAACCACATTTCTGCCTTTATTTTCACTTCTCGCGCCCAACCCTGATTATCGCCTGACCTGTATGATCAAGAAACCACTTTTGAAAAAACAAAAGAAAAACAGCAACACATCAAAACCCGATTATAAAGTAACTCCAGACCCACATCTTTCAGTCTGGCACGGGTTAAAAAGCCTTGTTGATGCACTGCACTACTGAAGTAGTCCATCAACGAGTCATTGAGGAGGTCACAAAAGAAGCTCTGTAAACATGTCCTCCCTCGGTCATGGTGCTGATGGTGTGATAGTCTGGGGCTGCTATGCTTATTTAAGAAAAAACAAGAAAAAAGCCTCTGCTCTGTGGTTGAAAATCCTGAAGGAGACCTTAAAGGCATACTGCGCAACGGCTAACCCGGCGTCCGTAGTACATGACGTTCGTTCCAAAAGAACTCTCCAACGAGGAAAAGCCGGCCCAATATTTACTCTGGTCTTTGCTCTCTCTCTCTATCACGTTCTCTTCTTCTAGCTTCTTCTGATGTGGGATTTCTCTGCCTCTTTGGTGGATCAGCATCTCTACAGTCTAAACAGCGAGGCTGTATGACTCTGGCGTAAAGCAGAACTCAGTCGGTACTTCCGGCGGCGGGTCGCCGCTCAAAAGTTGTATAGTGCAGAAAAAAGCCAAGGACCCCTGTAAGGTGGTGATAACTCTAAAAATGAACATAATAGATGAGAAAATTCCACCATAACTTTTGAAAAAATATAATATTATGGTGTAAAAGTTGCGGAATGCAGCTTTAAGCTCAAGTGTCGTAGTGTCATCTGCAGTATATTGTTTATTCTTTGTTGTTTATTTTTACAGCAGAGTAAGTCCGATTTCTCTACAAACTCGGACTTAGCCCCATCAGGAGAGTACTCCTCTTCCTTGGTGACAAATTTAATACGTGGAATTTTTACTTTTCTGACAAATTAAAGCTTTAAAGGAGCAGGGGGCAGAATGAAGAAACGAAACTCACGAGCACGGGAGCGCGGTCAAACGCTTCACAAAAAAACACACCTCTTCACAGTGACATACTTCTTTTTCTTAGTGCCACTTTTTAGTGGGTAGTGAGTCGTCCTTGGTCGTTTCCCAGTTGCAGAAGAGAAGAATCCATTCTCACAATTAAATCAATGGAGGTCTGCGACCATTTTTCTTCCACTTTTAAAGCTGTCAAGAACACGCAAGCCGTGTCAGTTGACGTCACATCTGTAGGACTGCAGCACATTTTGCAGCACACAGCCAGTTTAAGAAAATGGAACGATACGTGGGCGGGCTCATTCTTTTTGGTTTATAACGCTTCATCACCCAACAGCATTAAAAAAAACTGAACTTTGATGTTTATTTTATTTACAAATCCAGCCCCCTGTTCCTTTAACTGGACGATGCTCTATTGAAGGATTCTGAACTGAACGACTCATTCCACAATATGGGAGAAACGCTGTTTGTGTTTAATCTGTGCTGTCTGCGATCCGTTCCCTGGCATCCTAAAGAAAAACACTTTGTGTTCAGCATTTCCAATGTGAAGACATTTTGCCAAAACATCTTCCCTTTCTTTAGCCGATAGCTACATCAGCCTGAGCATGCCTGCAGCCAAATACTGTGCTGAAAGAGGCATGAAACGGTGGCTGGTACGCTGTGAATTGATCCCCACGTCCAATTCATTAGACATGTCGTAGATCCCAGCCTCGAGAGATGGGGACGAGGTACTGAAATCATGGTGCCGGCGGTTCACCCCTGGAAAAGAGAGACGGAAATGTTTTGCCACACAGATGGGATTGTTTATATTACTGTCCATCTGAGGTGGGTAGAGTAGCCAAAACTTGTACTCAAGTAAGAGTAGCAGTACTTCAACATATTTTTAGTCAGTTAAAAGTAAAGAGTAGCCATCCAAGAAATTACTCAAGCAAGAGTAAAAAGATATTTGGTAAAAAGGTTACTTAAGTACTTAGTAACAGTTGATGTAATATTGTTAAAATGATTTCAGACGGGGAAAAAATGCAACGTTTTTAGGCAAATTCTGGTATTTTAAAGACACAATTGCAAAATAACAAATTTTAAGCAGAAGAAACACTTTTTTAAGTTGTGCTTTTTCCAATAAAATACCAATACTTACATTAGGTAATGTAAAAAGTACTTCCAGTGACATTTTATGGTGTTTACTTTATATTCACTTCCATCCATCCATTTTCCATACCCGTCCATCCTATGTAGGGTTGCGGGGCGGCTGGTGCCTATCTCCAGCAGTCAAGGGGCGAGAGGCGGGATACACCCTGGACAGGTCGCCAGTCCATCGCAGCTTTATATTCACTTGACCTTTAAAATGCAACGACTGGCTTAACAGACAGAAAATGACATTAGAAATCCAAAGCTTGAGCAGAAACAGGTTGTCTCCTCTTCATCGGACCGCAGACGAGTGTCTAAAGTTACTCACAGTGGTTAGAGCAGCTAGAAACTTTACTCAAGTAACAGTAGTGATACTTTATAATAATATTACTCAAGTAAAAGTAGTATGGTGTAGTAAAACTACTCTTAAAAGTACATTTTATCCAAAAGTTAAGTAAAGTAGTACTGTATTTACTACCCACCTCTGCTGCCCACAGTGAGATTCAAGCACAAGACGCTACTGGGATGTACTGCACCCCTTTTTCTCTTCTCTTCATCCTTTTGAAAGTTGATGATCAGAAAAGACGAGGATACTTTTCTGCTTGGGGCTGAGAAGGGAAAAGTATTTTAGCACATCAGCATCGAATTGGTTGACCGACAAGTTGCAGAAGGTTAATTCACTATTGTAGACAAAGCCTCTTAATTTCTCATCATTAGCAGCAGTTTGCTGTTTTTGTTAATCTAGTTTATTTCTTATTACCTGTAAATATAAATTAGAGTAATAAAGAATGTATGCTTGGATTTACACAGTAGTTCCTGGTGATTTTTCTTGTCAGCCCTGGGCGACATGCCTTCATCTGTGATAGAAACATAATTAGATTGAAGTAGGTGAAATTTGAGACCGGTTTTATATTCGTTGAAATAGTTATACGATTTAAAATGGCGCTAACCCACGATACACCTCCAACTGTTTAGTTGAACATGTCCGTGTTCACTGTACTACGCGAATGTACATCAGACAGATCTTTAGCAACGATGCGATCAAGTCAATATAGAACCAAATCTGTGAGAAAGGTTTTCAACAACTTGTCAAATTGGTGCCGCCAAGAATGAAAGAGGTTCTGAAGACAGGAGAGAGTTTATTAAAAGGTAATGAGTCAGCATTGACATTTTACAGTTTGATGAAGGTAGACCAGGTAGCCAAGTAAAATTTTCAGACCCACCAGGTTCCTTATAAAGTGGCTGGTTCTAAATTCATTTAGCTGGTGAGACAACAGCTCACAAAATTAACTAAACATTCGGTTAGAGTTTAATAGTTTTAATCTGATTCGCAACATGAAAGGTTTAAAAATTAATCTGACTCACAAGTTCAATCACAATAGACTCAAAAACCTGTTTCATGTTTATTATTGTTTTAGTCGTTCTTTATCAGACTGATAAGTTTTATCCATGTTTGGTACATTTCAGCTCTCCTATTTTTTCCCCTCAGACTCTACACAAAGGATTCTGATTGTAATTATCACCCGTTGATCCTGTCGTAGCCTGCCTTGCTAACAGACCTCTGTGTTTTTTGTTCTTGTAAGGTCAAAGCCCAACCCATCCCACTAGAATTTTGTTTGCCCAAATCTGTGTTTTCTTTTGCTGAGGTAAGAGGTTCCTCTAAGACGAAGCCTAAGTCCTGCCAGAAGCTTGGTTGTTCTCAGGATTTGATTTGGGTCACAAGGAAGAGATTACAGCTTAACTGAGTCCCCCTTTTTACACAAGCAAGAAAGCCGGCTGAAACATGCAGCTCGCATAATCATTCAGCAAAGGCCAAATATCTGAAGCACCTGATGATGGGGTTGTTTTTCTTTTCTTTTCTTTTTTTTATGTCTGATTCATTCCTCTAGGTGGACTCACACATTCATTACTCGCTCATGAGTCCAAGCTCAAAACAAACATTTTCAATAAGTAAATGATGCAACAGACTAACCTGCAGTCATTCCGTTGACTGTATGGATTAGAGTCAACATGTGGAAATTGCAGAAAACAGAAACGTGAATATTTATAACGTTTATCTGTAGAAGAACTGTGTCCGACTTTTTTTTAATCATCATGTCCACATATTAAAATTGAAGATAGGAGCTAGGCCCCTCCGTTTGATTGCCCATGCTTGGCAATATAGGCATCATCAATGTAACGGAAGACTTTTGGACACACTAATCTAAAAGCACGCATCAGCCTTCCCAGGTGGTGTCACTCACAGGTGGCCTGGGCCTCACCCAACAGTCTCTCCCAGCTGCCCTCAGAGCAGGAAATGTTCACGCCCAATCTGCAAATGCTCCTGCGCGGAACTCCTAAATGTACCATAGGGTTAAGAAACCAAAAAGAATTTCAGAAACTAAAAATGTGTATATAGCAATAATAATAATAATAATAAATTAGCCCCCTGCCTATTTAGGTCTAGTTCAGTATTCACGGATTCACTATTCGCAGATTTTTCTACAGAACGTAACTCCAATTTTTTTTTTCCTGAAAGTTGATCCACTCACAGATTTTTTTTGTAGAACATATTTAAAATATTTGAAAGAAAATTCAGCTTGGCAAGCTGAAATACCAAGGCGCAATGTTACTTGACACTCTATTGGCCACTGGTTGCAAACCAGCCAGTCCAGTAGCGCCTTTAATTTTCCTCGGCGCTGATTGGCTGTACCCCCAAGAAAAGAGAAAAGAAAGACTGTGGATGTTAGCCTCTGCTGTAGTGCTGAGACGGTTTCCACTGTGCGTATAAAAATGCATATTAAGGTATATTTGGTGTTTATACTGTTAAAATAAAACAGTTATGAGGATTTTTAGAGGGGGTCCCTAACCTCTGTGAATACTGAGGGCCCACTGTAATAATACATCATAGGTAACTCCAACACAACACAGTGTCTCTCTTGGGTCTCGTTTGCTTGTTTCAAACTTAGATAAAAGAAGAGGGATGGACATGCATATTGCTGATTATACAGTTTTGGTTATGACCCAATTTAGCAACTTCTAGAAACCTTTGGGACAGCCAACGGCGCCTTTCCTTACAAAAAAAAAATGCTAAGGATTCAATGGTAAATTAAGCTAATAGCTACTTAGAAAACAAACTATAAAACATTTGTTTAAAAAAACAACTGAAAACAAAGACCAGTGGTGTATGTATACATAAAGTATTTTCGCACATTAATCCTTTCCGTGAGACAGTTTCTCAGCTGAACATGTCGCTAAACTAGCTATATACAATGTAGCTGCTGAAATACCAATAATACCAATAATTTATGCCCCCCTTGAATAAGTATGTTTTCTATACATTTCAGTCACTTAATTTTAATCTCTGAAGTGGTAATTTTATTTATTATTCTGGCAGAATTGTCCGAGCAAATCTTTTGACATCTTCCATCTAGCATTCGCAATGTTAGCCAATAGCATAACAAGCTAAATTACGTTTAGCTAAGAAAATGGTAAGAAATCCCTATTAATATTTTTAAAAGTGATGGGGTTTTTTGTTGCTCACAGATTTCTAAAAATACTTTTCAATGTCAAAGTTGTTCTAGGTGGATCCGTGTGAATCAGATTATGGTATAGAACCCACAATAATAATGGAGCCATTTTTCTGGGTTTTTGAAAGTTTGTCTCGCTTAGTCTGTTTCTATCAAACTTCAAGTGTGAGCAGGAATAAAATGATGAACAATGTCTTTCTTTGAACTGAGATGTTGCTAATGTACTACCCTCTACTGTCATCAAATCACTCGTATTACTTTTGCTGCAGCATGTGGACACAGATTTCCTTACAAACTTAAGGAAAATCTTTTGTTTGTTAAATAAATCTGCAGTCTAGCTCAAGTCTAAATGCCGTCTTTTCTGAGAAGCTGTTGGCTTAACTCCTCGTTCAGGATTTTTTCCTGGTTTATTAAACTTTATTTATTCTGACTGCTGTCCACTGTAAGTAAGGTCCTGATAACAAATACGTTTCCACATCATTTATAATAAAATCTATCCTATAGACTGGTGAAACATAATCTGTCAATAAAGGAGTCCACCACATTTTAAAATATTTAACTTCAGTGGGTCAGAAGGCCTGCTGTGAATGATCAATCAGTTCATTACTAAAACAAATGGGCATTTCATGATTGATTACACTAAAGCTAAAAATACATTATTCAGAGTTAACCTGAGGCTTTCAGTGCCTTTTGGATGCATGCATCATTAAGCAAAATGTCCAGTGGATGTCATTACTTCTTATCCTAACCCTTAATTTCATATAAAACAGTGCTAACCTGTTAAGTTTTTTGTAGAGAAAAGGCAATTGTTGTAAATATATTTTTAATTTGTTGTGAAGTAGTTATTTTAAACCTACAGGACTAAAACTAGACTTAAAGGAAAACAGTTCCCCCGTGGTCCCAAAGTTGATCATAAATTTTGAATCAATCTAATGTCTGTATGGATATTGGCAATAGTCCAGAATGCATGACTATGGTTTTGCATCCCACTCTAATGGTTTTTCAGCTCCTTCTGCTCTGATTTTATCCCACCCACGATGCCTAATTATTACAATACTACAATACTGGTCAGAGATGAAGCTTCGTGGTCAGAGTGCAAAAGAAAAAAAAACAGCCATTTCACTGTAATCATTTCTATGTTTTTGCCCTGAGGTAGAAGAAAAACATCTCTTTGTTGAGGTTTCAAGATTTACTGAATCAGATTCTTGGAATTTAGGAGTTGCACTGAACTCCATCAATCCATGTCAATTCACTTATTTATGAAGAAATAAGTATCTACTAATCATGTCAGGAGTGTTTAGAGCGGCATGGACCCAAACGCAGACGGTGGTAAGAGGAGGGTTGTTGATTGAATGATGACGATGATGAAGACGGTACAGGACACCAGACTGACGAGAACGAGTGGGAGGGAGAACAGTAAGGGGAGACAGCATGGAGACGTCAATGAACAAACTGGGAGTGAGAGGAATTGAAGGGTTTAAATAGAAAAAAAATGGAGACCGCTACATGAGTGATGACGGCATCAAAATGCAAATTAGCGTGTGTTGTCGTCTGGCGAAATCTAGCGACTTTCTGGGTCAACTTCAGCTACTGTCTGTCAGAGAAAGTTGGAAACACTTGAAGTGGGTCTGTAATCCCAGCATTGAACAATAATGGAATTACAACATGGACAGATGTCAAATATCTAAAACTATTATGTAAAGTCACAATAAAGCAATAATATATGCTCCAGCGAGCGGTCTAAACACGTTTGATTCGAATGTTTTAAAGTCACAGGATCTCAAGAATATGTTCCTAGCTCTTTGGTTCGCAACTATGGGTAACATTCTCCACTTTTTTGACCAACAGCATAATAGTCTCAGAATTTAAGCCCTTGGAGGTCGGGCGGGTGGCAGGGAGGACGACCCCTGAGGTCCAGGACTTCCGGCGGACGACCGGGTGGAAGTCCCCTGGCTGGACAACGGCCCAGTAGGCGACCCTTGAGCTCCAGCGGCCGGCTAGAAGGAAGTCCAATTACAGGACGGGAGCCAGGCGGATGGCACGGTTGTCCTCCCTTGAGGATCTGGAGATCCGGTGGACTGCCGGATGGATGTCCCATTACAGGATGGGAGCCGGGTGGACAGCACGGTTGTCCTCCTTGAGGATCTGGATATCTGGCGGAGACAGGTCATCCCTGACCCTCTGAAGGAACTTTGGAGGTGGCAGCAACAGGAGCTCTGGCGGCGGAGAAGACAGAAGCTTCTCGACCTTGAGCAGCACTGGGAGCTCTGACTTTGAGGGCGCAGGGAGGCGGTGAGAGACCAGTGCTGGACCCACAGGAAGGCAGTGCGGTGTGGCTTCGGGAAGGCAGGGTGGAGCGGGTGCTGGGCGAAACCGTGGGGCGGAAACCCGCTGGAGAGGACGGCGGTCTGGGAGCCGCTGGAGTCCGGACAGAGTGGGACATCTGCTCCTCGGCCGTCAGACGGAAGTTCTCCGACGCATCCTCCAGCTCCCCCAGGATGGAGGTGAACCTAGGAAGAGGCTCCAAGAAGAACTCTTCAACCGTGGTAAGTCGAAGCGAGGGGAGAGTGAAGTTGGAAATTTTGTTAAGCCGGCCTCAGAGGGCATCCAGTACGAGATTGGGATCGTCTGCTGGGTCCATATTTCTGGGTCCGATCATTCTGTCAGGATGTGCTGTTGGATGATGAAGGAACCAAGCGCAGACGTCGGTAAAAGGTGCAGATCAGGATTTATTGCAGAGACAACATGGACTGGAGACATCAGGAGGAGAACGACATCAATGATCCGACGGGGAATGGAGAACCCGCCGGATCTTAAATACTGACAAGTACGAGGTGAACTAGATGAGACAGATCAGGGGATAATAATAAGGTAATCATAATCAGGGGCGGACCCCTAGAGGCTCTGACAGCACCAAAGTTTGGACTTTGACTAGGCCACTCAAAAACCTTGGCTTTTGAACCGTTCAGAGGTTGACTTACAGGTGTTTGGTTCATCTTCCAGCTGCATAACCCAACTCACTAACTGATGGCCTTGAAATTATCCTTTTAAGATTTTCTGGCAGAGAGCAGATTTACTGGTTGTATCAATTACGGCAAGTCGCCCAGGTCCTGAAGCAGCAAGGTCCACAGCATCACACTACCACCACCACGTTTGACTGATGGTATGATGTTCTTTTTCCGAAATACAGTGCTAGTTTTACTCCAGATGAAACGAGAAACGTTGTCTGTAAAGCTTTTTTGTCTCATCAGTCCACTAAATATTTACCTAGAAATCTTTGGGATCATCAAGATACTTTTTGGGCTTTTGTGTTCTGTTCGGTGCTGACCTTGAAACTGTCACATTTTTTGTCCGGTCTCTCTAACTCAGGGGTTCTCAACCATTTGCAAGCTGGGCCCCCCCAAAACTGGTGCATTGCAGTTGGGGCCCCAGTGAACCCCGCCCACACACACACCACCTTGGATGGATGGATGGATGGACGGACGGACGGACGGCCGGCCGGCCAGCCAGCCAGCCTAGGCTTATTTTTAGGCCCACATTATCATTATCATCAGTAGCCCTATTATCATTACTAGGCTATTGCTATAATTGGGGCTTCCACCTGCTACATGTCGTTGTGTCCTTGGACAAGACACTTACCTTACCTTGCCTACTGGTGTTGGCCAGTATCGCGAGGCTGCCATATCGCGATATGGCAGCCTTGCTTCTGTCAGTCTGCCCTAGGGCAGCTGTGGCTATAATCATAGCTTGCTTTCACCAGTCTGTGAATGTGTGATTGAATGAATGTTGTAAAGCGCTTTGAGAGTCTTGAAAAGCGCTATATAAATGCAAGCCATTATTATTATTACTCGAAGGCAATTATAAACAGATGGATTTATAGTCTCAATTTAAAGCAGTTCAGAGTTTCAGCAGCTCTACACTCGTCAGGAAGTCTGTTCCAGATAAGGGGAGAATAGAAACTGAAAGCTGCTTCTCCATGTTTAGTTCTGAGTCTAGGGATGTTTAGTAGGCTAGAGTTGGAGGACCTGAGTGGTCTTGGTGGTTGGTACCATGACAACAGGTCTTCAACATACTTCTCGATGCTAAGCCATTCAATGGTTTATAAACTAGTAAAAGTATTTTGAAATCTATTCTCTGAGCTACAGGGAGCCAGTGTAAGGACTTACAGAAGCTTGCAGGTAAGTGATGTTTATGTGAGACCTGAGCCTGCTTTGCCTTGCAAAGATCCTCAAGTCTTGGCTCAATGTTTGATGAACATAGCCTCAAATCATCCTGGATTTGTGCACGATTGCGGTATTTTGTTTTGAGTGCAGTCATTTTTTAAAATCCTGCCTCACACAAATGTGTCGACGCGAAAGGAAGGAGAATCTTCAAGGCCACGTCAAAGAGTTGAGGATATTCCTGGGTCAATGCTGCCCAGAATGACAAAAGAGGGCAGCAGCTAAAGCGTTCCTTCAGTCTACTGTCACTCTTCAGCTCAATAAGCTGCTCCTGCATATCAATTGACAGCTCGTTTGCTGTGCACAAACGGATCTCGAACCCATGCAAAAGAGCGATAATCCTCTTTAAAGTACGTCGCAAATTGTTTTTGCATTGCTGACAGGTGCTCAGACGCTGATTGAAATAGGGAGGCGAAATCGTGTGACGTGTCTGCATCACTGATAAAGTCTACAAAGCTGGGGAACATGTCGCAGTTCCCTCCACTGATGCGGCCATGCCAGAAGTCTAGTTTTTCTGTGAAGGCGTGCATTTTGTCTGCAAGGAGCAAAATATGAGTTTCGCGGCCTTGCAAAGACAGTTTAAGGCCATTCAAGCGGTCAAATATATCGACCAAATAGGACAGAGACGCAAGCCACGTAGTGTCATCCAGATGCTTCGCCAGATCTGATTTGATTTCTGTCAAAAACCACTTCACCTCCTCTAGCAGCTCATACAACCGCTGTAATAGCCCCCCCCCCCTGAAGAGCCAGGGACCTTCAGTGTGACTCGCTTAATTAAACCGATTATCACCTGGATATGCGCTCACGGTCGACAAATCAAATTTGTTCAAAGTTTGTTTTTTTTATCAGTCCAAACACATTAACATTTTTATTCAGGAGTTATGTATATACAGTAGTTTAGTGATAAAAAAAAATGAGCAAATGTTTCTTTTTCAGTTTTTTTTCCCCTCCCATCCTGTAGCCTACCCGCGCCTCCCCCTCTTCTGGGGAGGCACGCCCCACCGGTTGAGAACCACCACTCTTAACTTATCGTTGAGTGATGCACTCTGACCTTAACTGGCCTGTGGAGCTTTGGATATTGTTCTGGGTTCTTCTTTGACCTCCTAGTTGAGTTGATGATGCGTTCTTGGACCAATTCTGGTTGGCTGGCCACTCCTGGCGAGGATGACCTCTGTTCTGTGTTCTCCATTTGAGGATAATGGTTCCCACTGTGGTTCACTGGAGTCTCAAAGAATTAGAAATGGTTTCTGAACACTTTCTAGGCTGCATAAAGTCAATGACTGTTTATCTGCAGTTGAATTTCTTTAGCTTGGGGCTTGATAAGTTGCTGTTTTAGATCGTTTAACCTACTTCTTGTTGTCAGACAGGTTCTATTTAAGGGAATTCTTGATTCTACAGGTGTGGCAGTAATCAGGCCTTTGTCGGACTAGTGAAACTGAACCAAAAATGAAATCATAACTTTAAAACTACGTTTTGTATTTACTTACCCTATGTTTGTCTGATATTAAAATGTTTTTGATATGAAACATTAATTTGGACAAAAAAAGTACAAACTTTTTAACGTAGAAAATTATTATCATATTGACATGAAAATCCCTCACCTTTCGGCGAAATTTGCCATTTTGAATCCAAAATAGGTGACCTACGTGATTCGTGTAGATCCGATGAGAAAATAGTTTTTGGGACCGGTGGATGGGGGGCAGCCCGAGCTGCAACTCTTAGGGGCTGTTTACACGACAACGTTTTTCAGCAAAACGGAGGTTTTTCTCTGTGATTCTGCCTCTCGTTTACACGACAACGGGAAGACGGGGGGGGCGAAAACGCAGCTTTTCGAAAATAGCTTCCAGAGTGGAGAGTTCTGAAAACGCTGGGTGATTCATTGTCATGTAAACACAAGCAGAAGACTCTTGAAAACGATGACGTCACTGCCAGCCGCCTACGAACATGTTGGACTTGCGCACTCCAGCTTTCTACAGAAAAACAACAACAATGGCGGATCCAGGTATGCGGTTACTGCTGATAAAGCTTCTGAAGTTATTTGGTCTCTGTAAGCAAAATGTAGAGATCATCAGGCTTCAATGCGATCGCCAACGAAAACGCATACAGTACGTGCGTCAAATAATCAATACGCCTTTATTTAAGCAGAGAACTACTAGAAGACCGCCATTGTTAGTTATCATGAAATGTTTCTTTTCCGGGTTGTGAGGGGGAAACCTTGGACCACTGCATACACGGGGCCCACTGCCATCTAAAGGCCGGGCATATGTACTACATCGTTTTCCATCGCGCGCCCTGTCGTGTAAACGCAGTGCGTTTTCACCCGCGTATTCAAACAAAAATGGCAACATTGTCGTGTAAACAGCCCCTTAGGTAGGAGAGCAGTCTTCATGTGACCGACAGAACCTGGAGTTTCAATTTGTTTTTACACCCCACTGAATTATTTAGGACTAAAGTCTGTTACGACCTCATGTGGACAGATTTCTTTTATTTCGGCTGCGCGATTTTCTCTCACGATGCCCTCGGCATATGAGTGGAGCGGATCAGAGTGAACATGGTCTGTGCTGTGATTATAATAAAATAGAGAGAACAAAAGCAAAGTTACAGCATCAAAATCAACAGACTCGATGCTGTGCTGCGATCAAACGACACGACCAATGTGAGAAATAATACTTTTTCCTGAATCAGAAAGTGACACAGAGACTTCTTTTTTTTTACAATTATTAATGACTGACGTTCGCTGCTGCTGAGCAGGGGTGTATCCAGCAGGTTTATAAAGAGGGGCTAATAGGGGCCAGTGTGGGTCTTGTGCTCTCGCACCAAAATAAAACCAGAGATGTTTCTTTAGTGGGGACCCAACTGAGCTGAGCTTAAAATCACATTTAACGAGTCATTTTATTTTACTAAGGCTTATGTGACAATGTAGCCTCTTAACTCAGCTAATTATTTAATATATTGACTGATTTATTGAGTACCAAAGTAATGATATTATATATGTATACTGTATATACCGTAATTTGAGCGCATTTGAATATAAGCCGCTCCAGCTAAATTTTAAAGGTCTCATTCACTGAGAAACCGTTTAAAACTTGCTCTTTTTGAAATATGATCCTCCACTCTGAGTAGGACATGTATGCTGCACGTGATACTGATGTCCCACCCCCGTTTTCCTGCTTCAGCCCCAAAAAGAGATCCTAGCTGAAAACGAGCAAGTCCAGGCACCAGATCTCCTCGAGGGCCTGCGCCCGCCTATGATGTCCTATTACATGATTGGCTGGACGTTAGCACGTTGACGCAATGCGCAGTAAAAAAAAAAAAAAAAAAAAAAAGAACTTTTTTGAACGAATAGCAAGTGTACAACGTAAGAAAAAATGAAGTATACAGAATAATTAAACACATAAAAACAGTACATGCAAAAAATTACATATATGAATAGTTTTGACAGCCTTTTTGTTAATAATCTGATAATAATTTGAGTACAGTTACACATGTATCATCTTTTTTTGGGTATTCTAAATGAAAGGAAGGAAAAAGATCTATAAGTGTTGTTTTATTTCCAATGCATTTACTGTAGTCAACAAACTGCTGTAAAAAAAAAAAAAGGTATTAGAGTGCGTAATCAGTCAGTCACAGGGTTGTTTGGATGTGTCTTGTTGCAATATTGACCTACTTGGTGTGTCTCTGTGTAAATGATTGCTTGTCTTTGTTTTTAATTGTGTACTATGTAACCCCCTTTCTCAGTGAGACCGAAGACAAATTTCCTGCCTGGCAGGACAATACAGTGTTTTTCAGTTTTTCAATAAAAAAAAAAACAAAAACAGAATAAAGCATTTTTCCATCATGAGGGAAAATCAGTTTAAATATGGTTAATAATAACCTGCTAAACTCTTTCCAAAGCCCATGTGTGAAAGAGCAGTACCAGAAAAGATTAGTCACGTTTTATTGATGATCCCCACAGGAACTGTTATCAACATTTATGTCTCTTTTGAATTTTAATATATTATTATATTAATTTTAATATATTCAATATATTGGCAGGGTTAAAAGTGGGACGCAGTGTAGTTTGTCCAAGTGGCGTTGCCGTAGTGTGACGTTATCGGCAAGCGCAGGGCCCCTGAGCACATCTGGTAGCTACACTATAGACAAATATAAAGAGTAATTTACATTTTATGCTGATGCTACAACTTTTTACAAAACCATCAACCTCTGTAGCACCAGTACAGCCCTGGTCAATCTTTATTGAGGTCACTTGGGTCTCTTAAGTTGATTTTTTTGTTTTGTTTTATAACTTTCAGTAATGGTTAAAAAGGTTGTTGAACTAAGGGTTTAATTGAATTTTTTGATTATGTTCTTTGTTAAAAGTAGGTCATTAAGGAATAGCGTCAAATGGTCAGGGCTGCAGTTATAATATATTGTATACTTTTTTATAAAGTTATCGATAATTATCTGTTGAATTATGATTTTTTGTTTTAATCAATAGGCTTTTTCTCTATATCGTCCACCCCAAGTACTTGAACATACATTCATCCAGGCGTATAACTCTACCTTTTACTTTTTTTATTAGCTTTGTTGACCGTCTGGTTGTGGTGTCGGCGATTCATTGAGTAACTGGATAAGCTATATTTGTGTCTTGAAGACCGAAAAGCAAATGATTTCCAATGATCTTGTGGAGATTATTCTCTCTTCCTTCTCCTCTAACCCGTTTGTGCAGTTGGCATCATTTGTCTGTCCGCTGGGGCCCAGAGAGCTGCTCAGAAGTGATGCATGAAACACTTGGGGCTTTTTTAGACTTGACCGTCACATCTCATCTGATGCAACCTTGGCTGGCGAGTAAACAATCTGGATTTTTTTTTTTTTGTCCTCCATTCTGCTGCAGCCTTCTGGTAGATTTGTCTTTTGGTGTTAACATTTAGAAGTGAAGGAGGTGGTTTATGTTCATTACTACTACTTTTAAACTTGAATCTCTTAATTCTCGTTTATTTCCATGTGCTGCTGCCTGATCAAAGCAGAGTTTGAATGAACTAAGGCAGCATTATATGAAGGCCAAAATGCTGAAAAATTAAACAAATAAATAAAACATTATGCATCTGCATAAATAATTAATAGACTAATATATATGTCAATGAAATTGTGAAAAAAACCTGAAAGCATATAAAATTCTAAGCTCATTAGTATTAAATATTGTTCATGTCTCTTTAAAAATGTGTTTATTGATATAAAACATCGTAATTTTCTTTTCAAATAGAGATGATTATTTTAGCTGTTTTTGTTTATTTAATTGTATTTAATTTTAGTTTTTATTAGCATTAATGACCCTGAGATTAAGGCACCAATGAAAGGTTCTCTGTTAATATTTAGGATGTTTGCTTTTTTTATGTTCAAATAAAAATAAGAAAGAAACGATGTGTAGAAATGAAAGTAGATTTTTGTTCTGGTGATGACTAAAAACCCAGAAGGATTGGTCTTATTCGGACATAATTTGGTCCCTATATGGTCCGGTAATGAGTGTTGATTATTCAGTTTGCAAGGAGCTGGCAAGTCTGCAACAGACGATAAAGGGCATAAGTACGACTGAAGAAAATTTAAGATTAACTTCTATTTTTTTTTCAAGAAAAATCATAATGATCTGTTATTAGGTTCAGTTTTTAAATAAATATATATTTAAAAAAAAAAAAAAAAAAAAAAAAATATATATATATATATATATATATATATATATATATATATATATATATATATATATATATATATATATATATATATATATATATATATATATATATATATATATATATATATATATATATATATATACTGTTTTAGTGGTTGTCTGAATTAGAAACTTGGAGAATAATCTAAGAACTTTGAAACAGTTATTTATAAGTCATTTTTAAAATATAAATATTTAAATTATTTTAAGAAAGAGATAGAGGGGTTTATTTTTTTAACATGTAAAATACAAACGCAAACAATTAAAAAAATATATATTTATGGACCAAAAATAACCAAAGTAAATCATCATAGCTTAGACAATATATCTGTACTATATGCAATACATAGAAATACTAATACATGCACTTTATGTATTAATATTTTTTCCTAAGGGAGCATAACGAATTAAACATTTTTGTGGTCCCCCCGCCATATGACAACCACAGCTGCTCATTCATTAACTTAAACTCACACTGTGGATATGTTCACGGTGTCAGTGTTTAAGAATTAATAAATATTGTTTATGGTTGATGTTACAAAGGACAGCTGTGGATTCGGGTGCTGAATAGAATTGAATGTAAGGAAATACTTTTCACACAGCCTCCATCCAGGTAGACCAGAATCATTCATATATAAATATTTAACTCTTTTTCTTAATGTATTTTTAGAAGCTCTGCAGGCCGTCAGTTCCTCAGACTGAGGAAAATAATATAAATTATTATCTCCTTCAAAGTCTGCAGACTTAGTGCAGGTTTAAAACAGGAGCTCGGGGTATAGAACGTGTGCTGTGATCCCTGGGCCTGGTTGTACGATTGATCAAACTGTAACAGACTACAAAAGACAATAAGTTCTGGCCCAGACTCTCAGGTGGAACCGGGCGGGTTGGGTCAAAATGTCAAGGAACAAGCTTTGTGATCAATTTGCAGAGAGTTAATAAAAGGAAATAAAAAGGAACACAAGTGGAGGGTAAAATCTGGTCTGCTCCGCTCTGAACTCCTGTCTGAACCTGAGGGCATGAATTGTTTGAACTGATTTATTGTAGAGAGTTATTGCAGAGAAAGCTAAAGGCAACTTTTAGATGTTCCTGTCATCTTAAGGCTAAGTTAAATTAAAAATACTTACATCGATGCTTTAATCGCTATTCCAGTTTAGTTTTTTTATTTGTTTCAGCAGCTAATGCTTATCCAGGGAATTGCTGAAGTGATAACAACTATCCAACTCAAAGGATAAAAAAGTGTTGTGTCATTATTTTTGACATTATTATCAAGGCATCTATTTACCAGTTTTCTGGGTCATCCATCCGTCCGTCCACCCATCCTGGAAACCCAAGGATCTCTCCAGGTATATTAAAAGTGATTAAATAAAGGATCGGTGGTGAACCAGTAAGGTTTTTTTGGAAGTAACGGTGGTCTGATCCAACAGATAAGCTACTAAAGCTTATCTGAAAGAAGTCGATGGTGGTTCTGATTGAAATGTGTCAGAATAAACACGGCATCCCACTTACTTATGGGGCTACATAACCGCAGACCATTCAGGATGAAAATGGTTCCATCCTGATGGATGTGGCCTCCTTCAGCAAGATTATTCTCTCTGCTACAAAGCAGGCCAGGATTTAATCTTTGGACGGGCTGTAGTAATTTTGGGTGGGCCTTAATTTAACGAGTCAATATCTTCAGTATAAAATGTATATAACAAGCAGGTACACACAAACTATACCAAAGTTAAACTCCTTTTCCCTATCTTTGGATTGTGAATATTGCGGGCAGAGTGATAGAGACTATTTGATAAACTCCATTTACAGCAGTGTTAATTCCCTGACCGTTTCATTAGGGACTGTTATTCTTTACCGGAATCAATGGCTTGTTTTTAAAATAAATAATCATTCATATGTAGGTATTTATCCTTCTGACGTTTTTTTATAATATACACTGTGGTGTAATAACAGGTGTGCACTCATGACCCGTGTTCACTTCCAGCAGAACTTGAAACACAACCGTTTACTGCATAGATACAGGTACAGTGTCAACAGTACAACAATAGGTTTGTTTTTTGGCTGTGAATTACATTTTCTAATTTAGGTCAAAATTACCAAGTTAGGGGCACGATCCTAACTGTCCAAGAAATAATATTAGCCAAACGGTTCAGTCTCAATTATTGATTATGATTACCTTCCT
Source organism: Valencia hispanica (assembly GCA_963556495.2). Taxonomy (NCBI): domain Eukaryota; kingdom Metazoa; phylum Chordata; class Actinopteri; order Cyprinodontiformes; family Valenciidae; genus Valencia; species Valencia hispanica. Next base: position 6,401,677 of record OY747715.1, on the reverse strand, counting down.
TGTAAGTAGGGGTGGGCGATATGACGATTTAAGACCATCCTACGATCTACACGTCTGACGGTCTGTCATTTTTGAGAGATCGTTTTATCACGATTCACAGTTTCGCTGCTGTATTGGGTCTCCTACTGCCGTAAAACATGAATGAGAGTCAATGGAGCGATTAAAGTTATTTTCTGATCCTGTTTGAAATGTGCCATGGATTGAACATATGATATCCGTGAATTTTAAAGACACATTTTGATGCAGAGAAAACGACAATTTTCAACCGGCAGCAAAAGCTATTTTAGGTTTTGTGTAAAAACACTTAGTAGACTACAACTGAAGAAGAAGAAGGAGAAAAATGGCGGTGAGATTAGCTGGCTTCGCCTCCTTTGTCCAGGACGAAGGAAGGAGGATTAAATGTGGAGAAAATCACCATAAATGTGGAAAGTGACAGCTATGCTGGGGGAGAAATAGTTGGTTGAGTGAGAACCAGCATGCAGCTCCACAAGGTCTCGGTGAGTATTTTAAGTGCTAGCTAGTGCTAGCTAAGCTCCCTGACATCATATATGCAACATCTGATTTGTAGGCATTTTAATTGTGAATTTTTACAATCAAATAAATCCCAAATCACTTGACAAACAGTCGAAACACATCATCATTAGTTGTCATTTAAATTGAGCTACATCATAGACATTATAGACATAAGACAAAGTGGACCTAAAAATAACTTATCGCTCCATTGACTTCCCTTAAATAATTTTTTTCAGCCAGGGGACTCATGTGCCAACAGGAAGGGGAACCTGTGAACAAGCATGGCGTCGGGCGCGGCTGAAAGTGGAAATGAGAATTTTGTTCCGAAGAGAAACTCCTTGTCCATTATATGGAACTGGTTTGGCTTCTCACCAGACGACAAAGAGCAAAGAAACATCATTTGCAAAGTTTGCCAAGAGAGCGTCAAGGCAAGCGATGGCAACACCACAAACTTGTTTAATCACTTGAAAAGAAGGCATCCCAAACAATACAATGAGAGCCAGCTGGCAGCTAAAGCTAAAAAGCCGGCTGCGGCAGCAGCGGTGGTCAGTGCTTCTTCCACGCAGCAAACGCTAGCAGAAGCAATCACAAAACTCACTCCCTAAACAATGGAACAGTGTGACAGACGCGGTGACGTTCCACTTGGTCAAAGATTTGTGTCTACGAGTTGCCCAGCCGCAAGTTTTTTTCGAACACCGCCATTCCAGGCATGTACGCTGAATGCAAAGAGAGAGTTGTAGAAAATATTGCAGTTTTTTGCTACCACAAGCGATCTCTGGTCCAGCCGCACATCAGAGCCGTATTTGAGCTTAACTAAACATTACATCAACAACTGGAAGCTACATAGTTCAACACTGCAAACAACCTTCTTTCTGGAGGACCACACTTACGGAGGTTCTTGAAATGTGGGGCCTTGAAGAAGAAAAAATGACCTCTATGACAACAGACAGTGGATCTAACACGGTGAAGGCCCTGGATCTGAAGGGCTGGATACGACTACAATGCTTTGGCCACAGATTACATCTTGCAATTGGTGAATTTATTAGTAAAAAATAATCACAATTTAAATCTGTTACTTCATATTTTTAAGGCATAAATGTGTAAACATTTAAAAATTAAATTGTGACGAAATCGAAATTGTGATAATATAATTAAAAAGTCGTGATATTCTATTTTTGCTGTATTGCCCAGCCCTACTTGTAAGGCTGAGGTGATAAAATGATAGATGAAGGAGTGAGCTTATGGCATTCTTTGAACAGCAAGTTACTACACATGTATATGTAATAACAACAAAGGACTTTCCAAAATACACAAGTTTATTAACAAAAATATTAAAACATTTCCAGTCAGAATACTTTAATCAGCCAACGCACCAAGCAAGTAACATATGGAATGCCAAAGTGCTCAAAATTAAATAAATATTTAAGGTTTTATTTATTTAATTCGGAGCACTTTTGCTTTCCATAGTAGCACATACAACTAAACTACTAAGTGAAAGAAGAATGAATAATAAAAACTAACTACCAAACATAAAACACTAATAATGTACCAAAATGCAAGAATTAGAAACAATAACCAATAAATTGATAGTGATGTCACTCTTCAGTATGAATATGTAAAGACCAAGGCTTGTATCGAAGAGTTTTGGGCGTGAAGCTAAGTCAGTCTTAAACTAATTATGATTAGTTTAAGACTAATTAGCACCTTTTGGTTTGTGTTCAAACAACCAACTTCCAATGCAAAACAGAAGTGAAGACAAAACATTATTTGGTGGAAGTAATGTTTTATTAAATAATTTGCTGAATTAGAAATAAATAATCTTTTTGAGAAAAATTTATTTGATTCTATGTAACAGTCACTGCAGTGATGATCTGAGTTAGTATTTTGGCAGACTAAGGTAGCGGCTTCAAAATGGCTCTTAAGATTAGTTGTGTTGTTTAAATGATCTATTTAACACCGATCTGTATTCTGAATACAGTATGTAACAATCCTAACTGTTTACGAGAGCTAGTGGTCTACTGAAGCAAGCCGCACACAAAGAAACTGTTATCAGCACCAGCGCGCGGATTTAGTTTAGCATCTAGTGCAAGCTAAGGGATCACTCTGTGTAGCTTAGCGCCAGAGAACAATGGAGAAACTCTAATGGGGCGGAGTAACAACATTATTAAAAAGATTAACCTGACTCTTTTTATCGGTCAGTAACCTTTAAAAAAAAACCCCCACTGTTTATCCAACAGGCCGAATGACCTGTTTGTACCCTAGCAAAATATGAGGAGTGAAATCAACACACCAGTCTAGGCTATCTTGTTTGTCTGAACTTGACCATCTGTTGCGTCTGCAATGTTTATTCGGTATCAGATGTAAATCATGCGCTTATTGGACAAAGATGGCTCGCTGTGGTATTGATTGCACTAACAGACCGTCCAAGAAGTCTTTGCTCCATTTTTTTTTTTTTTACAGAAAGTAAAATTATTCCGCTGTACATTTAAGATAACGCTGCTTGGTTAAAAATGGGTTGAAATGATCACATTTCTTCTTTACATATTGATTATTAAAACTTGTTTTGATTAAAATTCACAGCTTCATGCTTTTATTTGACAAATTTATTGAATCTGCTATGAAGGCAGAGGGGTAGCAGAGTCACTTAACCACGTTTTTTTTTTGGCTAAAAGCGCCCACCAACCTCTGTTAGCTTCAGTTAGCTCAGTTAGCTACATCGGCTCAGAGTTTGATGGGTGTCAATCAGACGCCCCCCGCCCTCACAGCCCCACTCTCAGCTCAAACTCTTTGCCCATTGTTTTGTATTTTCCGGGCGTGACGCCGCCAAGATGGAGGTGGTGGACATCGCCCATAAACCTTATACGCACCAGCACGCTCATACAGACACACAGGCATGGGGATTCCTGTGTTCACATGCATTTTTTGGGCTTGGGCTTAGGTTAAAACTAGATCTTGTAATAATCATGACCATAAGCTATTCATTGAAGCCGTTGTTGTATTTATGTATCCCTTTGTGGTTGTGTAGTTCTCAGTTCGCATTGTTTGGTTTGTTTTATCATTGTTTATTTTCCCTCTCTCTGCCGTCCTGCAGGTGTAGAAAATGACTAGGATGTTTTCTTGTATTTTCTTTGTTCCCCTTCCTCTTCTAAATCTTCAATTAACCCTCTCCCTCTTAACTTTTTTGTACTACCTCTCTTCATCTTCTTTCTTTTTTTCCCCTTTATTTTCCATCTCTGTGTCCAGAAAAAAAACATCCACAGCAATTTCTAATAAAAATTTCTTACACATATATCAAGTGGAGTACTATAGCAAAAAGCCGTAATGCTCCACTTCTGAAAGTAAATCTGTTGAGCTTAAACTTGGTACTCAGACACCAACTCTGAGTGCCACTCTGCCAGACAGGACACGTTAAGTAAATAGAAATTGTTCTGATTTAATATTCTAATCTTAATTGTTGAATTTGCTGAGCTATATACAGAAAGTAATCATGAATACCAGAAATAAAAGCTTGAAAACATCAGTCTGTGACGGAGTGGTGGAGTTACTGAAATAAAATAAGCTTTTCAATAATATGCTAATTTATTGAGATGCACCTGTATGGTAATAGCTTCCTATTTTAAAGGAGGCGTGACTACAAAGCTTTTAAAGTTTCTGTTTTGATAAACAGTGGAAAGGCTGATTATGATCTATTCATGGTGATGTTTTCCTCTTTTTAATTTTTCATTTAAACATGATCGCTGTAAAATAGAGAAAAACAAACAAACAAACATTGAGCACAAAAAACGAGATCTCTGCTGGAAGAGCAAACAAAGGGAATCATAAATTAATGCTTCCTGTGTCTTTCAGCCGGATGTCACATTATTTATAAAAATACTGTTAATATTTTTAATGTTTCACTTCTTATCCTCTCTTATGCTTTCAAATAAGTAGCTGAAAATCGTCTGTAAAAGAGCCGCTTGTCACAAACAGGATATTTTTCCTCACGTGTTAACAAAGGCAGACGCTGCGGTCTAAATTATCGCCCTGTTGTGATGGCACCGCTCCCGCTCTTGTTTATCTAATGATTAGCTTTTTTGCTGTTACAACTAATTGTTCTTTCCAATTACAGCCCAGGGGGGAAATGCTGCAAGCTGAAGAAAATAAACACAAATCTTCCTAAAAGGAAAAAAAAACAAAAACTGGAGAATTTACTCATCAGGCGACGGCTTTAGAAAGCTGAACCTCTCACAACAAAAGTAGAGAGGATGAAGAGGAGATTAAGAAAATGTTCAAAACTGTTTTTAAATGTCAGTGAGTAAACTCCTGCGTGAGAAATAAATTGTTTTCAGCCTGCTCCTCCCAATCCGAGCCAGAGATGCTTTACTGGATCTCAAAGAATTTACAATAATGATTCATATTTCATACTACAGGTAGAAAATTTAGCTAAGCACAAACCAGCTCCACTCTTTATCATCCATTCCTACATGCCTCCATTCATCATGCAATACAATTTGTATTGCATTATTTTGTTTAGTAATGTGTCTTCAATGCAACCAGATAGGCTTGTAACCATAAATAGATTTTTCTTTCAACCTGCGGATTCAAAAATTCCCTTACGTTCTCAAGGCATTCATGAAATAATTAGGACACCCCAATGAAAGATTTAGTTCTTTATTACGACATTTTAACCTGCCGATGTCTCTGTTTTACCTCTGGATAGAGCCTAATTTATGTTCCACTGTACAACAACAAAAAAACTTCTTTTTTTTTTAATAATGAAGCTAAAGATGCCAACAAAAATATTTTTTTTTTTGGTTTTTGATTTACTGAAGACAAAGTTAAGACACCCTATCATAGTTTAAGTAAGTTTTGTCAGACTGTTTACCAGTCTCTCACATGAGGAAAGATTGTACATGAATTAATAGCCTCAAAATCTCACAGATTAAAGTGAAGGAGTGGGACTGCCTGTTTCAGGTCACCCCACAGCATCTCAATGAGAACAAGACCTGGGCTTTGACTGGGCCAAGAACTTTCCATTTCTAAATTCTCAGCCTGTCCTTGGTGGATTTACTTCTATGTTTTGGGTCACTGTCATGTTGCACGTTCAAGTCCAAACATGTTGGAAAAAACATACACAGGTTTTTGTAGGGTGTACAATACAATCCATCCATCTATCCATTATCTATACCCTCTATCCTATGCAGGGCTGCGGGGGGCCTGGTGCCTATCTCTAGTGGTCATCGGACAAGAGCCAGGGTACACCCTGGACAGGTCACCAGTCCATCGCAGGGCAACACAGAGACACACAAGACAAACAACCTTTCATGCACACACTTATAACCTAAGGGCAATTTAGAGAGACCACTTAAACATTTATGTTTTTGGATTGTGGGAGAAAGCCAGAACACGTGGCTAGAACCCATGTATGCACAGGGAGAACATCCAAACTCCATGCATAAAGACTCCAAGCCAGGAATCGTGATTGGAACCCAGGACCTTCTTGCTGCAAGGCGACCAACTGTGCCACTCTGCAGCCCTTCCAACACAATCAAAAAGACTAATTTAAATTCAGTTTCATAACTAATACAGTGCAGAGACAAATTAAATTGGCCAGTTACTACATAGTTGTTGTATAATGCCTTGTTTCCACTGAGTGGTACGGCACGGGTTGGTACGGTCCAGTATGCTGTTTTGTCTGTTTCCATTATAATAGCGGCCCATGCAACCGACCCGTATCGCATCGTTCCTGGGCCCCCTTCAGCGGGTTACGTATGTCGTCGCACTGGTATGACGTCATGTTGGGTGTTTGGGTTTAACCCCGGCTGTCCAGTGAGAGTCTGAATGGCGGTGAAAATGCTCCGCTAAAAACACCACAAATAGGGATGAGTATCGTTAAGGATTTATCGATACTACTACTCTTAACGATACTCCTTATCGATCCGGTACTTTATCGGTATCCTTATCGGTACTTTTTTTTTTTGAAAGACTAAAACAAAAGGGGAAAAACACAAATAATGAACTGTAGTTTAAGAAATAAAAATGTAACTTAGATAAGAAGGAAGCTGTTGTTCAAAAATATCCAGCATTTATTAATTGTAAGAATAAAATAGCAGGTTAATTCTAATTCAAGAAACTTTTTTTCAAACTTAGATAAGAAGGAAGCTGTTGTTCAAAATATCCAGCATTTATTAATTGTAAGAATAAAATAGCAGGTTAACTGTAGTTTAAGAAACTTTTTTTCAAACTTAGATAAGAAGGAAGCTGTTGTTCAAAATATCCAGCATTTATTATTTGTAAGAATGAAATGGCAGGTTAACTGTAGTTTAAGAAACTTTTTTTCAAACTTAGATAAGAAGGAAGCTGTTGTTCAAAAATTTCCAGCATTTATTAAATCTAAGAATGAAATAGCAGGTTAACTGTAGTTTAAGAAACTTTTTTTCAAACTTAGATAAGAAGGAAGCTGTTGTTCAAAATATCCAGCATTTATTATTTGTAAGAATGAAATGGCAAACTTATGTCCATGATTCACGTGTTTGCTTTGCATACAAACATACAAACCTGTTGTATCTGATTCAGGGGTCGTTGTTGCTGCAGCACTCAGGCGGTCAAACACCGTGCATCTTTCGGTTTTTAATTGGTGTATTTTGGCAAGGTGTTTGGTCAAATTACTTGTGTTCCCGCCTTTGCAAGCAAAGCTTTTATTACATATGTGACAGCGTGCATTGTCGTCATCTATTTACGTAAAATTAAGCCAAATTTTGGATCTTTTCGTTTGCTCTGCCATCGTATCTGTAAGGCGAACACACACGTGAAAACATGAATACGACCTTAATTTCACTGTTAAGAGGACCGATAAGGCTGAACTTATCAGTCCAGGTGGACCGTCAGAATCAGCCCCGGGGCCAATTTAATACCGGGTTTCGGTACCCATCCCTAACTAGCGTACCAAACCACACCGACCCATGCCATACCGCTCATTGTGAGGCATAAAAACACCCAGGCGATTGCATTGAGTAGTTAACTTTTCAGCAATGCCTCCTCCAGACCAATCATTAGGTGAAATCTTCAGCAGAACCCAACTCTTTATGAACGTCTGTCCTCTCAACTCCCCAATCCATCACAGCAGATAGACACGCAAATACCCAGAAGCACCGGTTCAGGAATATTTTCAATGTAAAAGAAAAAGAACAGTGATCTTCTAGTGGCATCATCTAGACCAGCAGTTTCTGGGTAACTAGCAGATGATTCCTGCTTTGTAAGATAATGTTGGAAATCACCACAACTTCAATGCGATAAAAATGGTACAGCTTGGAGGAGGTGCTTTGAGTTTTACTCCCAGACTGGGATTTGCACTCTCAGATCACATTGCCCGTGCTCTTGAATCAAATTTTAACAGGTTTAGGGTATTAAAATGTCAAGTAAAACCTTGAAAACCTCTCAAATGATAAGATAACTGAACTGTTCTTCTTTCTACTGTGAGACAATATGTGTTTTTATCTAAAAATAAACAGTGCAAGAACCTAAAAGTTGAGAGGTTCAGCTGTAGTGAAGAATGCCACTTTTATCCAAGAGAAACATGGACAGCAGAAAGACTTGTCCAAAGTTATTTTCTCTGATGAATCCTCCAGACCGTTCAGGACATCTTGGAAATCATCTGGCAACAGTGAAGCCTCCTGATTCAATCCACGTGTGGAGCTGAGATGAGCTGAATGTCAGTGCTGCAACATTTCCTCTCAACTTCTCACAGATGTTTTCCATCCTTGTAAGGAGTCAGAGAGTGAGACCATGTGTGTGAACAGCAGGTAATCCTTTGGATCGTTTGCAGTCAGCAAGTGTGCATGCTGATAACAGCTGCTGCTCCACACTTGTTTTATGCTGACCTGGAAGTTGTTTCCCCTCTGTTTATTTTTATTCTGGATGCACCCAAAAGGAAGTTACACACTGATCTTATCAAACAAGAAAAGCAGATTAATCATAGAGTAATGGAGGAGCCCCATTAGGTGGTGTTATCGCCTAGCAGTTAACAGAATACGACATTTCATGGCATAAGAAACCTCACCTAACCAATCCTAAGGCCCTGTCTACACTAGGCCTTTTAAGTGCTTAAACGAACAAATATTTGGTCAAAAGCCCGTCTCGGCCACACTAGCCCATCGTTTAAGGTTCCCCTCCCTGGATCTTTTTTTACACGGGTAAGTGGGCTGTCTATTTCTTACATTTCCGGCTCTTGGATTGGTGTCGATTCGTTAGGCGTGAGTTCAGTAAGGAAGTGACATCAGAAAACACGCGCCACAGCCAGCTTGATAACAACCGGTGACCACTCAGAGGTGAACAATAGGAAGATGTTGGAGAATCATCCAGACATGCCCTTGTTGCCCCTTCTTGTACATGTAGAGGCGCTTGTAAAAATCACACAAGAATACCTTAAGAGAAGGCACGGCGGCGTGATTGCAGCAAATTCGGATGCACCATATCTCTACTAGGTCGGGGTTGCGTCAGCGGGCAGATATAGGGTTAGGTGGGATATACCCTGTATAACCTTAGCTGTGTTAGTGTAGAAGCAACCTAATCAATCCATCCATCCATTGTCAGAATTCCATGAATTAAACCAAAAAAACCTTGAAGAAATAATTAACCAATTGAGCTCCTCCTTCTGCTGTCTTGATATCCTATACCCACAGCTTTCCTTAAGAAAGTTTTCCCTGTCATTGGGCCTGACCTGATTAAAATAGTGAACTCATCCCTTCTGTCAGGTATCTTTCCTTAGGCTTTAAAAACAGCAGTTATTAAACCACTGCTAAAAAAGAATAATCTGGACAACACGTTAATGCAGAACTACAGGCCAATTTCTAATCTTCCATTCATCAGTAAAATTATTGACAAAGCTGTTTCTCAGCAGTTAAATAGCTTCATAACAATGATCAAGTGCTTTGATGTTTTTGTCTGGTTTCCATGCTCACCACAGCACCGAGACTGCCCTTGTCAAAGTTTTCAAAGGTTCTGTTGGACCTCAGTGCAGCATTTGACGCTGTTGAACATGGTATATTATTAGAATGACTGGAGAGCTGGGTCAGACTCTGGTACACTACTTGGTTGTTTCGAGACTTACCTAAACAACAGAGACTTCTTTGTTTCAATAGGAAACTTTTCATCAAAGCGAACAGAAATCACATGTGGGGTGCCCCAGGGCTCCATCCTAGGGCCCCTCCTATTTAATATCTACATGTTCCCACTAGTTCAGATTATAACAACCAACAAGATTAGCTACCAGATGATACGCAGCTCTACATTATGATGTAACCAGGTGACTTTGAACCCATCCAAACCCTAAGTAAATGCATCGAGCAAATCAATGGATGGATGTGCCATAACTTTCTCCAGATGAATAGAAACAAAACTGAAGTATTAATTATTTTTGGACCCAAGGAGGAACGATCAAGAGTCAGCACACAGCTTCAGTTAATATAGCTAGAAACTACTGATCAGGCCTGAAAGTAGAGCATCACCCCAGTTCTAAAGTCCTTACACTGGCTCCCTGTAGCTCAGAGAATAGACTTCTAAACACTTTTACTAGTTCATAATCACTGAATGGCTTAGCACCAAAGTATGTTGAGGATCTACTGTTACTATACCAACCCCCCACCAGACCACTCAGGTCCTCTAATTCCAGTCTACTCAACATCCCTAGAATCAGAACCAAACATGGAGAAGCAGCTTTCAGTTTCTATGCTCCTCTAATCTGGAACAAACTTCCAGAAAACTGCAAAGCTGCTGAAACAGTTCTTTTAAATCACAACTAAAAACGTATCTGTTTAGAGCTGCCTTTGAGTAATGTTTTACATGTATCATAGGTTTTGTGTATGCTTCTTGCTTTATTGCTGTTTTTACTTTATATGCTTTGTCTGTGTTTTAGTGCTATTTTTATTTTACCCCCTAATCATGTAAAGAACCTTGAATTACCTTGTTGTTGAAAGTGTGCTATACAAATAAAATTGTCTTGCCTTGCCTATACCCACTCCCAGTCCTTCACATGGCAACACTGAGACACAAACAATCATGCACACATTTATACCCAAGGGCAATTTAGAGTATTCAGTTACCATAATTTTCGGACTAATGAGGGCACCTGAATATAAGCAGCACATTTCCATGTTGTAACATGAGATATTTACACAGAAGGACGGGACACGGAAGATTTTTTTATTACCTCCACTAGGAGGTAATGTTTTGCATAATCTTTCCCCAGATGTCTGTCTCACTTTTGCGCTTCCTGCTATAGTGCTCCCCCGGAGGCCATTAGCCAGTAAAAATCTATAATTTAGCCACATTGTTGTATAGGACGCAGGGTCCAAAGTGTGTGAATAAAGTAGTGGCTTATAGTCCAAAAATTAAGGTGTTGGAACACAGCCATGGTTACTGGACCAAAACACAGACCTCCCACCAATAGAAGTGCTAATCACTCAACACTCTTTGTTTCAACAGGAACAGGGGGAGTTGTGAACACCTCTAACCCCAAATATACTAGCTGGTCCCCGGAATTCAGTCTCTTTTTACCCGTGAGTCCGCTGGGCAGGAGAGAAATCTGTGCATCGGGCTTCCATCCTCACTGGCGAGGGGAGCGGAGTGGAAGACACAACAGCCTGCTGATTGTTGATCAGGTGAACTGTATCTGGCCGATGAAATAAGTCCTGACTGACTTGTTCAAAACCCTGCAGAAAGAATCTTTGAATAACAGATTCAACCAGAGAGGGAGAGAGAGCTTCGAGGACACGCTGCTGCACGCTACGGGAGCCTAGAGCTGAACGAGCCGAGAGCTGCTGAGCTGATTGCTGCCAGCGAAAAGGGAGCGGTCCGTGGGAGAATATCGTTCCGAGGTAACGGTGGCTCGGCGACCCACGAGGACTGACTGCTGACTGTGCCCCACGCAGCTACTGCTAGCTGACCAACTGTAACAGCTGGTTTCTCTGCTCTATCGCGGGTCGTTTGAGACAACAGAGCCACCCTTCAATGGAGTTCTAAGAATCGTTCAAGTAAGGTTGTGTCTGGGCAGAAAAGTTTGCATTAGATAAACAAATTAAGGTTTGTTTGATTGTCTATTTCACTGTGTTTTTGTGCATTTGTAATAATTAAATTCTTCAATTGTTTGGGTATAAACTGTTTTCAAAGGTTTCTGACTGATAGAGTCGTTTTAAATCCTGCAACATGAGTTACTCCGTTCCGTTTTTTATTGGTTCTTTGTTGCTAAGCTAAACAGAGTGGCTCTAAGCTGCGCTACATACATTAGCTCCACACGCTTGTTCTTATGAGTGCAGCCAGCTTTCGCAGACTGTTAGAGTTCATAGATAATAAGAACTGCTATCTACGATATTTAAAATACAGATCAGCTTTAAAACAGATAGTTTAAACACCAAAAACGAATTGTATATGTCGTTTTTGGAACCGCCTTCTTAGTATGTAAAAATACGAAATTAGATAAATCACTGCAGTGACCGATCCATAAAATAGAATCAGTTCTCCAAAGGTTATTGATTTCTAATTCAGCAAATGATTTAATGAAACATTAGTTCCACCAAAGAATGTTTTTGTCTTCACGTCTGCTTTGCATTGTGAATTGGTTGTTTCATCACGAACCAAAAGGTGCTAATTAGTCTTAAACTAATCACAATTAGTTTAAGATTAACTTAGCTTAACTCCCAAGACTCTACAATACAAGCCTTGGTCTTTAAGCAAACATATTCATACGGAACTGTGACATCAAGATCAATTTATTGGTTATTGCTTCTACTTTGCATATTTGTCCATTTTACTGTTTTCCTTTTTTTTTGTTAGTTTTAATATTCATTCTTTTATTTAGTAGTTTAATTGTGTGTTACTAGCTTAGTGAGTTTGTTGATTGAAGTATTTTGACTGGAAAGTAAATTCTTTTTGTAATAAACTCTTGTATTTTGGAAAGTTGTTTGTTATTATTTCACATACATATGTAGTAACATGCTGTTCAAAGAACACCGAGAACTTATTCCTTTATCTATTGTTTAATTACCTCAGCCTTATCAGGCAGGTAATCAAAAACATTAACTGAGACTGAAATGTTTGGCTATTAATATTTTCCTAGATCCCAGGATTTTGCCCCAAACTTGGTAATTTTGACATAAAAGCATTAATCTTATTAATATTTAAGCAATTATTCATAATTATTCATAGCCAAAACCTACCTATCTGTGTCACAAAAACAGATATTAAACTATCATGTTTTTGGACTGTGGGAGGAAGGTGGAGTTCCTGGAGAGAACCCATGCATGCATGAGCAGAACATGCAAACTCCATGCAGAAACCCAGGACCTTCTTGCAGTAAGGCAACAGTCCCCCCTACCCATCACTAATTTCATTCCTTAAGATGGCCTACAAAGTGTGGGAGTGATCACCATAAGATCTAAGGGTGACCAAAATGAAATGGGCCTCTGGGCCTCATACATCCCTGGGCCAGCTCTGTTGTAATATTAAGAAGTATGAGTGTTAAGTCTATTATCTAGTGTGTTTTTATATAGAATGTGTTGACACAACACAGTTAATCCCATCAGTTTCTAAACCTTTTTATTTCTGCATCATTTTGTGGTTAGATTTAAGTGTCTTTATGTTATTAAAATTAAAAATATTAAATATTAATATGTAATATTAAAGGTTATACAAAAGTTACAGTTGTGAAGATATATATATATATATATATATATATATATACACAGTCGTGGCCAAATGTTTTGAGACTTACATAAATATTGGAAATTGGAAAAGTTGCTGCTTAAGTTTTTTAACTCAGGTGAGAATGTTGACGAGCACAAGGCTGGAGATCATTATGTCAGGCTGACTGGGTTAGAATGGCAGACTTGACATGTTAAAAGGAGGGTGATGCTTGAAATCATTGTTCTTCCATTGTTAACCATGGTGACCTGCAAAGAAACGCGTGCAGCCATCATTGCGTTGCATAAAAATGGCTTCACAGGCAAGGATATTGTGGCTACTAAAATTGCACCTAAATCAACAATTTATAGGATTATCAAGAACTTCAAGGAAAGAGGTTCAATTCTTGTTAAGAAGGCTTCAGGATGTCCAAGAAAGTCCAGCATGCGCCAGGATCGTCTCCTAAAGAGGATTCAGCTGCGGGATCGGAGTGCCACCAGTGCAGAGCTTGCTCAGGAATGGCAGCAGGCAGGTGTGAGCGCATCTGCACGCACAGTGAGGCGAAGACTTATGGAAGATGGCCTGGTGTCAAGAAGGGCAGCAGGGAAGCCACTTCTCTCCAAAAAAACCATAAGGGACAGATTGATCTGCAGAAATTCTGGTGAATGGACTGCTGAGGACTGGGGCAAAGTCATATTCTCCCATGAAGCCTCTTTCCGATTGTTTGGGGCATCTGGAAAAAGGCTTGTCCGGAGAAGAAAAGGTGAGCGCTACCATCAGTCCTGTGTCATGCCAACAGTAAAGCATCCTGAGACCATTCATGTGTGGGGTTGCTTCTCATCCAAGGGAGTGGGCTCACTTGCAATTTTGCCCAAAAACACAGCCATGAATAAAGAATGGTACCAAAACAGACTCCAACAGCAACTTCTTCCAACAATCCAACAACAGTTTGGTGAAGAACAATGCATTTTCCAGCAGGATGGTGCACCGTGCCATAAGGCAAAAGTGATAACTAAGTGGCTCGGGGACCAACACGTTGACATTTTGGGTCCATGGCCTGGAAACTCCCCAGATCTTAATCCCATTGAGAAGTTGTGGTCAGTCCTCAAGAGGCGGGTGGACAAACAAAAACCCTCTAATTCTGACAAACTCCAAGAAGTGATTATGAAAGAATGGGTTGCTATCAGTCAGGATTTGGCCCAGAAGTTGATTGAGAGCATGCCCAGTCGAATTGCAGAGGTCCTGAAAAAGAAGGGCCCACACTGCAAATACTGACTCTTTGCATAAATGTCATGTAGTTGTCAATAAAAGCCTTTGAAACGTATAAAGTGCTTGTAATTATATTTCAGTAAATCACAGAAACAACTGAAACAAAGATCTAAAAGTAGTTTTGCAGCAAACTTTGTGAAAACTAATATTTGTGTCATTCTCAAAACTTTTGGCCACAACTGTGTATATATATATATATATATATATATATGTATATATATATACATATATATACATATATATATATATATGTATATATATAAATATATATATATATATATATATATATATATATATATATATATATATATATATGTATATATATACATATATATATATATATGTATATGTATATATACATATACAGTATATATGTATATGTATATATACATATATGTATATGTATATATATGTTTCTTCCAATATTGGTCCTTAGCAAAAAGTAGTATACTTGAAGTTCATTTAATCAAGTATACTTCTTCGTACTTAATTGGAACCTTTTTTATGTTCATTGAATAATACTTTCGGTATACTTAAAGGTGCAATATGTGAGAATAACATCTCATGGTCAAATCTGAGTACTGCAGTCCACACTCTCAGCCCCTCACCCTCTCTCCTTCGTGAGTTTCATGGCGGGTTGCCAGTTACGGATCAGCGCCAGACGATTTAAGACGAGCGAAGACGAGTCATATACAGTAAGTTGATAAGTTGATAAATACATTTCCCTGCAATATAGAGTTGTTGGTAATTGAAAAAAGTAGCTTGAGATATTTTTTAGAGCCAACAATTTTTTTCGAATTTACTGCTAGCATTGTTAGCTCAACGTCAGTGTTGAATTACAAATGCCAACGCAGTTTGTGTTGAAGACTTGGCAACCTTGCTGGCTCACGTTGTGATTGGCTCTGCAACCAGGAAGCATGGAGGCGATACAGATCGTAAACAATGACTATGCCCCTCTGCCCCTTTTTGAAAATGATAAAAACTGGTGAACAGCCAGCCGGCTGAGAAGTAAATCTGTTTAAAGGTTACTTTAATTCCAACATGATTAAGATATTTGACTGTTATGTAATTATTTCACTGTAAAAGTCTTACATATTGCACCCTTAAAGTATACTTCAATAAACTGAAATGAGAACTACAAGTACATTTTTAATAGTATACTAGTTTGTGTATGGACTTGTAGTTCACATTTTAGTTTGTTGAAGTATACTTTAAGTATACCTAAAGTATAATTCAATAAACTTAAAAATGTTCCAATTTAGTGCGAAGAAGTATACTTGATACAATGAACTTCAACTACCTTTTGTTAAGATAAGCGTAATATCGGCCTGTGTCACAGAAAACCACATTTCCCAGGATGCACCGCCCCAGTGCAGCCCAAACCCCCCCCCCCCCCCCCCCCTTCGTTTGAATGGCAAGTTGTTTGTTACAATCCGACCAGCTGCTAACTATTCCAGTCGGTGAGCAAACAGCGGTCCTCCGCGCAATAAGCTACTGCAGGAATGTTAAAGGGTCACTTCCGCTTTCATTGGTTTTCTTCAAAATAAAGGTAAACTAAGAGTGAAATTTCTTATCCAGCCACTAGGTTGTTTCTGTAATGAAGGAAAAGTGAAACAATCAAGAGAGCAGACTGGTGAAAATCCACAGCATCTATTGATTGTTTCCATTTTTGTTTATTATTTATTGTATGTTCACAGCTTTGGTGCATTTTAAACTTTACTGTGGTTTAAGTGATATCTTTGCATGCTTTGATTTCAGAAATTTCAACCTCTTAAGGTCTGTTTAATATCTTATTGAGCTTGTCATATTTTCTTTATTCTGTCTCTCTCAGATCATTAAAAAAAAAAAATTCCCCCATCAACAATTTTAGCCTGTTTACAGTGTTTTGGCCGGATAGCCTAGGCTAAAATAAGCACCCCCGCTGTTTCTTTGGCATCTGAGCCTATACACATGTAGACTAGACCTAAATACATCCTGGGGGCCAGAGGCTCCACATCATCTCCAAAAACATCCAGTCATTTAATTTAAACCAAAACAACTTTTATTATTCAATAAAACACTGAATTTCATCAATCAAACCTGAGGGGACACAATCAGTATAAATGTATTTTCTTTGGCATATCACACTTTTGGTCTATGATATGCAGAGTTGGGTAGAGTACCCAAAAATTGTACTCAAGTAAGAGTAGCACTATTTCAACATATTCTTACTCAAGTAAAAGTAAAAAGTAGCCGTCCAGAAAATTACTCAAGTAAAAGTTAAAAAGTATTAGGTAAATTGGTTACCTGAGTACTAAGTAACATCGAATCTAATATTTTTAAAATGATGTCGTCAGACAAAAGTATGAGATTATGGGCAAATTCTTGTATTTTGAAGACTACAATGAAAAAAAAGTTCTACACATAAATACCATAATTACATAACACATTTTAAGCAGAAAAAAGAGACTTTTCTAAGTCAATTATTTCAATGTAATACCAATACTTACAGTAGGTAATGAATAAATATATCTTAGAACAAGGTAAAAAGTACTTCCAGTGACAATTTAAAATCACACACATTGATACTTAAAAAGATCTTTTATAAAATGCTCTTTAATAAACTGTAGTTGGGAGTCTGTCTAGTGAATGTTGATCAACATATGTTTGCTCTTCATTCAGTGAATTTACTCAAATGGGTAGAGTATCTGGAAATCTTACTCAACAGTAGCAGTACTTCATTAAGCTTATAGTTAAGTGGCTTAGGTCTATCTCTGTAGTTATGCTGCTATAGGCTTAGACTGCTTGAGGACAGACTGACCACTTTTGTTCACTCTGCTACTTTTCTCTCCTACTACTCTCCAGTTGCATTATTTGCTGTTAGTTCGACTGTTAACTTTGTTTTTCTCACTGTTTTTCTCTCCATGGAAGGTACACCTGGTCTGGCATCCTGCTCAGCTGCTATGCTCTGTTAGAAGGGGGGGCGTCTCAGTCACTGAGCATCCTCCATGTCCTGTTATCAACTTTTTACATTCTTTAATATAGAAAATACTCTTACATTAGTTCTTTTGTTCTTTCTGTGTTTCTGCTCTGTGTTCTCGAACCCCCAGACGGTCGTGGCAGATGGCCGCTCCTACTGAGTCAGGTTCTGCTGGAGGTTTCTTCCTGTTAAAGGGGAGTTTTTGTAATAATAATATTACTCAAGTAAAAGTAAAATGTACAGCATATCAAAACTACTCTTAAAAGATTTTTTTTCCCCTAAATGTTACTCAAGTAAAACTAACTGAGTAAATGTAACTACTTACTACTCACCTCTGACGATATGCCTTAATGCTACATAACATGAAGAACATAACAGACAACCCAGAGCATCCTCTTTCTCAGACTGTAATAAAACAGGGTCTTCAGTCAGTGGCCTGCAGCACAGACCACTACAGAAGATCCTTCTGCCCACAGCCACTACCATCTACAACATTTGAATGTATTTTTTTCAATTGAAAATCCAACATGGCTGCTGCTAGCATAACACTTTTCTAAAGTTGCAAAAGTAAGCTTTAAATTTGTATCACTGATTGTTTCTGATTAAATCAAACATAATGCTGTAGCTGTTAGCAAACATATGACTTTAATGACTTTCCAAGTACAGATAGAAAGCACCATAAGAACGTTAAAAGTTAGAAAACACTATTCTGGGTATTAGCAGCAGTTGTAACGGGCTAATTAGCTTACTGTTCTAGCCAGATTTCTTATTAAAAAATGTCATTAGTAAAGGATAGTGATTACAGCACGACCGAAATAATTCCATGTCAGTTAAAAACCTTCCTTGGCTTCAAATTGTATTTAAAAGTGATATAGTTCTTGTAAGTAGGCTATTTAAGTCTGACTAAAAACGGTATGCTAACATTAGCAAACATTCTGTTTGAGGCACAAAATAAGTATTTGTTATTTAGTGAATGATAAATATAGCTACTGGATTGGCTTACTGTTTATATAAGCTATAGAAAATAATACATTTTACGCTTTTGTGACTTTTATTTCTTTCTTTGTGGGGGCATTTACTTTGAAAAGCGCAGAGCGGAAGTAGAGTGGGGTTCGGTTGTGGGTTTGACGTTAGGTCCGGGTTGGTTTTACCTCAGCTTTCTTTATTCCACCCTACCTCCCCGTTTCTTTCCCCGTTTAATGAGCCCCAGCCTGCCGTATGTGTGTATTTATTTATTATTTATGCTTTCTGCCTGACAGTATTCACTTCTTTGGTTTTAAGTTGTAGTCGTTCCTCCAATGAGAAGGCGTAAAAGATGGAGCTTCACATTTTAGAGCACAGCCTGAAAGTGGCGAGTATAGAGAAAGAAGGGATCGAGATTTGTACCCACGGATTAATAAAACTCGCCTTTCTGGCCTCCAAAACGAGGTAGGTAACTTCTGACAGGTGTTATCCGTGTAAAACTGTCATTGTTTTGGTTTTTATGCGTGTTTTATTGCTGCTGCTGTTAACCTAGCCAACTAACGCCGGGGGCTGCATGTTAAAGGGTGTTTATTGGAGCTCCTGGAGTTGTGTTAATGCTCCAAACATGCTGGTTCTAAGTGTTATTGTCACAGCAGCTCTCTGCACACATTTCCAGGGCCTGTCCGTGGTTCTGGAGGGTCATTCTGGCGCTTTGTGGCTCGACGTCGGTGGTGGTGGTGGTGGTGTTTATGTTCCGGCTTTCTGGCTCCTGTCCGGATAATTTTTTTGGCCTGATCTGGTAAAGTTCTGCAGGCAGATGATGGGATTTTAAAGGCGAAAACTTTTAATGTCAAAAGCCCCGGTTGTCATGGCCGTATACAGGAGGACGTGGGCCCCAGGGCCAGAGCCTGTTTTGGTGCCCTACCCATAACAATTATCCTTTAGGGATGCAGTGTTATCTGTCACCTTTCATACATCCAAATAAAGCTCTAAATTCCTTTCATAAAACCTACAAACATCAAGTCATTTTAATTAAAACGTACAAAATATACATTAAAATAAATAGTGCAAACAACTGTAATAAATACAAAAATACATACAACCTGATTTTAAAATAAGCCCCATAAGGGTAAAAAAATCTCATAAAATGTACTTAAGATTAAGTATAGCAAAATAATTGAAATTAGACCATTTTAAATTGGGAATTTTAATTAAAATGAACAGTGGTAAAGTGATTATTGTTCAAAAATACATTAAAATATTTCATTTATTAACAGTAATGATGTACAGACTGACTTTCTTCATTCTCTAAAATACTGCATAGTTTATTGTTGAGCTGGTACAATTTTTTAAAGATATAATAATAATAATAATAATAATAATAATAAAAGTAGCTTATTTAATTATGCCTCAAACGGTGCTTTTAGGCTGACAGTTTGGACACCACTGATTTATCACATCGATGTTGCAACACTATCCAGCAAGCTTGATTTTAGTTTGTCCTTTGAAAAACTAAAATAAAAACAGCAATATTTATGACTTTAATAAACTGGAAGAAATATATTTGATTAGTATTTAACATTTATGTCTGTTGTAAATGTATCATTAATATAGCAACAATCTTTAGATATCGATTAAAGGTTGGAAAGTAGTTTCTTTATCTTAGTTTCTTTTTTAAAAGAAGGCCAACTTTTCTCTGTGACTGTATTTAATGATAAAAAATGTAATTTTTATAGTAATAAATGGGACTTTCTGGCAGAATATAGACTATTACAAGTCAAAAAACTGACTTTTATTCTCATCATTCATAAAACTTCATTTGTTGGCGTTATCTAAGAATTTTTTTTTCAAATTATTAATCTTTTTAATGATCTTCAGGAAAGATTTATCCTCAGAAACCCTGTAGCTGACTTTGCTTTTAACCTGAACACTAGATCTAAAATTGTTTCAGGTAGAAATTCTTATTTTGACAATCAACCCTGCAGAAATGTTTTTGCTAACATTATTCATATTTCTTAAAATGTCTTCATGCATACGGCACGACCCAATTGGGCCCCTTAAACCTCTTTCGATGCCCTGGTCGGCCCTCAGTGAAGATCCCAGTCAGGTGGTTATACTGCTGGTTATGTTGTGGCTGACACTTGTTATCACAGATAAAACACAGTGCTGCTGTGATTGATCACTGATAGAACCTTTCGGGTTAATCTTTACCTGTCAGGATTCAGTAGTGAATACAGTTTGGGTTCAATAATATCTGAGATTTATCTTTCCCACCTGATCTAATCGATCTTTATCTCGCACTACTTAGGTTAGCAACATTTTCCAAAGTTAGATCAATTAATCAACTCTGTTTATAGAGCACTTATTGTGCAATTAAATACAAATACCTTTTTATAGAAGTTAAATCAAGAAAAAACAAACATAAAATGCTAACTAAAATAAATAATAATTATCAAACTACTACAGATTTAATCTGAAACGATATGAAAAGAACCTTTAAAGATGGGTTAGCTTCTGTTATCTAGTTGGAAATTCAAAAACAGCTACAATTTATTGTTTTTCATGGTTTATTTTTCTTTTTAATCAGTTCTACCTCTTTGTGGTGCCAAAGTTAGTGGTTTTATCTTTATTAAACAATTTGAAAGCATATTTTGCAATTGTTGGGAGTTTTTACTTTCTTCCGCTTTCTTTCAAGGCCTATAGAAAATATGTTTATAAATGGTGCTTATTCGTTGTTCAGCATTCTGGGATTTTTCTGTGGAGTGTGACTCCTAAAGTATTTGTGGAAAGTTTGCTTTTTTGAGGATTTATTATAATTTTTTGTTAGATTGAAGCCGAAATACCTAGAAGCATGGTACTCGACACGCCATTGGTTGACATTTGCACACCAGCCAATCGTGGAGCACCATTTATTTCCCTTGCAGCTGATTGGCCGTACCACCACGAGCGGAGATGAGCAAGAACGTGGATATTAGCTTTCAGTTCCCCCCCCCCTCATCCACTAGAGGGTGGCTCCAGAAAGGAGCAAGTTCCCATTGAGTCCCATGTTAAAAATGCCGACTTCACAGCAGAAATAAACATGTTTACCGCCTGGTTCACAAAAACATTTTGGGTTTAATATGTCAAGTTTACCATCATGAATTTAAATTATTTTATAACTCCATCTGTTTAGATGTAATTTAAGCTTGAAATTGTGAATAAGGGGGCCTGTCCTTTTGATTGATGGGTCTCAGATGAGCCGCTAGCGCTGGTGGCTAGCGGCTTGGGTTGAATGGGTTGAAATGATCACATTTCTTCTTCACATATCGATTTTTCAAAACTTGTTTTGATTAAAATTCACATCGTTTTAGTGAAAGTTATGAACCAACAAGACTTCATGATTTTATTTAACAAAATGATTGAATCTGCCTAGAAGGCAGAGGGGTAGCAGAGTCGCTCAACCGCGGCTTCCTGGCTAAAAGCGCCCGCTCTTGGCCGCTTCTCGTCACGCCTGGAAATTACAAAAAAATGTGCAAAGAGGTGGAGCTGGGAGGTGGGGCTGTGAGGGTGGGGGCGGATGATTGACACCCATTAAACTCTGAGCCGATGTAGCTACGAGCTAACTGGGCTAACCCGGAGCTCACCGAAGCTAGCGAGGGTTAGCAGGCGCTTTCAGCCAGGAATAGGGGGGGTCAAGCTTCACATTTGGCCGGCGGAGTTTGCCCCTTTGGGTTTAACGGACCCGATTCACATGATTCCGGTTCCTGTTAATCAGCCGTAAATTGAATCCAGGGGTGTCGAAAGCGAGGAAACATTATAAACATGCTGGGCAGTGTGGCTTGAGGAGCAGGGTTGGAAAAACACTGGACCAGAACTTTGTGTCACTAATGGAAATAAAAGACAATGAACGATATTCCGGCTGCTTTTGGACATTCTCGAACCAGCAGCAACAAACAAGAATCTGGTTCTGCTGCCGGCTGCCTGTGTTTCAATATAAAACGTTTTTCATTGTGCCGCCTTGCTTTTTGGGGTAACAGAAAGGAAGTAACCCATACTAGAAGTGGATCATACCAAGTTAGAAAAAAGGCAATTAACGGCTTGAGCTGCCAAAAACAAACTTTTACAACATGTGGTAAACTCGGCAGGTCCAGGACCTTGCCTCCTGTCCCCCAGAGCTACTGTCCCGCAGCTTTCAGACGCAACCCTGCTCCTTCACACCTGAAACGGATGAACGTCTTTATACCGGACCTCTGCAAAGCTTGGATGACTGATGAGGGAATTAACCCAATTTTACCAGCTGGGGGACGTCTCGATGTTGGGAGTCCAGGTGGATTAACGCGGCAGGAATGCGTTCTGTCCGATGTATTATAACCAATAAGCCTTGCTTTGATGTAAAAACTATCTTTGATATCTCAGAACCATCCGTCTTGGTGCCTGCACGTATATATGTTAGTGTTGAGGATGTGGATTCGATTATACACACAGAGCGGGATCTGTGTAGCTTGTCACTTTTGGACGGGTCCGTCGGGATGGGGGGGAACAACTACTTATTTTTTGTTCCATCGGATTGAGAGTTCCTCTTTGGACCATGTGTCCAGATTAAGCGTCTGAATATGAGCAGAGGTTTATGTTGCAGTTTGCTGAACAAAGCGTTTCATTCATCAAGTGCCTTCCATGCGAGACTCGATTTTTTTGGGACCTTTTTTGTTTTTTAAAGTGATTGCGTGGAGCTGGCAGCCAATCAGAAAGGATTACATAAATTCATATACAGTGGCTTGCAAAAGTATTCGGCCCCTTGAACTTTTCCACATTTTGTCACATTACAGCCACAAACATGAATCAATTTTATTGGAATTCCAGGTGAAAGACCAAAAGAAAGTGGTGTACACGTGAGAAGTGGAACGAAAATCATACATGATTCCAAACATTTTTTACAAATAAATAACTGAAAAGTGGGGTGTGCGTAATTATTCAGCCCCCTTTGGTCTGAGTGCAATCAGTTGCCCATTGACATTGCCTGATGAGTGCTAATGACTAAATAGAGCGCACCTGTGTGTAATCTAATGTCAGTACAAATACAGCTGCTCTGTGACGGCCTCAGAGGTTGTCTAAAGCCGCGTTCACACCGGTCAGCGCGTCCAGGCGTCAAATCGCTCAAACGGACGAAAGTCGACGCTTTAAAATTAAAACCCAGCTGCTTGCACACTTGTGGTCTGCGTCGGCGCGTCGGGGCATCAGCGCGTCACGTCATTACGTCAGTGTGCGGGCATGGATTTGTCTGTTGCTAGTTGTTTACAACATGGCGGATCTTGTCGAGAGAGTGGCTTGGGCTTTAATTAATGAAGCCACACAACGTTGAAAGTTAAAAGAAATATATTTAACTGCTTACCTGGCACTCCAATATCCTCCGATATCTTCCTCCAAATCAGATCCGACCTCTTCCTGTCTTTGTAAAAAGACGAAGACGGGTCATACAGTTCACGGACATTACATACAGCGACGATCAGTTTGTCCTCCATCTTGAATAAAAAATTTGCCGATTCCCCCATGGAAGGAGTTACTACGTCAGTACAACGAGTCGCTCTGATTGGTTGACGCCGCGCGTCTGCTGCCCGAAAGTTCAATTTTCCCAACTTGAGCAGCAGACGCCCCGACGGACCGTCGGGGCGTCCGGGCATCAGCTGCGTGGACGCGCTGATGCCAGCTGCGCCGACGCGCGCGACTTGCTGCTTGACAGTTTGCCGCCCACTAGATGCGTAGATACCATAGACTTGCATGTAATCTAGCTGCCCTGCTGCCTGGACGCGCTGACCGGTGTGAACGCGGCTTAAGAGAATGTTGGGAGCAACAACACCATGAAGTCCAAAGAACACACCAGACAGGTCAGGGATAAAGTTACTGAGAAATTTAAAGCAGGCTTAGGCTACAAAAAGATTTACCAAGCCTTGAACATCCCACGGAGCGCTGTTCAAGCCATCATTCAGAAATGGAAGGAGTATGGCACAACTGTAAACCTACCAAGACAAGGCCGTCCACCTAAACTCACAGGCCGAACAAGGAGAGCGCAGATCAGAAATGCAGCCAAGAGGCCCATGGTGACTCTGGACGAGCTGCAGAGATCTACAGCTCAGGTGGGGGAATCTGTCCATAGGACAACTATTAGTGGTGCACTGCACAAAGTTGCCCTTTATGGAAGAGTGGCAAGAAGAAAGTCATTGTTAAAAGAAAACCATAAGAAGTCCCGTTTGCAGTTTGCCACAAGTCATGTGGGGGACACAGCAAACATGTGGAAGAAGGTGCTCTGGTCAGATGAGACCAAAATGGAAAACGCTATGTGTGGCGGAAAACTAACACTGCACATCACTCTGAACACACCATCCCCACTGTCAAATATGGTGGTGGCAGCATCATGCTCTGGGGGTGCTTCTCTTCAGCAGGGACAGGGAAGCTGGTCAGAGTTGATGGGAAGATGGATGGAGCCAAATACAGGGCAATCTTGGAAGAAAACCTCTTGGAGTCTGCAAAAGACTTGAGACTGGGGCGGAGGTTCACCTTCCAGCAGGACAACGACCCTAAACATAAAGCCAGGGCAACAGTGGAATGGTTTAAAACAAAACATATCCATGTGTTAGAATGGCCCAGTCAAAGTCCAGATCTAAATCCAATGGAGAATCTGTGGCAAGATCTGAAAACGGCTGTTCACAAACGCTGTCCATCTAATCTGACTGAGCTGGAGCTGTTTTGCAAAGAAGAATGGACAAGAATTTCAGTGTCTAGATGTGCAAAGCTGGTAGAGACATACCCTAAAAGACTGGCAGCTGGAAGTGCAGCAAAAGGTGGTTCTACAAAGTATTGATTTAGGGGGCTGAATAATTACGCACCCCCCACTTTTCAGTTATTTATTTGTAAAAGATGTTTGGAATCATGTATGACTTTTGTTCCACTTCTCACGTGTACACCACTTTGTTTTGGTCTTTCACCTGGAATTCCAATAAATTTGATTCATGTTTGTGGCTGTAATGTGACAAAATATGGAAACGTTCAAGGGGGTCGAATACTTTTGCAAGCCACTGTAATTTGACTGGAGGGCCTGAGTTTTCATTGTGTTCACTCTTGAGTTTTGTTTTTGTTTTTTTTCCCTACTTTTGCTTTTCATTTGGTTTCCCTGTTGTTCCTTTGAGGCTCCAAGCCTCGGAGTGGCCCCTCTTTCATGAATGATTTCTTTCATCTTTAAAAAACCCAAACGAAAAAAACACCCCGCAGAGACAAGACTGATAACCACCTCTTATTTTACCTACTTTTTTTGTTTTCTGTTACCTGCTGATGTAGTAGTGGGCAATATAAAAAAGGTATAAGGCAGCAAAATGACATCGAAGATTCAAGGAATTGGGGATGTAAGAAAATATCGATACGCCGATATATAATATTTTATGTGAAGACATTGTATTGATATTCAAAAGCAATGTTTCTATTTTTATTTTATTTTTTAGATTGGAACCATTATTGATGACAGTAATTTTTGTTGTAAAATTAAAAGTACGACTGATAGCGGGTGGCTGTTTTCACCTTCTTCATTCCAGTGTGTGTATATATATGTATGTATGTATGTATGTATGTGTATGTATGTATGTATATATATGTATATATAAATATATGTATATATAAATATAAATTTTGGGTATAAAGAGGTGTGAAATCTGGCCAGAAAAATTTTATCACAATATTTTCTGGTATTAATTAGGAATACACGACATATCGCCTCCAACATTGGTATCGGACGATGTTTTTTTGTAACTCATCGGTTCCAGTCCAATGGCTAAAACTGGGCCGATATTAATGTTTATTTCCATTATGTTGCTGTTTGTGTTTCAGGAGAGGGAAAGAATTGGTCAGGTGGAACCTGCTTGGTCATGTGATGGTGATGTGGCGCAGGATTATGCTGTGTTTTGACTGAAGCAGAGAAGCTATGTCACAAGTAGGGCTGGACAATATAAAAAAAGAGCATATCGGTAAAAAAAAGTCATATAGATCGATATCAATAATCATTGCTAAATATATTTTACCTGCAGCCTTCACCATTTTATGATATTCCTTAATAAACTACTTTTATTAAGGAACACACAAAAACTTAATTCAATTTAACCGTTTATTCAAACACTTTCTTTTTCTTTTCTTTTTTACCTTTAACTGAAAGTTTGTGAAAAACCAAAAACAAATCAAGTTGAGAGACCTGAGTGACATCAGTAAGTACTGACAAACATATAGAAAAGACCAATGTCATTAACCAGTGCAGTGTTGGAAAAATCAATTCTGAATCGAATCGATTCACTAGTCCAAAACTCGGTTTAATTGTTTAACATTGTTTGCCCTTTTTTACAGCTAAAATAGGAAGGAAAAGTCCAGACAGCCATTTTAAGGCTTAGGTTTTTCCCGGTGGACTGTTTCTCACCCAATGTTGCGTCACTGCATTACAGCCATATAATTAAGGTAACAGTTGAAACCCCCCTCCTTCTCCGCAATGTTTATTCATGTTCGGATGTTAATCGTGCTCTTATTGGACAAAGATGGCTCGCTGTGGTATTGATTGTACTAACAGACACGTCCAAGAAGTCTCTCTGCTCCATTTTTTTCAGTATGTGAAATCATATTTCTGCTGTTCATTTAATATAACGCTGCTTGGTCCATAATGGGTTGAAATGATCACATTTCTTCTTTTAATTTACATATTGATTATTAAAACTTGTTTAAATTAAAATTCACATAGTTCTAGTGAAAGTTATGACCATGATTTTATTTGACAAAATTATTTAATCTGCCTGGAAGGCAGAGGGGTTGCAGAACCAGTCGTTTTCTGGCTAAAAGCGCCCGCTGATCTCCGTTAGCTCCGGGTTAGCTCAGTTAGCTCGTAGCTTCATCGACTCAGAGTTTGATAAGTGTCAATCATTTGCCCCCACCCTCACAGCCCCACTCTCAGCTCTGCCTCTTTGCCAATAATTTTTACATTTTCTGGGCGTGACGAGACACGTGACGCGGCCAAGATGGCGGTGGTGGGAACCGCCCAGTTGGCTTCAGTTCAGCTCTTCAGAAACCTACAGGTGACGTCACAGAGGCTCCGTTCATCATATATATATATATATATATATATATATATATATATATATATATATATATACACAGTCTATGTTTTAAACACCCTATTTAAAATGGGCTTCTTTAGGACATTTGTTACACAAAGAAGTTCAGAGTAACAATATCTAATCTTATTTTTTATTTTATTAATGCTCTTATGGAGCTAAGAGTGGAGAAAAGACAGAAGTAATAATTTCGACAATGTTTTCATTTTTGTCAGACCTCAATAATTGTAATTTATTGAAATGATTAATCAAAATGCTCAAAATGATGAGATCTTATATAACGATAAAGTGTACGATAGATGGCTGTATGCTTTCTTTTATTTACCCTTGGTGTGTGTATCATTTCATTGCAAACATGGTTGTATGTATGTAGAGACTAGTGAGGCCATTCCTAAAGCGTCCGTCAATAAAAGCTCCCTGAATCACAGCTGGATTCTTGCCCGGTACCGTCCCGGCCCGCTGACGAGTTGAGAGAAGCTCCTCGGAGATAAAGATCCTGATTACCGTCAGGCGGTTGGAGCATGACTCCAAATGAATGTCGGCACGTCTGCAGAATTGGCAAATCACTCGATACCACTAACAACTTCAGGAGGGGAGCGTGTCCTCTCTTTGCTTCTGGCTCGTTTCTACCCAAACAGGCCTGAAACAATCAATCAATGACTGAAAGTTGTGTCTGAGTTATACTTTCTCATCAACAACCCCAAACTCTTAAGACTCAGTAGTCTGCACTTGACGTTACCGCAAGGACAAAAACGCTGAACAGAATACATCAAAACATTAAAATGACCAGAGTAATTACAAAGAGACAAAAGCACAGACTACTAAAATAAAAAAATAAAAAACACACATACTCAGTAGTCAGTAAAACTATAATAAAATAAGCACAAACTAAAGTCACTATCTCGCTTGGCGTCAAAGGTTAGTGCAAAGAAATTTGTTTTGGGAAGTGATTTAACTGGTAGGAAAGGGCAAGACCATGGAGCGCTTCAGAAACCAATAAAGGACTTTAAAATGAGTCTTAACATGCACTGGAAGCCAGTGGAGTGGAGTTTAAATGGGAAAAATGTGCTCCTATTCACATGTGGCAGATAAAAGACATGTTGCAGTATTTTGTACCCTCTGTAACTGGGTAATATAGTAACCACTAACCCCCACATAAAGCTTAAAGCTGCCAGTCTTTGAATGCCACTGCGCTGCAATACCCTTGACTCAAAAGGCTAAATCGCCTCCTTGGATCTCATTAACCAATCATTTGATTCAGTTGTGTTGGAGCAGGGATGCTTCTAAACGTTACACAGGACAGTGGCTCTAGAGCATTGGTCCCCGGACCCTGGACCGGTACCGGGCCGCACAGAGCAACACTTACAGTATTTCTGTTTTAGTTTAGTTGAGTCTAAAAGATGTTTTATTTTGAAAATGACCGGATTCTCTGTTACATTTAGCTGTAACTCACTCTTGACACATGTCAAGACGCTTGCCTGTAAACAAACCCACAAGTAGTGTTGCTTTCGTCAACGAAAACTATGACTTAATATAGTCCTCAACAAACCTTTATCATGTGACTAAAACGAGACGTAACGTAAATGCTGGTCACGCGACGATGACTAAGTAAATGTATAATTCAATGTTGTTGACGAACAAAAACGAGACTAAAAGTGGTTTACGAAATAAAAACTATGCTAAAATGTCTCTCCATTTTCGTTGACCAAAACGAGACGAGAGATGAAATGTTACACGCTATCTCGTTTAGTTGCGTTATTTTTTTGGTAGTTTTTCCTGTGTCCAGAGCCCGTTTCCCTCATAGGCGACGTCACTTCCTCAAGCTCCACTCGTGGCATTATTTAGAAGATGCACTGTTCCAGTGAGTAGCGAGAGACCTGTGAGTACTGAGTAGCGTGACAGAGAAAGGAAACGATGGCCGGCCAGCCGGGGGTCTTTGGTAGAAGAAGAAAAGACATTTGGAAAAACTTTAAATACATCAAACTATTTTATTTATTTTATATATTCTATTTTATTTATTGTTATTATTAATTTTATTTACTTTTTTGTGGGTGTACTTCTACCATGTTTGGTTAGTAAAATAAATATTTTGTAAATTCAAATCAGCGTCTTCCGTGTCTTGAATGGATGTATTCTTGAGTCTATAAGGTAACAATAATATAATAAGAACCTTGTTTGGAATAGGTTTGGCTAAAAGAAAATTTTGGTTTTGTCTATACTACAAGGTACTTATACTATATTAACAGGGTTAAATAGAACTGCATTACTAAAAAGAGACTAAAAAACAATTTTCATTGACTAAAACTAGACTAAATGTCATCAGTTTTCGTCGACTAGACGAAAATAGTCATGGATAATTCTGACTAAAATAAGACTAAAATGCTCAGACTTTAAGTGGACTGAAACTTGACTAGACTAAAAAGAGTATGAACATGACAAAAACTAAAAAGACAGCTCGACACAAAGACTAGATTAAAACTAAAAATTAAAATAGGCCGCCAAAAACACTACCCACAAGCTAGTAAAATGATTTTAAAAAATGTTTTTAAAAAAAGGTCAAAGAAAAGCTACATTTAACAGACCATACCAGGAGTCCTACTTAAAATACGGATTAAGCAGCCATTTTCAACGTACCAGGCCCAGCTCTGTATAAAATGCGGCAACCGGCTATCTAATGAGGCAGTGAAACCTTTTAAAACTGCCCCAGACGGGGCCGTCTCGCTACAGAGAAACGGCCACTGATTCAGGTCTGTGGTGTTTTTTTTATGCACTTTATATTTGATTGTGTGGTAAATCTTACTTTAAAGGAATGCTTAAACTAGGGCTGTCAAAGGATTAAAAATTGTAATCTAATTAATTACAGGGTAGCTGTAAATTAATCACGAACAATTAACATTCCCAAATATGACCGAAAATAAATAAAGGACGAAACTGGAAGCTGTTGCTCTTTCTTTTTTTTTTTTTTTTAGGAAATACAGGAGAGATGCATGGAACTTTTGTTTTGAATTCCACAATCACATTTACACGTGGAGCTTTTTACCTATTAATCTTTTAGCCAGTTGCTATTGCAAACTAACTGGTTAACATTTTCTGAATGTAAAGCTGACAGTTTCTTCTTCAATTTTTGACAACCCTGAGCATCCTCTTCATGGGACTATCTTACAACAACGG
The DNA here is from genome assembly GCA_963556495.2 of Valencia hispanica. Taxonomy (NCBI): domain Eukaryota; kingdom Metazoa; phylum Chordata; class Actinopteri; order Cyprinodontiformes; family Valenciidae; genus Valencia; species Valencia hispanica. The sequence goes on along the minus strand of OY747715.1, from coordinate 6,371,035 downwards.
TGTCTTCGGTCAGAGGCTTCTTCAGTTTTGCTGCGACAGACTGCTACAGGAGATCATTCCTGCATACAGCCATCAGGATCTACAATAGCTCCTTGAAAAATTTAATATGAGCTACAATAACACTTAATTTCTCTCTGGGAGGAATTAAGTATTTTTTAATTGAAATTTTCTGACGAATAGAGGGATGATTTGTTTATAAACACCAAACCTTTACATTACTCCCTGGTTCCCACTGTTATTATTTGCAGTTATCAAACAGTTGTCATGCTGTTTAAGTGACAAGCGAGCACTGAAAGCAACGTGGGTTTAATTGTGGGGTAAACAGGGCAGGTCATTCTGTGCATGCGTTAATTGCGTTAAAAGAATTAATGGCATTAATTCCACAAATTAATCGACCCTCATTAATGCATTAATTTTGACAGCCTTAGTTTAAACATTACCATAGCGGCCAGAGAGCGTTAGGGGGCAGGGAGGATGCTACTCACGTTATGATGTTGGCGCGATTTTACGGAAACTCGAATGAAGTTACGAACTCACAATGGATTCAAATTTGTTTTTAGAAATAACCCTGTTTTTTTAATGATGGTCATATCTTTTTTTTCTGTTGCATTTATGAGCCACAACTTAAAGGCCGGTCCGTGGGAATATTGTCGGATATTGAACCGGTCTGTGGCGAAAAAAAGGTTGAGGACCACTGCTCTTGAGGACTGGTGTTACACGCCGCTGTTTTCCTATAAATTTCCATAATTTCTTTCCTACAGCAGGACAGTAAAAGTGCTGCAGTGATGGGAGTTTTCTTTGACTTTGTGGAGAATATGGTAGTGCACCGCCCTTTCCCCACCTGTTTCTGCTCATTGCCACCATTCCACTTACTCGAATAACCAATGTAGCTCTTTGTAAATGTTTCCGCTCTAAAAAAACTCACAGATGATAAAAAGAGTGCCACCTATCGGATGTATTAAGGTAATGCTGTTTTGTACAAGCTTTGAGCGGTGTGCCGGTCCTGCAACCGGCTGCAGGCTAGCGACCGGAGCTGATAACCTGATTCATTAACCAGCCAACATCAGCTGTTTTTATTTGTTACTTTATTTAGCAAGCAGGATCGTGCTGAGGTGAAGGTGTCCAAACTTTTTGCCATGGGAGCACAAAGCTTAATTCCTTTTTTTTAAAATTAAAATTGCAAAAAACATTGTTTTTAATTTTCTCAACAGGAAACTGAACACGCAATGTTTTACGAAACAAGCACAGAAAAGGAAATTGTTGTAGATTTGGTCTTGCAGGTTTAACTGGTTTAAAAATAAAAAGAGCAGCAAATGATATCCAACATTTGTCATAATTTTTCTTTCTAGATTTTGTTACGGTGATCCAGAACAGGATATGGCTCACTCTTACTTTCTTTTGCCACTTACTAAACGGTCACTGCATTTAAATTTAAATTAGAAGTGAAATACGTGTTTGATGAAGGATGTTTACATTTTTCTATCTTAAGAACATTTTAATTTGCCAATATCTTTTCTTGAAGGCTTCACATCAGTGAAAATTGCACCATTAAATGTGTTTCTGCATCAGCCGCCTGAGATCGAGGCCCGCAAATGGCTCCTGAACCACACTTTGGACACCCCTGCACTGAAGTATGATATTTTACTTTTCAAAAAGCACTTCAAAACACTACATTGAGGAAGTACTAAGGTTTTCTGCATTGAGGAAGTTTTTCTGCTTTAAATAAAAATAGGGATGTAAGAAAATATTTATACTCCGATATATCACGATATTTTATTTCCCGATATTGTATCGATATTCAAAACAAAAATATCGTTGTTGTTTTTTATTTTTTTTTTAGGATTTGAATGGAACCATTTATGATGAACGTCATTTTTGTACTAAAATTAAAAGTATAACCGGTAGTTTTGTGGCTGTTTTCACCTACTTCGTTCCGGTGGATCAACTAGATCTAGTAATAAAACTGGATGTGTTAAAGTATGAAACAGGTTGGAGTGTTTAGAATGATGGGACAGTTTTCCTACAGTTAAATTGAGTTTTAAAAATCACAATATATCGTCTTACTCATAGTATCGCGATATATTGTATCGTATCCCCTGTATCGCGATACATATCATATCGCCAGATTTTTGCCAATACACATCTCTATTCGAAAGCAATGTATCTTTTTTTTCTTTCTTTTTTAAGGAACTTCAATGGAACCATTAATGTAGTAAAATTAAAAGTATGAGTGGTTGTCTGTGGCTGTTTTCACCTTCTTCGTTCCAGTGGATCAACTAGATCTAGTAATAAAACTGGATTTGTTAAAATATGAAAAAGGTTGGAGTGTTTAGAATACTCTGACGGTTTTTCTATAGTTAAATTCAGTTTTAAAAATCACAATATATAGTCTTACAAATGGTATCGCGATATATCGTATCATCTCCCCTGTATCGCCAGATTTTTACCAATACACATCCCTAAATAAAAACAATCGGATTGTTTTAAACCAGAATTTTTTTTATAGTTATCATACGGAGAACCTCGTAGTTGCTTCATGTCTATAAGAATTCCTTTTTTAATCACTGTTCTCCACACTCTCGGTTAATTTAGACCAGAGATGTGAATCCCGTTTCAGTCCTGTGGTTGAAGATCATTTAAAGGCTCCGTGTCAAGTTCCTAACATGCTCCCAGAACGAGTCAGACAGGCATCGACTGCTTCCTCCTGAGGAGGAACATGGTGCGTCTCTGCAGCGATTGTCCTCTTTCGTGTTGATCTGAATGCTGTCACGTCAAAGAGTAAACAGTCATTAAGCAGAGGTTACATTAATGTGATAAAAGGAGAAAGAATCCGTCCAGACCCGAGAGATGCCCCTTAGTTTTCATCATCTTTAATGTCCCAGCTCGTAAATCAGAGCGACGCCTGACAGCTCATCTGACTCTAGAAGGAAATACGGCTTTTTCTTCTCTGGCAGATCTGTTAGAGCCTCCGTGTTGCTCTGTTTCTGTCCCTTCACACCTTTCAGACAAATATAAAGTGTAAATATTCAGCGACAGGGTGTTGATTCTTTGCGTATTCAAGGACATGTTGGAATATCTCTCTGCTTCAGTTTGTTTTTTAGACCCAAAAAGTGAACAAATCTCCCTGAGAACAGTTTAACAATCCAAACGTATTAAATGATTTGATTTAAAAAAAACAACAACTTACCATGTTGATTGTTGATGATTTATACGTTCCCGTCTATTCCGGTTTTCAAGCAGCGAAAATCTTTGAACTGTGAAAAATAAAAATGTTGATTTGACTTTAGTCAAAATAAAGTTAAGACGCTGATTGTGTTTATTGGTATTTTAATCAAATAGTCCACGATGTTTAGTGACTGAAACACTGATTAGATTATCCAGTAATGATTTATACAAGATTGGTCACAAGAAAGCTGGTGCGAAAACGTCTACAATACTTAAACTAGTCAGATTAAGATCGTTTTAGCTTTAGTCAGAACTATGTCTGAAATGAGCCATTTTTTGTTACATTTATAACCAGCATGTCAAACAAACGTCTGCTCCCTCCTAAATAAAGTTAGACTCCTGTTGGTTTACAGAATAAACAGCCTCGCTGACTGAACTCCACATGGATATTTTTCCCAATTAATGACTCAATTGCACAGAATTAACAGCGTACATGCCATGATTGTTGGTTCTGGTGGGTTTCTATTGGTCTGCTACACCTACCAGTAAATTACTCCTCATCAGGGCTCCTAAAACAGCCCTGAAAAGTTTGGATTAATATGTTTCCAAACTTTGTTTCTTAACCTTTACAAGATGGCTTCTGTCAGCTTGCCAAATCCAAACTCAAGTTTTTGTCTAAATGACCATTTAGATTTTTTTGGGGTTACAAACATAATAAATAAAATCGTTTTAGTCTCTAGATCATTTTAGGTCAGTACTTTAAACTGGATCGAAGGGTCTTGAACTAGGTCCAGCTCAGAAGCCAAACAAGGTATGGAATTGTTCTTTAAATTTTTTTTTTTAAAGCAAAGATAAAAAACATTGATTGTAACTAGTGACACACCGGAATGAAAATTTGGGCCAGTATGAAAATCGGCTAAAAAATATTGCCGTTTTGGCTAAGAACCGATACTTACCGATATTGTTTATATTTGTCTACACTTTTGACACAGTTGAAAAGCGGTTGACATCACCTGCATTGGTTCTCTGCTTCAGTTAAACACCCCATAGGCAATGCAACTTTATTTATATAGCACACTTTCAACAACAAAGCAATTCAAGGTGCTTTACATCATTAGGGGATAAAATAAAAGTAGCAGTAAAAGCTTAAAACGCAACATTAGAGATGCATAACATATGACATTCCAGCTATTATTAATCAAAGGTAACTCTAAACAGACACGTTTTAATTGTGATTTAAAAGAACTCAGTGTTTCAGCAGCTTTGCAGTTTCCTGGAAGTTTGTTCCAGATTAGAGGAGCATAGAAATAGAAAGTTGCTTCTCCATGTTTGGTTCTAATTCTAGGGATGTTTAGTAGACTGGAATTAGAGGACCTTAGTGGTCTGGTGGGGTTGGTATAGTAACAGTAGATCTTCATCATATTTTGGTGCTAAGCCATTCAATGATTTGTAAACTAGTAAAAGCATTTAGAAGTCTATTCTCTGAGCTACAGGGAGCCAGTGTAAGGACTTTAGAACTGGGGTGATGTGCTCTACTTTCCTGGTTCTAGTGAGGAAGCGAGCGGCAGCGTTCTGGATCAGCTGCAGCTGTCTGATTGACTTTTTAGGCAGACCTGTGAAGATGGTGTTGCAGTAATCAATCCGACTAAAGATAAACGCATGGATGAGTTTTTCGAGGTCCTGTTGTGACATCAGTCCTTTAATCCTAGAAATATTCTTCAGGTGATAGACCTTTTTATTGCCTTTATGTGACCCTGGAGGTTCAGATCTGAGTCCACTGCTACACCTAGATTTCAGGCCTGATCAGTAGTTTCTAGCTGTATTAACTGAAGCCATGTGCTGACTATAGATCGTTCCTCTTTAGGTCCAAAGGTAATTACTTCTGTTTGGTTTCTGTTCAGCTGGAGAAAGTTATGACCCATCCATCCATTGAGTTGCTCAATGGATTCACTTAGGGTTTGTATGGGTTCAAAATCACCTGTTGATATTGTAATGTAAAGCTGAGTATCATCTGCATAGTTATGGTAAGTAACTTATGGTTGTTATAATCTATGTTAACGAGAGCATTTGGATATTAAATAGGAGGGGCCCCAGGATGGAGTTCTCGAAGATGAAGGACATTCAATAAACCCGTAAAAGAAATCACTTGCGTCTGTTTTGCTTGGAGGAAGTCACAAAAGCTTTTATTTATTACAATGCTGATGATCATGGCTTACAGAAAACCCCTGTAAGCCATATTGTGAAAAGGTTCAATATTTTAGGTTCAAAGTGTCACACTTTAATCAGCTAAATAATCCAAAACACTTCCAAAGGTTCCTGAGCCTCTAAATGGTCTCTCAGTCGGGTTCAGTAGGAATCACAATCATGTAAAGATTGCTGACCAGACAGTTTTGCAGAAGACCATCATTAACCCCCTCCACAAGGAGTGAAATCTTCAAAAAGTCATTGCATAAGAAGTTGGATGTTCAAGTGTTGAATCAAAGCATATTAATAGAAAGTTATGTGGAAGGGAAAAGTGTGGAAGAAAAAGTTGCCCAAGCATCAGGAATGACCGCAACCTGGAGAGGATTGTCAGGAAAAGGCCATTGAAAAGTGTTGGGGACCTTCAGAAGGAGCGGACTGAGGCTGGAGTTAGTGCATCAAGACCCGCCACACACAGACGGATGCTTTACATGGGCTTCAAATGTCGTATTCCTCTTGTTAAGCAGCTCCTGAACAACAAACATCAGAAGCGTCTTACCTGGGCTAAAGAAAAAAATAACTGCAAATTTAGCATCTCGTTTAGAAACCAAGGTCCCAGAGTCTGGAGGAAGAATGGAGAGGCACACAATCCAAGATGGTGGAAGTCCAGTGTGAAGTTTCCACAGTCTGTGTTGATGTGGGGAGCCATGTCATCTGCTGGTGTTGCTCCACTGAGCTTTATTAAGTCCAGAGTCAACGCAGCGATTTACCAGGACATTCTGGAGCACTTCATGCTTCCTCCTGCAGACCAGCTTTATGGAGATGCTGACTTAATTTTCCAGTAGGACTTGGTACCTGCCCACACTACCAAAAGTACCAAAACCTGGTTCAGTGACCATGAGATTACTGAGCTTGATTGGCCAGCAAATTGGCCTGACCTTTGAACCCCATAGAAAATCTATGGAGCATTGCCAAGAGACAAGATGAGAGACATGAGACGGAACGATGCGAAAGAGCTGAAGGTTTTCCATGACAACTCAGCAGAGCCACAGGCTGATGGCATCCATGCCACGTCGCATTGAGACAGAAATTGATACAAAAGGAGCCCAGACCAAATACTGAGTACATACAGTATGCATGATTATACTTTTCAGAGGTCCCACATTTCTGTATTTAAAATTCTTGTTTTATTGATTTCATGTAATATTCTAATTTTCTGAGATTTTGAATTTGGGATTTTCATAAGCTTTAAGCCATAATCGTCAAAATTATAACAAATAAAGGCTTAAAATATTTCGCTTTGCATGTAATGAGTATCTTATATATTAGTTTCACCTTTTAGGTTGAATTACTGAAATAAATTAACTGTGTGTGGTTTAGTGACGTCATTTTGTTGTTGTTGAGAAAAGCAGTTGTAGTCCACTACGCGTTTCCTCACAAAACCTAAAATAACCTTTGCCCCCTGTCCAAAATTAGTGCTTTCTTATCATCAAAAGGTCTTTAAAATTCACAGACATTGAATGTAAAAGCCATGGCACATTTCAAATAATGTTTTGACTGTAGTGGACCCATGGACCAGATGTAAATGGACATGACTTAAGCTCCCTGTAACTTCGGATTGAATCATGTCTTGGTGGTGTTTTGAGCACAACTATCTGTGAACTAACAATAAATTACTTGTTGATTAAACCGATGATTTTAATGCCGATAAGTCCAAAGTCCAGCTACCCAATCAACAGAAACTTCATGGCTTCAACTTATGACTGTAACTTCTTACAGGAAATAGACAAAGTTTGTCTAATGCAGTGGTTCCCGAACTATTTCTGCTGGGCCCCCCTTTGGTTTACAAGAAGATATTCATGCCCCCCTCCCCAATGTAATTATTACTTTTTTATTTGTTTATTTATTCTCACTTTTTATTAGTTTTACTGTGTAGTATTATATAACATTGCTTTGAATACATTTTAATGCCTCTCTGGGCACAATTGGTTTAAAACAAAGAACTCTGAGAAGAAAAAAACTATTGTAAAGTTTTTTTTGCAAAACTGAAGTCTTCAATCATCAACTCTTCAGTACCTGGTGTGAGCCTGCTGTGATGTCCCTTTATCTGCCAGGTTGAAGTATGCGTTTGTGCCCTGCATCAAGGAATTTTGTTAATTGAACTTTGCATTCAGAAATATGCCAATATATGAAAGTTTAAAGGAGGGGTGGCACGTTCTTATGCAGAAAGAGCAATTCTGAGGTCCAGTACATCAATCATTTTACCTGAAATAGATCTACAAGTTAAATAAATGATTTATACTACCTATTTGAAATTTTGCACTCACAGCATGTCCGCACTGAACCCCTTGAAATTAGCTTCATGTCTCTTTAAGAGTCTCGGACACGCCCCCTTCAATACGCTGCCGTCAACGTCATCACAACATTCTCCAGTCGCATGGGGACAAAGCATTACGGTACTGTAGCATCGGTGCGCCGGACTTTTGGAAGACAGGCCTATCTTTCGGTTTACTATGGCCACTCAGGACATGGTACAAGCATATGGATTTGATCCCGTCTCTGACCCTGAAAGTGAAATATTGGATCAACCGGAGCGTTCAGCGGCTCGTTCAAGAGCTACTACTTTCCACAGGTGCTCCCTGATTGCTTCTGACGACGCTCTGCTTTAGTGCTCTGGGAGCGGGGGAGGGAGGGCTGTGGAGAGACGTGGGCGGTAATCAAAATTTAGGGGCGTTGCTGGGAGGTTAGGGCTTTTCTAGGAGGACCCTGGCGTTCAGTGCTCAACATGGCGGCCGCGAGAGTTTATAAATATTACTCAAACATACATAAAAGAACCTTAAACACTTTAGGCATGTTTTTTAAGGAGGGAATGGCATGAGAATGTGATGAAAAGCTTTGAAAAGTGGATTTTACATGCCACCCCTCCTTTAATTAAAAACGCGTTGCAATAA